>JALIGW010000081.1:980899-1075899 GCA_023053685.1 Diadophis punctatus similis
TCTATGTACCAGTGGTGGGTTCCTACCAGTGCGGTCCACTCTATAGCACCGGTAGCAGCCCACTGGTGATGTCACAGTACCGGTGCGGTTGGTTGCCAGTGCCTGGGCGCCGCCATTTTTTAAAAATTAATTTTAAAAAAATTTCTTCTGTGCATGCCCAGAAGCCGAGCTTCCGGCACTGCGCATGTGCTGCCTTCCTACCCCACAGTGAGTCCAAGCAGGGGAGGATGGCTTAACCTGACAATTAAGTCTTTCCCCATCCCTTTGCTTGAAAATAATAAGAAGCTCGCATTTGACACTTTTCCTTCATTTTTGCCTAAAGCTTCCCAAAGTGGGCATTTTCCGAAAGCTTAACCTTTTATACTGTTAATTTTATACAGTTTTATACTGTTATTCTTTAGACGAAAACATTGAGGACTGTTAAAAGATACTGTTCTTTTAACAGTCCTCAATATTTTCGTCTAAGGAATCCATGACTGAAACAAAAAATGCTGTATGAGACTTGCTTGTCTTTTAACTATAGCATTTTCTGCATATAAAGATGGCTGTGTTGCCATGGTGTAACACACACTTTGTATGCAAAGCTTTTCATGTAAGCTATAAAATAGCAAAAATAATAGTAACATCTCTCTGAAATAACTAATATATGACCGGTAAGCCATGCCCACCCGGTCACATGGCTGGCAAGCCACACCCACAAAATAAGCCACGCCCACAGAGTGGTAGTAAAAAAATTAGGAATCCATCCCTGCTATGTACCTATCTATCTACATCTATCTATCTATCTATCTATCTATCTATCTATCTATCTATCTATCTATCTATCTATCTATCTATCTATCATCTATCAATCTATCAATCTATCTATCTATCTATCTATCTATCTATCTATCTATCTATCTATCTATCTATCTATCTATCTACCTACCTATCTATCTATCTATCATCTATCAATCTATGTCTGTCTGTCTGTCTGTCTGTCTGTCTGTCTGTCTGTCTGTCTGTCTGTCTGTCTGTCTGTCTCTCTCTCTCTCTCTCTCTCTCTCTCTCTCTCTATCTATCTATCTATCTATCTATCTATCTATCTATCTCTCATCTCTCTGTCATCTCTGTCATCTCTCATCTCTCTCTCAATCTTCTCTCTTTCTATCTATCCACCTCTGTCTCTCATCTATGTACCTATCTATCTACATCTATCTATCCATCTATCCATCTATCTATCTATCCATCTTTCTCTCATTCTCTGTCTCTCTGTCTCTCTGTCTATCATCTGTCTGTCTGTCTGTCTGTCTATCATCTATTGCTACTTCTCAATGGACTTTTGCTGATTAAGATTGAATGATGAGGGTTTATTATAGGTAGTCCTTGACTTACGACCACAATTGAGCCCAAACTTTCTGTTCCTCAGCGAGATAGTTGTCAAGTGATTTTTGTCCCATTTAAACGATCTTTCTTGCCACCGTTGTTAAGTGAAGCACTGCAGTTGTTAAGTTAGTCACACGGTCATTAAGCGAACCTGGCTTCCCCATTGTCTTTGCTTGTCAGGAGGTCTCAAAAGGGGATCGCATGACCCCAGACACTGCACACCGTCATAAATACGAGCCAGTTGCCAAGCGTCTGAATTTTGATCACATGACCGTGGGGATGTTACGACGGCCGTAAGCGTGAAAAACGGTCCTAGGTTGCTTTTTTTCAGGGCCCTTGTAACTTTGTGACAAGATGAGAATAACTCTCATAAGAGGCGAAAATAGATCTTTTCCTGGAACTCTGACATTAGAAATGAAACCGCAGTTTAAAGTTCAAAGTAGAAATATTTATTTCGGTACAAAAACAATAAATTCTTATTAATTACATCTCTGCTATAAAAACACGAAGAAGCTAAGAAAAGAAGGACTGATCAAAGAAAGAAATGTACACATGCGTACTAGAACATATCAATCACGTGCTCAGGAATAAACCATTATATTAGATAGGGATGCAGCTCCCTGCATATACATATAACAGGCAATAATCACTGCGTGACTGAACGGTCACTAAACGGACGGTTGTAAGTCAAGAACCCCCTGTAACAGTGGGGAAATCCAAATTTTTTTACTACTGATTCTGTGGGCGTGGCTTGGTGGGCGTGGCTTGGTGGGCGTGGCAGGGGAAGGATACTGCAAAATCCCCATTCCCTCCCCACTCGGGGCCAGCCAGAGGTGGAATTTGCCGGTTCTCCGAACTACTCAAAATTTCCGCTACCGGTTCTCCAGAACCTCTCAGAACCTGCTGGATTTCATGCCTGCAGCCTGTAACACTAGGAAAGGTAGGAAGGAAGAGGAGAAAACTAGGAAGAAGAATGAAGCTGCGTTCTTTCTTCCTTTTTTTAAATCAAGATTGTTGTTGAGCCCGTTCAAAACCTTTGATCCATTTCGACTTATAAAACCGACATGTTGCTAAAGATATTTTGAACTTTCTTGGTGAGGCATTCAAAGAATTTGATGCAAGTGGAGGGGGGAGCAATTCACGGGCCCTTCTGTCTATTTCTCCCAAAATGGATTATTTCTCTTCTTCGGTCCCTGATTCCAGCTGTAGATCCAGAATAAATCTTTCCATTCCCACATGAATTTTTTTTCTCTTTCTGCTGGGTCTGGGGGCTTTTACTCTTTGGAATTTTGCCTTAAATCAGGGCATTTTAAAAAAAAATGGCATTCCAAAACGAGGCCGCTGGCCTTTTTAAATTTATTTTGTCTGCTTTTGATGAAATCTAAGCTTTGTCTACTCAGGATACTCGTTGTAACTGGGTTAACCCTCGCTAACTTTTTGAAAAGTGGAGACACAATGGCAGCTTCTGAAAAGTTCTGAGATTCCACAGGCCGCTTTACAACAGAATCCTAGAGGTGGAAGGGTACCCCGAGGTCATCAAGTCCAACCCACCCCTCCAATGCAGGATCCATTGCTAGATGACCGCTTGGCCTTTGTTGGCATACATCCAGCAAAGGAGAGCCCAGCACTTCCCTGGGAATTAATAGCTTGGATTATTGAGAATTTTTTTCTGGTAATTTTGTTCATTCCTGTTCTTTCTTCCTGTAATTAAATCCAATGTTCCATGTTGTGAACTCAAAATTAAAAAGAGCAGCCCTGAATTTTGATCTAAACCTTCCTCCCTCCCTCTCTCTCCTTCGTTCCTTTTCTCTCACTCCTTCCTTTCTTCCTTTCCTTTCCTCTCTCCTGCCTTCCTTCTTTCTCTCTCCTTCTTTTCTTCATTCCCTCTCCTTCCTTCCTTTCTTACCACTTCTTCCTTCCTTCCTTCTCTCTCACTCCTTCCTTCTTTCCTTCCCTCCCTCTCCTTCCTTCTCTCTCTTCTCTCTTCCTTTCTTCCTTCTCTCCTTTCTTCCTTCTCTCTCTTCTTCCTTCCTTTCTTACCACTCTCTCTCCTTCCTTCCTTCCTTCTCTCACTCCTTCCTTCCTTCCTTTCTTTCTTTCCTCCCTCTCCTTTCTTCTCTCTCTTCTTTCTTCCTTTCTTCCTTCTCTCCTTTCTTCCTTCTCTCTTTCCTTCCTTCCTTTCTTACCACTCTCTCTCCTTCCTTCCTTCTCTCTCACTCCTTCCTTCCTTTCTTCCTTCCTTCCTTCTCTCTCCTTTCTTACTTCCTCCCTCTCTCTTTCCTTCCCTCTCTCTCTCCTTCCTTCCTTCCCTCTCTCTCCCCTTCCTCCCTCCCTCCCTCCCCCCTTCCTTCTGCCATTTCCTATCTCTCTGCCATTTCCTGCCTGCCTGCCTGCCTGATGAGGAATTCTGGGAAGTCCACATCTCTTACTTCTCAAGCTTGAGAAAGTCTACTCTAAACCAAAGACCTGAAAGGGTTGTTGAAAGGGACTTTGCCCCCCTTCGTGGACACTTGCATCTTCTTGGTTGGACCACAGTCCAGGAGTGACTTTCCTCTGTGTTCCTCTCCTGTGTTGGTTTTTCCCAACACCTTAAGGTATCTTAAGATTTCCTGGTGGTCTCCTGTCCATCCAGGTCCAAGACGGCTTCATGTTGTTGATCAACCATTTAAATATGAGCCAGCCGTGTGCAGCAGCTGCCCAAAAAGCCAACCCAGTTCTAGGCTGCATAAACAGAGGGATAGAATCAAGATCACGGGAAGTGTTAATACCACTTTATAAGGCCTTGGTAAGGCCACACTTGGAATACTGCATTCAGTTTTAGAATAGAATAGAATAGAATTCTTTATTGGCCAAGTGTGATTGGACACACAAGCGATGCAAAAAGGATGTTGAGACTCTAGAAAGAGTGCAGGGAAGAGCAACAAAGAGGATTAGGGGACTGGAGGCTAAAACATATGAAGACCGGTTGCAGGAACTGGGTATGTCTAGTTTAATGAAAAGAAGGACCAGGGGAGACATGATAGCAGTCTTCCAATATCTCAGGGGTTGCCACAAAGAAGAGGGAGTCAAGCTATTCTCCAAAGCATCTGAGGGTAGAACAAGAAGCAACGGGGGGAAACTAACCAAGGAGAGAAGCAACCTGGAACTCAGGAGAAATTTCCTAAACAGTTAGAACAATTAATCAGTGGAACTGCCTGCCTCCAGAAGTTGTGGATGCTCCAACACTGGAAGTTTTTAAGAAGATGTTGGATAACCATTTGTCTGAAGTAGTGTAGGGTTTCCTGCCTAGGCAGGGGGTTGGACTAGAAGACCTCCAAGGTCCCTTCCAACTCTGTTGTTATTATTATTAGCCCAAAGTCAAGTCAACCTTGCTGCCCATCCATTTCCTCTGAGATATTTGAGAACTCAATTGGCCCCGGAGAGCCCACACCTCTCCTCCTTTTGGGGGTCTCTCCATTCCCCTTTCCCTCTGGCCTTTTACGCCCCCCCCAACACCCCCCAGCCTGCACCTCCCAATAGCTCAGAGTTTGAAGAAGGTCACCCACCCATTCCCCAAACCAGGTTGCTCCTTTTACCCAGATAAATCCCTATTTATTGTCACCAGCCCTCGGAGGAGCGAGTCGTGGGCATCAGAGGGGGAAGAAGGACCAGCTTGGATTTTGAACAGAACATTATCCGGCTGAGTGACTCTGGTGAATTTTAATTCACAAGCAAGATACAGCAGATATTGCGGGAGGAGGGAGGGGGGGCGTCTGGTGGAAGACAGCTGCTCCTTGCTGCCAAGTTTTACTCACCCTGCGAAGGACAGAGAGGAAGCCAGCAGAAAATCCCCAAATTTGCAAAGGTGGCGTTTTGGCTAAAGGGGAATTTAGACTCAACAAGTTTCAAGAGGCTAAAAAAACAGACGAAGCACGGTTGCAAGAATTGGGTATGTCTAGTTTAATGAAAAGAAGAACCAGGGGTGACATCAGGGGTGGGTTCATCCCGGTTCAAACCGGTTCACCCGAACTGGTAGCGACCTGCTGGTGACGTCACGATGATGACACAGATCTGGTTCGGTTGGTGCCGGTCCGTGGGTGCCGCCATCTTTTTTTTAAAAAAAATATTTTTTATTTTTTTAAAAAAATTAAAAAAATATTTTTATTTTTTTAAAAAAATATTTTTTATTTTTTTAAAAAAATTAAAAATATATTTTTTATTTTTTAAAAAATATTTTTTTTCATTTTTTGTTTTTAAAAATTTCTGAGCATGCACAGAAGCCGAGTTTCCGGCACTGTGCATGCAGTCGCCATCTTGTTTTCAGCTTTTTTTTTCTTTCCGGATTTTTTGGCACTGCGCATGTGCGCACACGCAAAGCGTGCGCACGCATGTGGCGCGCCCATGTGGTGCAGGAGGAAGCAGACCGGTAGCGAGGTAAGTTAGAACCCACCCCCGGGTGACATGATAGCAGTGTTCCAATATCTCAGAGGTTGTCCCAAAGAAGAGGGAGTCAAACTATTCTCCAAAGCACCTGAAGGCAGGACAAGAAGCGACGGATGGAAACTATTCAAGGAGAGAAGCAACCCAGAATCAAAATGGAATTTACTGATAGAAGGAACAATTAATTGGTGGAACAGAAGTTGCCTTCGGAAGTTGTGGGAGCTTCGTCCCTTGAGACTTTCAAGAAGAGATTGGACTGCCATTTTTCAGAAATGGTGCAAATGGGTGTGGAGCCTTCTTGGAATTGCTGAAAGGACTGTGTTATAGACTTGAGATTTATTTGTTTGTTTGTTTGTTTGTTTGTTTGCTTGCTTGCTTGCTTGCTTGCTTGCTTGCTTGCTTGCTTGCTTGCTTGCTTGCTTGCTTATTTATTTATTTATTTATTTATTTATTTATTTATTTATTTATTTATTTATTTATTTATTTATTTATTTATTTATTTATTTATTTATTTATTTATTTATTTATTTATTTATTATTCTTATATGCCGCCCTACTCCCTGGGGACTCAGGGCAGCGTACAACATTTGAAGAACCACTAAACAATATAATTTAAAACAATTTAAAATACATTTAAAAAGAAGCATACAAAATCTTGCATACATGGGGGAGACCAAGATGAAGTTGTCTCAGAACCTTGCTTGCAGGAAGAGCCATGTCTTGATGGCTTTTCGGAAGGCCAGCGAGGTGGGGATAATTCGGATCTCTGGGGGTAGTTGGTTCCAGATAGTGGGGCCCCGCACAGAGAAGGCCCTCCCCCTAGGCCCCACCAGCCGACATTTTTGGCTGACGGGACCTGGAGGAGACCCACTCTGTGGGACCTGACCGGTCGAAGGGAAGTATGAGGTAGAATGCGGTCCCGGAGGTAACCTGGTCCTAAGCTATGTAGGGCTTTAAAGATGATGATCAACACCTTGAATTGTACCCGGAGACCAATGGGCAGCCAATGCAGCTGGCGGAGTTGATCTCAGGTGACCCTAATGACACAAATAAACTTCCAGGTGACCTTAATGACCTGCTAAAGGAATGAAACGAACCAGCGGTCTGTAAGGACCATAAATCCTTCCGTTCCCCCACCATCCAGTCAGAGCTGAAGAAGCTTCTTGGATGAGAAGCGAAACGTCTTCAAAGAAAAACCAGAAAGTCCAGTTGCCTCTTGAAAAAAAAAACACCTTTTGGGACCACCCTGACCCGGATGACCGAGAATCTCCTGAGACAAGCAGGTAGAAACATTAATGTGAAAATTAAATAACTTTTACCTTGCCAGCAGATTTTAAGATTAATCATCGGAAGGCAAAATAGTTCACAAAAATTATGAAAACAGACGATCAGACAGAGCCGATGGAGAAAACTGGTTTTTAAGGAAAGGGGGGGGAGTAAAAGATTTGGATACATGTGTTATTTCCAGGTAATTATGTTAAGACGTGGAATGAAATGAAGAAGGACATGTTCAAATGGGAGAAATTAAAAATTGTCGCTCTTAGGGAGGATTTTCTACAAATGAATGTTTTGCCTGGAACGGTGTTTTTATTTCAGACAATACCTGTTTTGACAACTTGTGTTCGTGACGTGCTATTGAAGCGAGGGCAAAAAAGACAGATTTAAATAGCAAGAGGAAGGGAGGGGGAAGCTGACGTTAAATATGAAGTGTTGCCAGATGCAAAGGAATAAAAAAGAGCGGATGTGAAGTTGTATTTCGCAGCTTGTTGTTTGGTTTGGATGAAGAAAAACATCTTTGTTTCTCAGCTCTTGCTGAGAAACAAAAGTCCAGAGGTGGTATATACACTTACCTTCTCTACCGGTTCGTAAATGTGAGCGCGCGCGCGTACCACCTCTGTACCACCTCCGCGCATGGGTACGGCCTCCCGCGCAGGTGCTTTGATCGTGTGTGCGCCTTCTGCGCATGCGCCCGTCCTCGCAAACGTGGGTAAATAGGACGGCATTACGTCTATATCATCTATCCATCCATCCATCCATCCATCCATCTATCCATCCACCCTGTTTGTTTGTTTATTTATTTATTTGTGAGATTTATATACCGCCTCACAGTGCAAGCACTCTCTAAGTGGTTTACACCAGTAAGCAATGTATATTTATATTGCCCCCAACAATCTGGGTCCTCATTTTACCGACGTCGGAAGGATGGAAGGCTGAGTCAACCTTGAGCCGGTGAGATTTGAACCGCTGACCTGCAGATCACAGTCAGCTAAAGTGCCCTGCAGTACCCCACTCTAACCGCTGCGCCACCTCGGCTCTCTTGAGTTTGACACCCCTGACCTGGACAACGCTTAGGAAAAGGCTTGAAAATCCTGTGGAGGGGAGACCACCAAGCGATCTCCAGTCCACAGATTAGAGAGCGAAGGCGGGAATGGCAAATCAGGTCCGCAGCGCTGCAAAGAAAATCTCACCAAGAAGGGAGAATTCAGTAGCGGCGGGAATGTGGGCCTGTTTGCTTGTGATCTGGAAGAAAGGTAGATCATTAGCTGCACGGTGACACAGACGACAAAGGAGAAACCGAGGCAAGGAGGCCAGGCGAGCGTGCAAGTTTAATTATGGAGGAAGCCAAGAAGCCGCTTCGTGCCGCTGATCCGGCAAAGTGACACATTCCACTGAAGTCCTAACAACACACACACACACACACACACACACACACACACACACACACACACACACACACACACACACACATACAGAGCCCACCTCGGCTGAGCCTCCCCTCGGTCCTTTGAAGGCTCCTGCCGTAATTGGAGTGACACCCCATGTAATCAGGCTGAATGAATGAGGTCACCTGTTTTATAAATAATTCATCCAAGAGGCGTGTTAATACGGATTCCGGGGAGGGGGCCTCCATGGCTCTCCCCCCCGACTCTCCCCCTCCCCTCTCCCGTCCGTCCTGTCAAACGGTGGAGTCACCGTGAAAGACGATGGAGGAAAAGGGTGGGTGATGAAAGCAGGAAGAGAAATGAGGAAGGGAGGGAGATGGAAGTGAGAGAAGGAAGGAAGGAGGGAGGGAGGAGGGAAGGAGGAGGGAGGGAGATGGAAGTGAGAGAAGGAAGGAAGGAGGGAGGGAGGAGGGAAGGAAATGGGAGGGAGAAAGGGAAAGAAGGGAGAGAGGGAGGGAAGGAGAAAGGAAGGAGGGTGATGGAAGTGATAGAAGGAAGGAAGGAAAGAAAGGGAGGGAGGGAGGGAGGAAGGAAGGAAGGAAAGAAGGAAGGAAAGAAAAAAGGAAGGAAGATGGGAGGAGGGATAGCGAAGGGAGGAATGAAGGAGTCTGAGCAATGGAGAAGGAAGGAACGAAGGAATAAAGGGAGGCAGGAAGGAAGGAAGGAAAGAAAGAATGATGGAAGGAAGGAAAAGAAGGCAGGGAGGGAGGGAGAGAAAGGGAAGAAGGAAGTAAGGATGGAAGGAAAAGAAGGGAGGGGAGAGAGATAAAGAGAAGAAGGAAGGAAGGAGAAAAAGGGAAGGGGAAGGAAGGAAGGAAGGAAGGAAGGAAGGAAGGAAGGAGGGAAAGAAGGAAGGAAGGAAGGAAGGAAGGAAGGAAGGAAGGAAGGAAGGAAGGAAGGAAGGAAGGAAGGAAGGAAAAGAAGGGAGGGAGGGAGAGAGAGAGAAAGGGAAGAAGGAAGGATGGAAGGAAGAAGGAAGGAAAAGAAGGGAGGGAGGGAGAGAAAGGGAAGAAGGAAGGAAGGAGAAAGAGGGAAAGGAAGGAAGGAAAGAGGAAGGAAAGAACGAAAGAAGTAAGAAAAAGGGGAAAGGGGAGAGAATGGGAAGAAAGGGAGAAACAATAGAGGGGAGGAAGAAAGGGAGAAAGGACAAATGGATGACAAAGAAGGATTTTCCAGCATCTGCAAACCCCCCCCCTCACTTAACAAATGTCTCGCTTAGCAATAGACATTTGGGGCTCAATTGCAGTCGTAAGTCAAGGACGTCTTGCCTCGCTCTCCGGCTTAAATGAGGATAACTGTAAATGCTTCCACCGCCCCCCCCTATGCCCTCTGAGCTGGTTTTTTGGAGGGGGGGGACAGGGAAAAGGATGGAGAAAGCTGCACCCCCCTCCAAAGGGCGCTTCAGGTCAAAGAGCCCCCCAGCTACCTAGCGGCACACAGCAGCATTTGTGCAGCCTCAGCTCCACACCGCCACACCGCCACACCGGAGACCCAGGCAGAAGAGCCGAGCAGAGGCCCCTCCGGGCATCATTAAGGCTTCCTCTCCCTTCGGCAGCTGGAGCTGAAGATGGGCCTGGAGGGGGAGGGGGCTCCTGTTCGTTGGGAGGGGTGGAGAAAGAAAGAAAGAAAGAAAGGAGGCCTGCTTCCTCCTCCTTCTCTCCCCCACCCCCACCTCTTCTCTGCTTTCCCTCAAATCCTCCCTTTTTATATCCCCCCCCCCAAATGGATGTGAGGAAGAGAAGAGAAGGGAAGAGAAGAGAAGGGAAGGGAAGAGAAGAACACAGTAGAGTAGAGTAGGGTACGGTACAATACAATACAATACAATACAATACAATACAATACAATAGAATTACATAAGAGAATAGAATAAGGGAAGGGAAGGGAAGGGAAGGGAAGAGAAGAGAAGAGAAGGGAAGGGAAGGGAAGGGAAGGGAAGGGAAGGGAAGGGAAGGGAAGGGAAGAACAGAACAGAACAGAACAGAACAGAATAGAACAGAGAAGAGTACAATACAATAGAATACAATAGAATTACATAAGAGAATAGAATAAGGGAAGGGAAGGGAAGGGAAGGGAAGAACAGAACAGAACAGAACAGAATAGAACAGAGAAGAGTACAATACAATAGAATACAATAGAATTACATAAGAGAATAGAATAAGGGAAGGGAAGGGAAGAGAAGAGAAGAGAAGGGAAGGGAAGGGAAGGGAAGGGAAGGGAAGGGAAGGGAAGGGAAGGGAAGGGAAGGGAAGGGAAGGGAAGAACAGAACAGAACAGAACAGAACAGAACAGAACAGAACAGAGAAGAGTACAATACAATAGAATACAATAGAATTACATAAGAGAATAGAATAAGGGAAGGGAAGGGAAGGGAAGAGAAGGGAAGGGAAGGGAAGGGAAGGGAAGAACAGAACAGAACAGAATAGAACAGAGAAGAGTACAATACAATACAATACAATAGAATTACATAAGAGAATAGAATAAGGGAAGGGAAGGGAAGAGAAGGGAAGGGAAGAACAGAACAGAACAGAATAGAACAGAGAAGAGTACAATACAATAGAATACAATAGAATTACATAAGAGAATAGAATAAGGGAAGGGAAGGGAAGGGAAGAGAAGGGAAGGGAAGGGAAGGGAAGAGAAGAGAAGGGAAGGGAAGGGAAGGGAAGGGAAGGGAAGGGAAGAACAGAACAGAACAGAACAGAACAGAATAGAACAGAGAAGAGTACAATACAATACAATACAATAGAATTACATAAGAGAATAGAATAAGGGAAGGGAAGGGAAGGGAAGGGAAGAGAAGGGAAGGGAAGGGAAGGGAAGAACAGAACAGAACAGAATAGAACAGAGAAGAGTACAATACAATACAATACAATAGAATTACATAAGAGAATAGAATAAGGGAAGGGAAGGGAAGGGAAGAGAAGGGAAGGGAAGGGAAGGGAAGGGAAGGGAAGGGAAGGGAAGGGAAGGGAAGGGAAGGGAAGAACAGAACAGAACAGAACAGAATAGAACAGAGAAGAGTACAATACAATAGAATACAATAGAATTACATAAGAGAATAGAATAAGGGAAGGGAAGGGAAGGGAAGAGAATAGAATGGGAAGGGAAGGGAAGGGAAGGGAAGGGAAGGGAAGAACAGAACAGAACAGAATAGAACAGAGAAGAGTACAATACAATACAATACAATAGAATTACATAAGAGAATAGAATAAGGGAAGGGAAGGGAAGGGAAGAGAAGGGAAGGGAAGGGAAGGGAAGGGAAGGGAAGGGAAGAACAGAACAGAACAGAACAGAATAGAACAGAGAAGAGTACAATACAATAGAATACAATAGAATTACATAAGAGAATAGAATAAGGGAAGGGAAGGGAAGGGAAGAGAAGGGAAGGGAAGGGAAGGGAAGGGAAGGGAAGGGAAGGGAAGGGAAGGGAAGGGAAGGGAAGGGAAGGGAAGAACAGAACAGAACAGAACAGAACAGAATAGAACAGAGAAGAGTACAATACAATAGAATACAATAGAATTACATAAGAGAATAGAATAAGGGAAGGGAAGGGAAGGGAAGAGAAGGGAAGGGAAGGGAAGGGAAGGGAAGGGAAGGGAAGGGAAGAACAGAACAGAACAGAACAGAATAGAACAGAGAAGAGTACAATACAATAGAATACAATAGAATTACATAAGAGAATAGAATAAGGGAAGGGAAGGGAAGGGAAGAGAAGGGAAGGGAAGAACAGAACAGAACAGAATAGAACAGAGAAGAGTACAATACAATAGAATACAATAGAATTACATAAGAGAATAGAATAAGGGAAGGGAAGGGAAGGGAAGAGAAGGGAAGGGAAGGGAAGGGAAGGGAAGGGAAGGGAAGGGAAGGGAAGGGAAGGGAAGAACAGAACAGAACAGAACAGAATAGAACAGAGAAGAGTACAATACAATACAATACAATAGAATTACATAAGAGAATAGAATAAGGGAAGGGAAGGGAAGGGAAGAGAAGGGAAGGGAAGGGAAGGGAAGGGAAGGGAAGGGAAGGGAAGGGAAGGGAAGGGAAGGGAAGGGAAGAACAGAACAGAACAGAACAGAACAGAATAGAACAGAGAAGAGTACAATACAATAGAATACAATAGAATTACATAAGAGAATAGAATAAGGGAAGGGAAGGGAAGGGAAGGGAAGGGAAGGGAAGGGAAGGGAAGGGAAGAGAAGGGAAGGGAAGGGAAGGGAAGGGAAGGGAAGGGAAGAACAGAACAGAACAGAATAGGACAGAGAAGAGTACAATACAATACAATACAATAGAATTACATAAGAGAATAGAATAAGGGAAGGGAAGGGAAGGGAAGGGAAGAGAAGGGAAGGGAAGGGAAGGGAAGGGAAGGGAAGAACAGAACAGAACAGAACAGAATAGAACAGAGAAGAGTACAATACAATACAATAGAATTACATAAGAGAATAGAATAAGGGAAGGGAAGGGAAGGGAAGGGAAGAGAAGGGAAGGGAAGGGAAGGGAAGGGAAGGGAAGAACAGAACAGAACAGAATAGAACAGAGAAGAGTACAATACAATACAATACAATAGAATTACATAAGAGAATAGAATAAGGGAAGGGAAGGGAAGGGAAGAGAAGGGAAGGGAAGGGAAGGGAAGGGAAGGGAAGGGAAGGGAAGGGAAGAACAGAACAGAACAGAACAGAACAGAATAGAACAGAGAAGAGTACAATACAATACAATACAATAGAATTACATAAGAGAATAGAATAAGGGAAGGGAAGGGAAGGGAAGGGAAGAGAAGGGAAGGGAAGGGAAGGGAAGGGAAGGGAAGAACAGAACAGAACAGAATAGAACAGAGAAGAGTACAATACAATAGAATACAATAGAATTACATAAGAGAATAGAATAAGGGAAGGGAAGGGAAGGGAAGAGAAGGGAAGGGAAGAACAGAACAGAAAAGAATAGAACAGAGAAGAGTACAATACAATACAATACAATAGAATTACATAAGAGAATAGAATAAGGGAAGGGAAGGGAAGGGAAGGGAAGGGAAGGGAAGGGAAGGGAAGGGAAGGGAAGGGAAGGGAAGGGAAGGGAAGGGAAGGGAAGAACAGAACAGAATAGAACAGAGAAGAGTACAATACAATAGAATACAATAGAATTACATAAGAGAATAGAATAAGGGAAGGGAAGGGAAGGGAAGAGAAGGGAAGGGAAGGGAAGGGAAGGGAAGGGAAGGGAAGGGAAGGGAAGAACAGAACAGAACAGAACAGAACAGAATAGAACAGAGAAGAGTACAATACAATAGAATACAATAGAATTACATAAGAGAATAGAATAAGGGAAGGGAAGGGAAGGGAAGAGAAGGGAAGGGAAGGGAAGGGAAGGGAAGGGAAGGGAAGGGAAGGGAAGAACAGAACAGAACAGAACAGAACAGAATAGAACAGAACAGAGAAGAGTACAATACAATAGAATACAATAGAATTACATAAGAGAATAGAATAAGGGAAGGGAAGGGAAGGGAAGAGAAGGGAAGGGAAGGGAAGGGAAGGGAAGGGAAGGGAAGGGAAGGGAAGGGAAGGGAAGGGAAGGGAAGGGAAGGGAAGGGAAGGGAAGGGAAGAACAGAACAGAACAGAACAGAACAGAACAGAACAGAACAGAATAGAACAGAGAAGAGTACAATACAATACAATACAATAGAATTACATAAGAGAATAGAATAAGGGAAGGGAAGGGAAGGGAAGAGAAGGGAAGGGAAGGGAAGGGAAGGGAAGGGAAGGGAAGGGAAGGGAAGGGAAGGGAAGGGAAGGGAAGGGAAGGGAAGGGAAGAACAGAACAGAACAGAACAGAACAGAATAGAACAGAGAAGAGTACAATACAATAGAATACAATAGAATTACATAAGAGAATAGAATAAGGGAAGGGAAGGGAAGGGAAGGGAAGGGAAGGGAAGAGAAGAGAAGGGAAGGGAAGGGAAGGGAAGGGAAGAACAGAACAGAACAGAACAGAACAGAATAGAACAGAGAAGAGTACAATACAATACAATACAATAGAATTACATAAGAGAATAGAATAAGGGAAGGGAAGGGAAGGGAAGGGAAGAGAAGGGAAGGGAAGGGAAGGGAAGGGAAGGGAAGGGAAGGGAAGAACAGAACAGAACAGAACAGAATAGAACAGAGAAGAGTACAATACAATACAATACAATAGAATTACATAAGAGAATAGAATAAGGGAAGGGAAGGGAAGGGAAGGGAAGGGAAGGGAAGGGAAGGGAAGGGAAGGGAAGGGAAGAACAGAACAGAACAGAACAGAACAGAACAGAATAGAACAGAGAAGAGTACAATACAATAGAATACAATAGAATTACATAAGAGAATAGAATAAGGGAAGGGAAGGGAAGGGAAGAGAAGGGAAGGGAAGGGAAGGGAAGGGAAGGGAAGGGAAGGGAAGGGAAGGGAAGAACAGAACAGAACAGAACAGAACAGAATAGAACAGAGAAGAGTACAATACAATAGAATACAATAGAATTACATAAGAGAATAGAATAAGGGAAGGGAAGGGAAGGGAAGAGAAGGGAAGGGAAGGGAAGGGAAGGGAAGGGAAGGGAAGGGAAGGGAAGGGAAGGGAAGAGAAGGGAAGGGAAGGGAAGGGAAGGGAAGGGAAGAACAGAACAGAACAGAACAGAATAGAACAGAGAAGAGTACAATACAATACAATACAATAGAATTACATAAGAGAATAGAATAAGGGAAGGGAAGGGAAGGGAAGGGAAGGGAAGGGAAGGGAAGGGAAGGGAAGGGAAGGGAAGGGAAGGGAAGGGAAGGGAAGGGAAGGGAAGAACAGAACAGAACAGAACAGAACAGAACAGAATAGAACAGAGAAGAGTACAATACAATACAATACAATAGAATTACATAAGAGAATAGAATAAGGGAAGGGAAGGGAAGGGAAGGGAAGGGAAGGGAAGGGAAGGGAAGGGAAGGGAAGGGAAGAACAGAACAGAACAGAACAGAACAGAATAGAACAGAGAAGAGTACAATACAATAGAATACAATAGAATTACATAAGAGAATAGAATAAGGGAAGGGAAGGGAAGGGAAGGGAAGGGAAGGGAAGGGAAGGGAAGGGAAGAGAAGAGAAGGGAAGGGAAGGGAAGGGAAGGGAAGAACAGAACAGAACAGAACAGAATAGAACAGAGAAGAGTACAATAGAATAGAATAGAATAGAATAGAATAGAATAGAATATTGGAATGAAGAATAGAATAGAATAGAATAGAATAGAATAGAATAGAATAGAATAGAATAGAATAGAATAGAATAGAATAGAATAGAATATTGGAATGAAGAATAGAATAGAATAGAATAGAATAGAATAGAATAGAATAGAATAGAATAGAATAGAATAGAATAGAATAGAATAGAATAGAATAGAATAGAATAGAATAGAATAGAATAGAATATTGGAATGAAGAATAGAATAGAATAGAATATTGGAATGAAGAATAGAATAGAATAGAATAGAATAAGAGAAGAGAAGAGAGAATTACAGAATAGAAGAGAATAAGAGAAGAGAATAAAAGAGAAGAGGAGAAGAGAAGAGAGAATTACAGAATAGAAGAGAATAAGAGAAGAGAATAAAAGAGAAGAGGAGAAGAGAGAATTACAGAATAGAATAGAATAAAAGAGAAGAGAAGAGAGAATTACAGAATAGAAGAGAAGAGAAGAGAATTACAGAATAGAATAGAATAAGAGAAGAGAAGAGAATAAAAGAGAAGAGAAGAGAGAATTACAGAATAGAATAGAATAAGAGAAGAGAAGAGAATAAAAGAGAAGAGAAGAGAAGAGAATTACAGAATAGAATAGAATAAGAGAAGAGAAGAGAATAAAAGAGAAGAGGAGAAGAGAAGAGAATTACAGAATAGAATAGAATAAGAGAAGAGAAGAGAATAAAAGAGAAGAGAAGAGAAGAGAATTACAGAATAGAATAGAATAAGAGAAGAGAAGAGAATAAAAGAGAAGAGGAGAAGAGAGAATTACAGAATAGAAGAGAATAAGAGAAGAGAATAAAAGAGAAGAGGAGAAGAGAAGAGAGAATTACAGAATAGAATAGAATAAGAGAAGAGAAGAGAATAAAAGAGAAGAGAAGAGAGAATTACAGAATAGAATAGAATAAGAGAAGAGAAGAGAAGAGAAGAGAAGAGAAGAGAATTACAGAATAGAATAGAATAAGAGAAGAGAAGAGAATAAAAGAGAAGAGGAGAAGAGAGAATTACAGAATAGAATAGAATAAGAGAAGAGAAGAGAATAAAAGAGAAGAGAAGAGAAGAGAATTACAGAATAGAATAGAATAAGAGAAGAGAAGAGAATAAAAGAGAAGAGGAGAAGAGTAGAGAATTACAGAATAGAATAGAATAAGAGAAGAGAAGAGAATAAAAGAGAAGAGAAGAGAGAATTACAGAATAGAATAGAATAAGAGAAGAGAAGAGAATAAAAGAGAAGAGAAGAGAAGAGAATTACAGAATAGAATAGAATAAGAGAAGAGAAGAGAATAAAAGAGAAGAGGAGAAGAGAAGAGAATTACAGAATAGAATAGAATAAGAGAATAGAAGAGAATAAAAGAGAAGAGAAGAGAAGAGAATTACAGAATAGAATAGAATAAGAGAAGAGAAGAGAATAAAAGAGAAGAGAAGAGAGAATTACAGAATAGAATAGAATAAGAGAAGAGAATAAAAGAGAAGAGGAGAAGAGAAGAGAATTACAGAATAGAATAGAATAAGAGAAGAGAATAAAAGAGAAGAGGAGAAGAGAAGAGAATTACAGAATAGAATAGAATAAGAGAAGAGAAGAGAATAAAAGAGAAGAGGAGAAGAGAAGAGAATTACAGAATAGAATAGAATAAGAGAAGAGAAGAGAATAAAAGAGAAGAGAAGAGAAGAGAATTACAGAATAGAATAGAATAAGAGAAGAGAAGAGAATAAAAGAGAAGAGGAGAAGAGAAGAGAATTACAGAATAGAATAGAATAAGAGAAGAGAAGAGAATAAAAGAGAAGAGAAGAGAGAATTACAGAATAGAATAGAATAAGAGAAGAGAAGAGAATAAAAGAGAAGAGAAGAGAAGAGAATTACAGAATAGAATAGAATAAGAGAAGAGAAGAGAATAAAAGAGAAGAGGAGAAGAGAAGAGAATTACAGAATAGAATAGAATAAGAGAAGAGAAGAGAATAAAAGAGAAGAGAAGAGAAGAGAATTACAGAATAGAATAGAATAAGAGAAGAGAAGAGAATAAAAGAGAAGAGAAGAGAGAATTACAGAATAGAAGAGAATAAGAGAAGAGAATAAAAGAGAAGAGGAGAAGAGAAGAGAGAATTACAGAATAGAATAGAATAAGAGAAGAGAAGAGAATAAAAGAGAAGAGAAGAGAGAATTACAGAATAGAATAGAATAAGAGAAGAGAAGAGAATAAAAGAGAAGAGAAGAGAAGAGAATTACAGAATAGAATAGAATAAGAGAAGAGAAGAGAATAAAAGAGAAGAGGAGAAGAGAGAATTACAGAATAGAATAGAATAAGAGAAGAGAAGAGAATAAAAGAGAAGAGAAGAGAAGAGAATTACAGAATAGAATAGAATAAGAGAAGAGAAGAGAATAAAAGAGAAGAGGAGAAGAGAAGAGAATTACAGAATAGAATAGAATAAGAGAAGAGAATAAAAGAGAAGAGGAGAAGAGAAGAGAATTACAGAATAGAATAGAATAAGAGAAGAGAAGAGAATAAAAGAGAAGAGGAGAAGAGAGAATTACAGAATAGAATAGAATAAGAGAAGAGAAGAGAATAAAAGAGAAGAGAAGAGAAGAGAATTACAGAATAGAATAGAATAAGAGAAGAGAAGAGAATAAAAGAGAAGAGGAGAAGAGAAGAGAATTACAGAATAGAATAGAATAAGAGAAGAGAATAAAAGAGAAGAGGAGAAGAGAAGAGAATTACAGAATAGAATAGAATAAGAGAAGAGAATAAAAGAGAAGAGGAGAAGAGAAGAGAATTACAGAATAGAATAGAATAAGAGAAGAGAATAAAAGAGAAGAGGAGAAGAGAAGAGAATTACAGAATAGAATAGAATAAGAGAAGAGAAGAGAATAAAAGAGAAGAGGAGAAGAGAAGAGAATTACAGAATAGAATAGAATAAGAGAAGAGAAGAGAATAAAAGAGAAGAGAAGAGAAGAGAATTACAGAATAGAATAGAATAAGAGAAGAGAAGAGAATAAAAGAGAAGAGGAGAAGAGAGAATTACAGAATAGAATAGAATAAGAGAAGAGAAGAGAATAAAAGAGAAGAGAAGAGAAGAGAATTACAGAATAGAATAGAATAAGAGAAGAGAAGAGAATAAAAGAGAAGAGGAGAAGAGAAGAGAATTACAGAATAGAATAGAATAAGAGAAGAGAATAAAAGAGAAGAGGAGAAGAGAAGAGAATTACAGAATAGAATAGAATAAGAGAAGAGAAGAGAATAAAAGAGAAGAGGAGAAGAGAAGAGAATTACAGAATAGAATAGAATAAGAGAAGAGAAGAGAATAAAAGAGAAGAGAAGAGAAGAGAATTACAGAATAGAATAGAATAAGAGAAGAGAAGAGAATAAAAGAGAAGAGGAGAAGAGAAGAGAATTACAGAATAGAATAGAATAAGAGAAGAGAAGAGAATAAAAGAGAAGAGAAGAGAGAATTACAGAATAGAATAGAATAAGAGAAGAGAAGAGAATAAAAGAGAAGAGAAGAGAAGAGAATTACAGAATAGAATAGAATAAGAGAAGAGAAGAGAATAAAAGAGAAGAGGAGAAGAGAGAATTACAGAATAGAATAGAATAAGAGAAGAGAAGAGAATAAAAGAGAAGAGAAGAGAAGAGAATTACAGAATAGAATAGAATAAGAGAAGAGAAGAGAATAAAAGAGAAGAGAAGAGAGAATTACAGAATAGAAGAGAATAAGAGAAGAGAATAAAAGAGAAGAGGAGAAGAGAAGAGAGAATTACAGAATAGAATAGAATAAGAGAAGAGAAGAGAATAAAAGAGAAGAGAAGAGAAGAGAATTACAGAATAGAATAGAATAAGAGAAGAGAAGAGAATAAAAGAGAAGAGAAGAGAGAATTACAGAATAGAATAGAATAAGAGAAGAGAATAAAAGAGAAGAGGAGAAGAGAAGAGAATTACAGAATAGAATAGAATAAGAGAAGAGAATAAAAGAGAAGAGGAGAAGAGAAGAGAATTACAGAATAGAATAGAATAAGAGAAGAGAATAAAAGAGAAGAGGAGAAGAGAAGAGAATTACAGAATAGAATAGAATAAGAGAAGAGAAGAGAATAAAAGAGAAGAGGAGAAGAGAAGAGAATTACAGAATAGAATTGAATAAGAGAAGAGAAGAGAATAAAAGAGAAGAGAAGAGAAGAGAATTACAGAATAGAATAGAATAAGAGAAGAGAAGAGAATAAAAGAGAAGAGGAGAAGAGAAGAGAATTACAGAATAGAATAGAATAAGAGAAGAGAAGAGAATAAAAGAGAAGAGAAGAGAGAATTACAGAATAGAATAGAATAAGAGAAGAGAAGAGAATAAAAGAGAAGAGAAGAGAATTACAGAATAGAATAGAATAAGAGAAGAGAAGAGAATAAAAGAGAAGAGGAGAAGAGAAGAGAATTACAGAATAGAATAGAATAAGAGAAGAGAAGAGAATAAAAGAGAAGAGAAGAGAAGAGAATTACAGAATAGAATAGAATAAGAGAAGAGAAGAGAATAAAAGAGAAGAGGAGAAGAGAGAATTACAGAATAGAATAGAATAAGAGAAGAGAAGAGAATAAAAGAGAAGAGAAGAGAAGAGAATTACAGAATAGAATAGAATAAGAGAAGAGAAGAGAATAAAAGAGAAGAGGAGAAGAGAGAATTACAGAATAGAAGAGAATAAGAGAAGAGAATAAAAGAGAAGAGGAGAAGAGAAGAGAGAATTACAGAACAGAAGAGAACAGAACAGAATAGAATAGAAAAGAATAGAAAATAATAGAATAGAATAGAATAACTTTATTGTCACTTTGAATGTACGCTAATCGGCATAATTAAAATGAATTTCAGTTCTCAAAGGGTCAATATATACTACACAACCATGACAGAATGAATGACAGAATGAATGACAGAATGACAGAATGACAGAATGAATGAATGAATGAATGAATGAATGAATGAATGAATGAATGAATGAATACATACATACATACATACATACATACATACATACATACATACATACATACATACATACAAAAGTATGCATATACTCACATATTATTATATGACAGGGAGAAACAACAGAGTCTAGTTCGGAGGTCTACATGTACAGGACGGGGAGGGGGGGACGGACGGACGGACGAATCTTGCCAATTTACCAGACGGGTGGCCTAGGGGCATTACAGAATCTGGGGGTCCTACTAGAGATACTCCGAAACCTCCACCCAGAGGAGAGCAACAGAAACAGACCGGGAAGGGCGGCTGTGGGTCAATCACTCCCTCACAGCCCAACCCACCTCACAGGATGGTTATTTTTCTTTTGAAGAAAAATATTAGTAATATCAGCTTTGTTCAGTGCCTTGAGTTACATATAAAACGAAGTGGCATAAGATGAACTTTCACAAATCTTATGGTGTGAAGGGCCATGCCCATGACGGCCATATCTCCATGGCTCCCGAGATTCGAACACAGACCCCAATGGTTGCGGTGACCTCCTACGCCGGGTCCCACTGCCTCGTCCCTTCGTGTGAATTCCAGCCGCTGGTGTTGTAACTTTGGCAAATTTATTTTCTTCCCGGAGGGGAAAACATCTGCCATTCGCAGCCCCAGCTCACTGTCGAGTTTGTCGGCGTTGCCATAATGTTGTTTTATCGCCGTGATTTTGACAGGAGAAGGTGGGAAGCTTCCCCAGGGAACCGCGGCAGACCCGCGCTCGGCGGCTTTAATTAGGCATGTGAAATTCCCTCTGACAACAGTGACACTAAGCGAACACAACACCGGAAAAGATTCCCGGAGAGAGACGGAGAAGGAAGCAGAAAGATCATAAAAATTCTTCTTCAGAGTCCGGCCAAACAGCATCAGGGAGAAGCTGCTAATGAAAAGTGGGGGTGGGGGTGGAGAAAGACCTGGAGGAGGGAGAAACGAGGCCATCTAGACTTGCCTCCTCCCTGGAGCATCTCCCCAGGGAGGGCAAAAAAAGTCAAAATGGCAGTGGTAATGACCCAAGCTCGGGACAGACGGCCCTCAACTTACGACCCACAATTGAGCCACAAAATTTCTCTTGCTAAGCAAGACAGTTGTTAAAATGAGTTTTCTATTCTATTCTATTCTATTCTATTCTATTCTATTCTATTCTATTCTATTCTATTCTATTCTATTCTATTCTTCATTCCAATATTCTATTCTATTCTATTCTATTCTATTCTATTCTATTCTATTCTATTCTATTCTATTCTTCTTTCCAATATTCTATTCTATTCTATTCTATTCTATTCTATTCTATTCTATTCTATTCTATTCTATTCTATTCTATTCTTCTTTCCAATATTCTATTCTATTCTATTCTATTCTATTCTATTCTATTCTATTCTATTCTATTCTATTCTATTCTTCATTCCAATATTCTATTCTATTCTATTCTATTCTATTCTATTCTATTCTATTCTATTCTATTCTGTTCTGTTCTGTTCTGTTCTGTTCTGTTCTGTTCCGTTCTATTCCATTCCATTCCATTCCATTCCATTCTATTCTAATGTGGTCGGATCCGGCCCATGGGGCTGTTCTGGAAAATGTAAGGGGCTGGCCCGCGTGGCTTCAGCCAGGTCTACCCAGTGCAAAGTGGAAACATGCCAGCAGTTTGGGGAGTGGCATCAAGCTGGCCTTGCCCACCCAGTCGGCCACTCCCACCCAGACCCCACCCAAGGTCAATCACAGCCCTGATGCAGCCTTCAATGAAATTGAGTTTGACACCCCTGGGTTATTAAGTGAATCAGGCTTTGCTGTTGACTTGGCTTGTCAGAAAGTTGCCCAAAAAGGGGGATTGCGTGAGGCGCGACTCATTTAACAACCATCTTGCTTAGCCACAGACATTCTGATCCTCACGGCAGTTGCAAGTCGAGGACCACCTGTGATAAACACACTTGGAAAAAAGAATTCTGCAGAACAGCAGAAGCGTCTCCTGGCCCCGGCTGCAAACAGGGGATCTGAGTTTCCATAGCATTACAAATTGTTTTAATTTTAATGTCCTTTTCCTATTTTGATCTTTGCATCCCTTCCTTTCCTGGGTTTCCTGATGGAAAGCAGTGAGGGGAAACGGCAGGGGACAGGAGGTGTCATAAGCCGCGGGCGCTACGGGCTCCCCTCCCTGTCCTCAATGCAATCGCCTCCCGGCTTATGCATGTAAGTGCCTAACCTTTTGGCGGCGGATAATTAAAAAAGATGCTCAACTTTGAAAGGAACATTTGGGAAGGGAGGCAAAGGTTTGCTCTGGACGGGACATTTGTCACCGAGACTGCGAGCTCCCAGCACAATTATTTCACCTTCGTTCGCCTGCCTTTTCCTCTCTCTGTGTCTGCCTGCCTGTCTGTCTGTCTGTCTGTCTGTCTCTCTCTCTCTCTCTCTCTCTCTTTCTCTCTCTCTCTCCCTCTCTCTCCCTCTCCCTCACCTCCCCCTCTCCCTCTCTCTCCCCCTCTTTCTCTCCCTCTCCCTCCCTCTCTCCCCCTCTCTTTCTCCCTCCCTCCCCCTCTCTCTTTCTCCTTCTCTTTCTCTCCCTCTCCTTCTCTCTCCCTCTCTCCCTCTCCCTCTCCCGCCCTCTCTCCCCCTCTCTTTCTCCCTCCCTCCCCCTCTCTCTTTCTCCCTCTCTTTCTCTCCCTCTCCCTCTCTCTCTCCCTCTTTCTCCCTCCCTCCCCCTCTCTTTCTCCCTCTCTTTCTCTCCCTCTCCCTCCCTCTCCCCCCCTCTCTTTCTCCCTCCCTCCCCCTCTCTTTCTCATTCTTTCTCTCCCTCTCCTTCTCTCTCCCTCTCTCCCTCTCCCTCTCCCTCCCTCTCTCCCCCTCTCTTTCTCCCTCCCTCCCCCTCTCTCTTTCTCCCTCTCTTTCTCTCCCTCTCCTTCTCTCTCCCTCTCTTTCTCTCCCTCCCTCTCCCTTCCACTCCCTCTCTCTCTCCCTCTCTTTCTCCCCCTCTCCCTCCCTCTCTCCCTCTCCCCTCTTTCTCTCTCCCTCCCCCTCTCTTTCTCCCTCTCTTTCTCTCCCTCTCCCTCTCTCTCTCCCTCTCTTTCTCCCTCCCTCCCCCTCTCTTTCTCCCTCTCTTTCTCTCCCTCTCCCTCTCTCTCTCCCTCTCTTTCTCCTGCTCTCTTTCTCCCTCCCTCCCTCCCTCTCTTTCTCTCTCCCCACCTCTTTCTCCCTCCCCCTTCTCTCACTCTCACTCTCACTCTCCCCCTCCCTCTCTCTCTTATTCCCTCCCTCCCTCCCCCTCCCCCTCTCTCTTTCTCCCTCCCTCCCTCTCTCTTTCTCCCTCTTTCTCTCCCTCTCCCTCTCTCTCCCCCTCTCTTTCTCCCCCTCTCTCTTTCTCCCTCCCTCTCTCTCTTTTTCTCTCTCTTCCCACCTCTCTCTCTTTCTCCCTCCCCCCTCTCTCCCTCTCTCTCCCCCCCTCTATCTTTTAAAAATGACCACGGTAGAATTAGAGATGATGTTAATGGTCCGTTACCGGGGACTTTCAATCAGACTAGAGATGGAAGGGAACTTAGAGGTCTTCTAGTCCAACCCCCTGATCAAGCATTGACCCTGGTACCCTGTACCATTTCAGACAGGTGACTGTCCAGTCTCTTCTTTAAAAGCTCCAGTTGATGAAGCACCCACAACTTCTGAAGGCAAGCTGCTTCACTGGTTAATTGTCTTCACTTAGTTCCAGGTTGCTTCTCTCCTTGATTAGTTTCCATCCATCGTTTCTTGTCCTGCCTTCTGGTGCTTTGGAGAATAATTTGACCCCCTCTTCTTTGTGGCAGCCCCTCAAATACTGGAATACTGCTATCATGTCGTCCCTAATTCTTCTTTTCATTAAATGGAATTCTTTATTGGCCAGGTGTGATTGGACACACAAGGAATTTGTCTTTGGTGCATATGCTCTCAGTGTACATAAAAGGTTCGCCATCACGGGTGTAGGGTCTCCTGCTTGGGCCCTGGGGGGTTGGACTAGATGACCTACAAGGTCCCTTCCAACTCTGCTAATCTGTAATTAATCTGTAATTCACGCCACAGCCTGTGCCGGCTGAGGAACAGCGGCTCTGTTTTGTACAAACCCGGCTTAAGGAAACCCTGTGATCTGATCACGGTTTTGCAATTCCATCTCGCCACGGCTGCGGTTTCGGCTTGTCATCCCTGGATGGGGACATTGACAGAGCAGGCGATAAAAAGACTCCGACAACCGCTGACAAATCCGGTTGGCGGATCAAGAGGATTAAACTGAGCCGGCAGTTTCCTTTGCTAATTAACCAAGCTGCTTAATTGAGCGTCTGGCGGTCGGCTTGCGGCGGCTGATAAGACGAAGGGTGGTGTCTTCGTCCCGGTTTGTGGGGAGAACCGCTGCCAGCTAGCAATCAGTCAGAATAGAGTTGGAAGGGACCCTGGAGGTCTTGTAGTCCAGCCCCTTGCTCAGGCAGGAGAACCTATGCCATTTCAGACAAGTGGCTGTCCAGTCTCTTCTTAAAAACCTCCAGTGTTGGAGCACCCACAACTTCTGGTGGCAAGCTGTTCCACTGGTTAATTGTCCTCACTGTCAGGAAGTTTCTCCTTGGTTCCAGGTTGCTTCTCTCCTTGATTAGTTTCCACCCATTGCTTCTTGTCCTGCCTTCAGGTGCTTTGGAAAATAAGGGGCGTCCATAAGCGCAGGAGCGTGGCTACCGTCCCTGTCCTAATGTCCCCATGTATTCGTAACCATCTCATGTACTCATAACCATGATTATATGTCTTATGTGTTCACAACCATGTTTATACTTTGTCTGTAATCATATATACCCGTGGTGGCGAACCTATGGCACGCGTGCCACAGGTGGCACGCGGAGCCATAGCGGACGGCACGCGAGCGTTGCCCACTGGCAAACTGGAAGTGCGGAAAAACGCACTTCCGGTTTGCCGGTGAGCTGTTTTTTGCACTCCGGAGGGTTCAGGGAAGCTTCCTAAAGCCCCGGAATGCAAAAAACTACAAAACGGACAAACCGGAAGTGCGGAAAAACGCACTTCCGGTTTGCCCGTTTTGTCGTTTTTTACCGGCCCAGGCTCCGGTAAGGCCTTTGCGCGGGGGTGGGGGTGTGTGCGCATGCACAGGGGGCAGCATGGAGGGTGTTGTGCGCATGCACAGGGGGGAGGAAATGGGTGTGGGTACGTGAGAGCGCGCTAGCGCGCGCACCCCCCCCTTTTTAGCACACAAACCTAAAAAGGTTCGCCATCACTGATATATACAATTGACAAAATAAATAAATAAAAATAAATAAAAATAAGTTAATCCCCCCTCAAATACTGGAATACTTCTATCATGTCCCTCCAAGTCCTTCTTTTCTCTGGACTGGCCAAACCCAAATCCTGCAGCCGTTCTTTGTATGTTTTGGTCTCCAGGCCTTTAATCCTCTTAGTTGCTCTTCTCTGCACTTTTTCCAAAGTCTCAATATCTTTTTTGTAACATGGTGACCAAAACTGGATGCTGTTATTCCAGGTTTGGTCTTACTAAAGGATTTATAAAGCGGTACTAATAACTTCACGTGATTTTCATTCTATGCCTCTGTTTTTACAACCCAGGATTGTATTGGCTTTTTTGGGCTGCTGCCGCACACGGCTGGCTCATTTTTAATGGATCGTCCACCAGGACTCCAAGGTCCCTCTCACAGTTACTGTGTTTGAGCCGGGTTTCGCCTAATCTGTATTCGTGCCTTTGGTTTTTTCTTGCCTAAATGTGAAACTTTGCTTTTTCCCGCATTAAATGTCATGTTGTTGGATAGGGCCCATTGTTCAAGTCAGTGGTGAAATCCAATTTTTTTTACTACCAGTTCTGTGGGTGTGGCTTGGTGGGCGTGGTGTGGCTTGGTGGGCGTGGCTTGGTGGGCATGACAGGGGAAGGATACTGCAAAATCTCCATTCCCACCCCACTCTGGGGCCAGCGAGAGGTGGTATTTGCCGGTTCTCTGAACTACTCAGAATTTCTGCTACCGGTTCTCCAGAACATGTCAGAACCTGCTGGATTTCAGCCCTGGTTCAAGTCTGTCAAGATCTTTGTGGATCCTGAGCTTGTCTTCTTGGGTGTTGACTGTTCCTGCCAGTTTAGTGTCATCTGTAAATTTGATGAGTTCCCCTTCTATTCCCTCATCTAAGTCATTTATGAAGATATTGAAGAGTGCTGGGCCTAAGACGGAATCTTGTGGTACCTGACAAGCATTTGGTTCCAGTGGCGGAAGGTTACATAGGCCACCCTAAAGAGCTAATTCTGCTTTAAAATGAGGGAAAAATGAATATACAGGTACTCCTTGACTTACGACAGGGATCCCCACACTTGGCAACTTTAAGACTTGTGGACTTCAACTTCTAGAATTCTGGGAATTGAAGTCCACAAGTCTTAAAGTTGCCAAGTTTGAAGACCTCTGACTTATGACCACAATTGGAATCATAATTTTCATTGCTAAGTTAAGCGAGTGGCACCTGATTTGATGCCTTTTTTGCCCTTGCTGATAAGTGACTCTGCCATTGTTAATCGAATCATGTGGTCGGTAAGTGAACCATGCTTCCTGAATTGACTTTGTTTTTGGAAGTCAGCTGGGGAGGGTCCTAAATGCCAATCATGTGACCCTGGGACACTATTGTACATCCAGGCCGGTTGCTAAGTGCCCGAATTATGATCACGTGATCACGGGGAAGCCATGATGGTCACAAGTGTGAGAACCTGTCGTAAGTCACTTTCAGCGGTGCCGTTGTAACTTTAAACGGTCACTAAACCAGGGGTGGGTTCCTACCGGTGCGGTCCAGTGCGTAGCTCCGGTAGGAACCCGCCGATAACCCAATTTGCACGTGACTGCTCCGGTACCATCTCCACCGGGCAGCCGCGCGTGTCGCCATCTTTTTTTACGAATTTTTGGGTGATTTTGCTTCTGCGCATGCGCAGAAGCAAAATTGCACCGAAATCTCGTAAGCGCGCATCCCCTCACGAGATTTTGGTGAGATTTTGCTTCCGCGCATGTGCAGAAGCAAAATCACGCGAGGGGGCACGCGCGTGCACGAAGCATAATGAAACGCGGAGCAGCGCACCGGTCTCGGTAAGTTAGCAACTCGCCCCTGCACTAAACAAATGGTTATAAGTCGAGGACTATCAATAGAAGGAGATTTTCTCTCTCACCGAAAGCATGGCTGAATCTTTGCCGATGTGACAATCGGACAGAAGGAGAACATTGTTCAACATATGGATCGTGTTAATGCAATGTACCCCTTTTCTTTTCTTTTATCATGGCTTGTTATTATTTATATGAGTTTTCAACACAGTTGTGGCATTTATTTATTTTTTTGAATACCCTGCCAGAGATCGTGGCAGGCTATAATTTAGCTTGGTTTGTTTGTTTATCTATGAGACAAATTGATCTGACCGCCCACCTTAATCAAATCACTCCAGTGGTTAGCAAGCATAGCGACAGAAATGTATCGCTAAATATAGATATAGATATAGATATAGATATAGATATAGATATAGATATAGATATAGATATAGATATAGATATAGATAGATAGATAGATAGATAGATAGATAGATAGATAGATAGATAGATAGATAGACAGAGACAGAGACAGAGACAGAGACAGAGACAGAGACAGAGACAGAGACAGAGACAGAGACAGAGACAGAGATAGAGATAGAGATAGATAGATAGAAAATTAAGGTGACCAGACGTCCCGCTTTTGGCGGGACAGACACGCTTTTCAAGCGTGGGTCCTGCGTCCCGCATTCTTTTCAAAAAGTCCCGCTTTTTTGAAAAGAATGCCGAAACAGCAGGACGTCTGGTCACCTTAAAAGGGGAAGCAAAAGAGAGGTACCGGAAGCAAGTCGGGCGGAATTTCAGCGAGGCGGCTGCCTGCTGGGGAGAGGGGGAAGGGGGGCTGCTCCTCCTCTCCTTCCCCCGCCCCATCCCTAGCCCCGCCCTCAGAGGCGCCGCTGCTGTTGGGATGCGGATGGAGGGGTGAGGGACGAGGAGCCGTCGCCGCTGCCGTCGCCGGTTTGAGCTCACGAGCGGCCCCTCTGGCGGCGCAAACAGCCCTTCCTCATCCCCCTCCCCTTCCTTCTCCCCGTTGCCTCGCTGCCGCCGTTGCCCTGGGGCCGGGCGGGCGACCGGGAGACTGTGGCGCTTGGATGCCTGGAGCTCGCAACAGGTAAGCTGCCAGCTGCCTCCTTTCCCCGTCTCCCGCCTCCCGTTCGTTGCTTGCCAGCCCGGCCCCAGGGCAGCTCCCGAAGGGGAGGCGGGAGGCGAGGAAAGGCATCCCGAAGGGGAGGCGGGCTCCCGAAGGGCTGCCGGCTCCCGAAGGGGAGGCGGGAGGCGAGGAAAGGCCTCCCGCCTCCCCCCCCACCTGGATGCCGACATTTGCTGTGTTTTGCCCTCTGCGCATGCGCAGCGTTCTGCGCATGCGCAGAGGGCAAAACAAATGGCGGCGCCCAGGCGGGCCTGCCCCCCCCGTCCCGCTTTTTTAAAAAAATATCTGGTCACTTTAAGATAGATAGATAGATAGATAGATAGATAGATAGATAGATAGATAGATAGATAGATAGATAGATAGATAGATAGATGATAGATAGATAGATAGATAGATAGATAGATAGATAGATAGATAGATAGATAGATAGATAGATAGATAGATAGATAGATAGATAGATAGATAAATCCTCATGTCCATAATTAGTTAGGAGGACTTCAAGCCCCAGAATTCCCCAGTCAGATATCCCAGAATTCCCTAGCCAGATATGAGGACTTCAAGGCCCAGAATTCCACAGTCAGATATCCCAGAATTCCACAGCCAGATATGAGGACTTCAAGCCCCAGAATTCCCCAGGCAGTATACTGCCTGGGGAATTCTGGGATGAAGTCCACACATTTTTAAGCTGCTCAGGTTGAGAAACGCAGCTAGAAGATGGTTTGAGAGAAACATCTACCTCAGCACAGAGGCACTGCAGGATGTGGTCAAACAGAAGCTACAAAAAAAATGCCTCAGGTTCACTCATGCCACTGTGACCGCCATTTTGACTTTTTTGACCATAAAGAGAACTAAAAAGAAAATGTCCGCCAGTCTGAAAAACACAGAATGCCAACCAGAATAAGCAGCTCTAAAATAAGAATGAAACGAAACTGATAAGAACGGATCTTGATCTGATCTTAGCCAAAAAGCCGAGAACCCTGTTTTTTTTTTCTGTGATTATTTTCAAAACAAAATAAAAGCAATAAAAATGTAAATATAAGAAAAAGAACTAGCACTGAGAAATAGAACGGTACAGATAGAGGTTCGGCCCAAATTATAGCTCGAGCCACGATTCAATCTAAAGATTGAGGCCACGTGTGAGGGATGCAAACCTCCCTAGCTTGAAGATCACAACCGAGAAAAGGGGAAAATTCCAATTTATTAACGAGGGAAGGAAAATCTCTCTTCTGTCAAATCGTATGAAAAGTCAAAGCCTCTGGGTTAGCAGCGTGTTAAAAGGAGGACGAAACGAGCCACGGCTTGCAATTCTCTAGCTCAGAGAATCAAAAGGAAAGGATGTTGTGTTTTCTTAATAAAAGAGAAGAAGGAAAAATTGAGAAGACGTTGTTAGATTGTGCCCGGCATCAAATGAAGGGGGTACATGATGGTAACAAGGTGGAGCAACTGGATTCAATTTGCAATCGGATCCGTTTGCAGTTGAATCCATTTTTTTAAAAAAAACTTTTTAAATCCCGCCTTTATTATTTTTGTAAATAATTGAAGGCGGCAAATATATCTAATACTCCTTTTGCCTTTTATTTTCCCTTTGAGGTGGGTTGGGCTAGTCACCCAAGCAGGTTTTCATGGCTAAGACGGGATTAGAACTCACCATCTCCTGGTGATTGGCCCAAAGTCACCCAGCTGGATTTCATGTCTAAGGCGGGACTAGAACTCACCGTCTCCTGGTGATTGGCCCAAAGTCACCCAGCTGGATTTCATGTCTAAGGCGGGACTAAAACTCACCGTCTCCTGGTGATTGGCCCAAAGTCACCCAGCTGGATTTCATGTCTAAGGCGGGACTAGAACTCACCGTCTCCTGGTGATTGGCCCAAAGTCACCCAGCTGGATTTCATGTCTAAGGCGGGACTAGAACTCACCGTCTCCTGGTGATTGGCCCAAAGTCACCCAGCTGGATTTCATGTCTAAGGCGGGACTAGAACTCATCGTCTCCTGGTGATTGGCCCAAAGTCACCTAGCTGGTTTTCATATCTAAGGCGGGACTAGAACTCACAGTCTCCTGGTGATTGGCCCAAAGTCACCCAGCTGGATTTCATGTCTAAGGCGGGACTAGAACTCATCGTCTCCTGGTGATTGGCCCAAAGTCACCTAGCTGGTTTTCATATCTAAGGCGGGACTAGAACTCACAGTCTCCTTGTGATTGGCCCAAAGTCACCCAGCTGGATTTCATGTCTAAGGCGGGACTAGAACTCACCGTCTCCTGGTGATTGGCCCAAAGTCACCTAGCCGGTTTTCATGTCTAAGGCGGGAGTAGAACTCACCGTCTCCTGGTGATCGGCCCAAAGTCACCCAGCTTGGGGAACCAGCTGGGGCTCCTCACACCCTACTTTAAGTGACACTGGTCTACACTGTTGCCTGCAGGAGACCCCCATTTGGTCCAAAAATCCCTGCATAATTTTTTCCCCCTGAATTTTCACACTCTCCGGGGTCCCTTGCTATCCGCCACAAGCAACGAATGATTAAATATCATCGTTCTTTGCGTGTCTGCTGCTCAATATTTATCTTAGCTTCTATTGCACCTTCGTGCAAACGTAAAGCTAAATAAATGACGGCTCTTGAGCTGCAGCTGCTATTAATCGTAATAAGACCCCTGATTTGTGTTGCTATCTTATCTACAAGAGGGAGCCTCCTGGTGTGTGTGTGTGTGTGTGTGTGTGTGTGTGTGTGTGTGTGTGTGTGTGTGTGTGTGTAATACAGGGGTGGTGTTCACTTACCTTCCCTACCGGTTCACAAATGGGAGCGCGCGCGCTCCTCCGCACATGTGCCCAGCCTCCCGCGCATGCACTTTACTCGCACACGCACCTTCCGCGCATGCGCCCAGCCTCTAAAACAGCGGTTCTCAACCTGTGGGTCGCGACCCCTTTGGGGGTTGAATGACCCTTTCACAGGGGTTGCCTAAGACCATTGGGAAAAAACATATTTCTGATGGTCTTAGGAACCGAGACACCGCTCCTCTATCCGTCTCCAGGTGGGTCCACCCACATGCAAATAGACTACTGCAAAAAAAAAATCTGTGCCATGGGAACTTCTGAGCATGTGCAGAAGCCGAATTTCCGGCACTGTGCATGCGTCGCCATCTTGTTTTCGGCTTTCCCCCCACCATTTTTTTTAAAAAATTCGGCACTGCGCATGAGTGTGCGCGCAATGCACATGCACGCCCATGAGGCGCGGCCACGCAGCGCAGGAGGAAGCGAACCAGCAGTGAGGTAAGTTAGAACCCATCCCTGAGTTTCCTAATAATGTTATTATTTTATGGTTGGAGGTCACTACTCACAGTCACTCACGCCCTTGTTACCTCACGTCTTGACTACTGCAACGCACTCTACATGGGGCTACCCTTGAAGAACGTTCGGAGACTACAGCTACTGCAGAATGCGGCGGCGCGTATGGTGATGGGTGTCCCTAGATACACCCATGTGACACCCATCCTTCGCGAACTGCACTGGCTGCCCATAAGTCTCCGAGCGCAATTCAAGGTGTTGGTGATCACCTTTAAAGCCTTACATGGCTTAGGACCAGTTTACCTCCGAGACCGCTTTCTCCAACATACCTCCCTAAGACCGATTAGAGTCCACAAAGTTTGTCTGCTGGTGGTCCCGTCAGCCAAACAATGTCGGCTGGTGGGCCCACGAACGAGGGCCTTCTCTGTGGCAGCACCGGCTCTCTGGAATACACTCCCCCCGGAGATCCGCATTATTCCCACCCTGTCAGCCTTCAGAAAAGCGCTAAAAACCTGGCTTTGTCGACAGGCCTGGGGCCAATGATTTTAATACAACATCGAGTACTCTTGGCCCCATGAATGAATGAATTGTATGGGGTTTTTAAATGGTTGTTTTTTAACGTTTTTAATGATTTTAATGATTATTGTTTTTAATGTTTTTTCTATATTTATTATTTGCAGGTAGATTTCTTATTGTTGTGAGCCGCCCAGAGTCTCTGTGGAGTGGGAGGCATACAAGTGCGAATAATAAATAAATAAATAAACAAACAAACACAAGGAACTGTATTAAAGGGTCTGGCATTAGAAAGATTGAGAACCTCTAAAATTTGACTAAATAGGATGGCATTACCTCCAGGTGGGTGGGCAGGCCCATCCGCAGTCACCAGTACCAGTTCACCCAAACCGGTCCAAACCGGCTGAATACCACTTCTGGTGTAATATATTGGTGGTGGGAGGAGAAAGTTTGGAAAGTTTGCAGACCGCTCAGTCACGGACGCAGGTGGGCTGGCCCTTCGGAAGAAAGCTTCGGGATTGATTTAAATACGAACTTTATGGTTAAATGATAACATGTATATGCTCCTGCCATTCTTAAGGAGTGTGCACTGAAGCAGCGGTAATGAATGACCGGCGTGGATTCAATATATAACCGATGCATTTCATATATAATATCTAAATAATCGTGGCATAAACCGACAGGCAGCCCTAAGCCATCCATCTCTGCAGGGTGTAGAAGAGTAAAAAGGCTTTGCAGATTTTCTGAAGATGGTAAGAGCGGAGTCCACCTTTAATGTCCAACTATGAGGGTGATCACTTTTCTCACTTTTCTTTCTTTCTTTCTTTCTTTCTTTCTTTCTTTCTTTCTTTCTTTCTTTCTTTCTTTCTTTCTTTTTTTCTTTCCTTCCTTCCATCCTTCCTTCCTTTCTTCCTTGTTCAATATTCCTTCCCCCTTCTTTCTTCCTTTCTTCCTTTCTTCCTTATTTACTTTTTCCTTTCCTTTCCTTTCCTTTCCTTCTTTCCTTTCCTTTCCTACTCCTCCCTCCGTCCTTCCTTTCTTACTTATGTCTTTCTTTCTTTCCTCTCCTCTCCTCTCCTTCCCTCTCCTCCTCCTCCTCTTCCTTCCTTCCTTCCTTCCTTTCTTCCTTGTTCAATATTCCTTCCCCCTTCTTCCTTTCTTCCTTTCTTCCTTATTTACTTTTTCCTTTCCTTTCCTTTAACTATTAGTTTTTCTCATCGTTCCTATCACCCATCTCCTCCCACTTATGACTGTATGACTGTAACTTGTTGCTTGTATCCTTACGATTATTTCATATTGATTGTTTCCTGATTGCTTACTTGAACCCTATGACAACCATTCTTGACAAATGTATCTTTTCTTTTATGTACACTGAGAGCATATGCACCAAAGACAAATTCCTTGTGTGTCCAATCACACTTCGCCAATAAAGAATTCTATTCTATTCTATTCTATTCTTTCCTTTCCTTTCCTTTCCTACTCCTCCCTCCGTCCTTCCTTTCTTACTTATGTCTTTCTTTCTTTCCTCTCCTCTCCTTCCCTCTCCTCCTCCTCCTCTTCCTTCCTTCCTTCCTTCCTTCCTTCCTTCCTTCCTTCCTTCCTTCCTTCCTTCCTTCCTTCCTTCCTTCCTTCCTCTTTTCTTCTTTTCTTGCTCCTATCCAGGTTTATTTCTCTTCTATGATTCTGTGATGTTACGATGCTGTGATTTTTATCTGTCATCTTGTGTTTCTCTGATTCCGTGAGTTTACGATATTATGATTGCAGGATTCTGGGTTTCTGTGATTCTGTGGTGCTTTCTGGGGCGAAGGACTGTATTATTAACGTTGTGACAGTTGTTGCTTTTTCCTCAGAATCTCCCAACGTGAAAACACCCCCCCCCCTATCCCAATTAATCCCCCTCTCTGGCAGGAAACTCACTTTGGCAAAGGCTGCGCCGCGCATAGAAATGATCCTCTGGGCTTGCAAAATTCTACAACAGCCGAATTGTTTCACCGCCGCTGGTAATCGGCCAAGCCAAGTCAATGCAAGAGGGTGAAAAGTGGGCTTCTCTGTGCCAAATCCAGCCCCCCCCCCTTTCCATCTTTTCCTGGGACTGGCCCTCCCCTTCGCTTTTCCTTCTGGCCAAAAGGATTCTGGGCCAGGCGCCTCCGTCTCGCTTCGCAAGAATCAATTGCGCAGCTCTTCAATTGCCTTGATAAAGTGCGCTGGCAGAGGAAGGACCATCCATCATGAAGATGGACAGGAAGGGAAACGGGCATCGTACCCCCTTTCCTGAAGCCGGGGCAAATGCGCAGGGAAGGCCTCGTGGCTCGGAAGGAAGCAGAACCAACTTTGGAGAACCGGGGTGAGAATTTGGACTCCCTCCCTGCTGGGATGGGGCGGAGGCTTCCAGGTGTGAAAAAGTCAGAATGGATCAAAGGCCAGATCTTTGACCTTGGAGACTGTCAGGCAGTGATTTTATATTGCCTGTTACATATATATGCAGGGGGATGCATCCCTATCAAATATAATGGTTTATTCCTGAGCACGTGATTAATATGTTCCTAGTACGCATGTGTACATTCCTTTCTTTGATCCTTCCTTCTTCTTCAGCTTCTGTAAGGAGCAAGACCTGTTTTTCTAGCTAAGATGTGATTTATTGTTTTTGTACCGAAATAAATATTTTATACTTTAGTATTTTAAACTGCGGTTTCTTTTTATAATGTCAGAGTTCCAGGGAAAGATCTATTTCGCCTCTGATGAGAGTAATTCTTATCTGACAGAGACTTAGTAGACGATCAGTTAAACATGAGCCAGCCATGTGCGGCCGCAGCCAAAAAGGCTAATACAATCCTTGGTTGTATAGCAATAGCACTTAGACTTATATACCGCTTCATAGTGCTTTACAGCCCTCTCTAAGCGGTTTACAGAGTCAGCATATTGCCCCCAACAATCTGGGTCCTCATTTTACCCACCTCGGAAGGATGGAAGGCTGAGTCAACCTTGAGCCTGGTGAGATTTGAACTGCTGAAGGGCAGCTAGCAGTCAGCTGAAGCAGCCTGCTGAATAAACAGAGGCACAGAATCAAAAATACATGAAGTCTTAGTACCGCTTTATAAATCCTTTAGTAAGACCAAACCTGGAATACAGCATCCAGTTTTGGTCACCATGTTACAAAAAAGATGTTGAGACTTTGGAAAAATGCAGAGAAGAGCAACTAAGATGATTAAAGGCCCGGAGACTAAAACATATGAAGAACGGTTGCAGGATTTGGGTTTGGCTAGTCTAGAGAAAGGAAGGAATAGGGGGGACATAATTGCAGTCTTCCAATATTTGAGGGGCTGCCACAAAGAAGACGGAGTCAACCTATTCTCCAAAGCAAAGGACAAGAAGCAATGGGTGGAAATTAATCAAGGAGAGAAGCAACCTGGAATTAAGGAGAAACTTCCTAACAGTGAGAACAATGAATCAGTGGAACAGCTTGCCACCAGTGCTTCATCACTGGAGGTTTTAAAGAAGAGATTAGACAGCCACATGTCTCGAATTGTTTAGGGTCTCCTGCTTGAGCAGGGGGTTGGACTAGAAGACCTCCAAGGTCCCTTCCAACTCTGTTATTCTATTAATTTCTATTCAGTTAATTAATTAATTAATTACCGTATTTTTCAGAGTATAAGACGCACCTTTTTCCTCCCTAAAAGAGGCTGAAAATTTGGGTGTGTCTTATACTTCGAATGTAGCTTTTTTTTCCAGCCCTAACAAGATGCTAACCATCTTCCCGGCTTCCTACTCCCTCCGAAGAAGGTTTTTTCCAGCCCTAAGTCTTTGCAGGCTTGTTTTCATTCCTACTCCTTCTGAAAAAGGCTTTTTCAGCCCTAACCAGAGGATAAAATAATGTGCTGAAGCTGAACAGATTAAGGACGCTAGCCAGATGAATACCTGGTAGGTAGATTTTCCCCCCCTATTTTCCTCCCCCAAAACTAAGGTGCGTCTTATACTCCGGTGCGTCTTATACTCTGGAAAATACGATAATTAAAGTTGTGGGTGCTTCATCACTGGAGGTTTTTAAGAACAGACCGGACAGCCAGCCTCTTGTCTAATACGGTACAGGGTCTCCTGCTCGAGCAGGGGGTTGGACTAGAAGACCTCCGAGGTCCTCTCCAGCTCTATTCTGATTGACTGATTTGTATTGCCTCCCTGCTGTGATGGGACGGAGACCTCCGGGGAGGGCGGAAAGTCAGGATGGATCAAAGACCAGATCGCATGGCATCGCTGAAGGATGCTAGGCGCACCTTTGCAGACTGACTGATTGCATTCAAAGGCAGAAGCTGTCAGGAGCAGCGGGTCGCTGGAGTTAATGGGCTGAGCTGGCCGTATAATATTTATTAGCTGCTTTGCTTCACACAGTTATCCATCCAGCCCAGGAACGGGAGACGGGGCAGGCGAAGAGAAAGCGTAATAGGCAATCAATAATGCAGAATCAATCGAAAGACACAAATCAAATCCGGCAGAACAGATACCTTATGAACATATCTGACAGGCCCGAAAGGCTTTAGTCATATCCTGGCCCCAGTGCCGAGATGGTTGGGGTGGGAAGTCAGGTCTTTGTAGATTAATAGAAGGCCTTCAGGAACGAAACTGTCCAAATCTGCAAGGGAAGGCAGTTCCGTAAGGCAGACGACAGGATAGAGAGTGAAAATATTTTTTAAGGAACCAGCAAGGGGGATTTGGATCACACTCGTGCCTTTTTGGAACTACTGAAAGGATTGTGTTATAAATGGTGGGTGTTTCAAGGTACACCCACATAACACCTATACTCCGCCAGCTGCATTGGTTGCCCATTGGTCTCTGGGTACAATTCAAAGTGCTGATCATCATCTTTAAAGCCCTTTAAAGCCTCTGGCCAGTGGTTGAATGGTCTTGATATAGGGGATGTAGTCATTAAACCCTTGTCATGGTCAGATCACTCACTCCTTCACCTAGACCTCCATACCGCTTCCCCACGCCGCAGGGAGGCGGAACCAGTTAGATGGGTCCACCCCAGGCGCCTGATGGACCCGGACAGGTTCCAGACAGAGCTTGGGCCACTTCCTGATGATCTAGCCCTCAACTCGGCCGAGGACCTGGTTGCCGCCTGGGACAGGGCGGCCGGTGGGGCCTTGGACCGAGTTGTGCCTTTGCGGCCTCTGACTCGGCTCCGATCCCGCTCGGCTCCCTGGTTTACTGAGGAGCTGAGGGAGATGAAGCGCCGGAAAAGACGCCTAGAGAGCAGTTGGAGGGCCAGTCTCTCTGAATCTGATCGAACACTGGTAAGGTCGCATATTAAGACCTACCTAGTGGCGATAAAAGCGGAGAAATCGAAGTATTTTTCCGCTCTTATCGCGTCATCAGAGAATCGTCCAACAGCCCTGTTCAGGGTGACCCGTTCCTTACTCCATCAAGAAGCGCGGGAGGATCCCCTGGAAGGCAGGGCTGAGGACTTTGGACAATATCTACATGACAAAATCGCTCAGATTCAGGGGGAACTGGACTCCAACTGGGTGGATACGGATGCGGTGACAGGGAATAGTCTTGAGAACGTTATCTGGGAAGAGTTTGATTCGATGACCCCTGAGGATGTGGACAAGATTCTGGGGAGGCTCAGTGCAGCCACATGTTTATTGGACCCGTGTCCCTCCTGGTTAGTGCTGGCTACCCGGGAGGTTACACGAGACTGGCTCCAGGGAATTATTAACGCCTCTTTGGGGGAGGGTTACTTCCCCACGGCTTTGAAAGAAGCGGTGGTGAGGCCTCTCCTCAAGAAGCCCTCCCTGGACCCAGCAATTTTAGCTAACTATCGCCCTTTCTCCAACCTTCGCTTCGTGGCGAAGGTTGTTGAGTGTGGTCGCACGACAGTTTCCCCAGTACTTGGAGGAATCATCATACCTAGATCCGTTCCAGTCGGGTTTCAGGGCCGGGCACAGCACGGAAACGGCATTGGTCGCATTGGTTGATGATCTCTGGAGGGCTCGGGACAGGGGTTGTTCCTCTGTCCTGGTCCTATTAGACCTCTCAGCGGCTTTTGATACCATCGACCATGGTATCATGCTGCACCGGCTGGAAGAGTTAGGGATAGGGGGCACCGTTTTTCGTTGGTTCTCCTCCTTTCTCTCCAACCGGTCGCAGTTTGTATTGGCAGGGGGGCAGAGGTCGTCCTCGAGGCCTCTTACATATGGAGTGCCCCAGGGGTCGATTCTCTCGCCCCTTCTGTTCAACATCTATGTGAAGCCGCTGGGTGAGATCATCCGTGGCTTTGGGGTGAAGTACCATCAGTACGCTGATGATACACAGCTGTACATTTCCACCCCAGGCCACCCCAATGATGCCCTTGAAGTGATGTCCCGGTGCCTGGAAGCTGTGCGGATCTGGATGGGGAGAAACCGACTCAGGCTCAACCCTTCCAAGACGGAGTGGCTGTGGTTCCCAGCGTCTCGATATAGTCAGATGATTCCATCTCTGACTATCGGGGGCGAGTCTCTAGCCCCCGCCGAAAGGGCTCGCAATCTGGGTGTCCTCCTGGATCCACAGCTGTCCTTAGAGGACCATCTGACAGCTGTGACCAGGGCGGCCTTTTATCAGGTCCGCCTGATACGCCAGTTGCGGCCCTTTCTGGATCGGGATTCCCTGTGCACAGTCACCCATGCCCTGGTCACGTCGCGTCTGGACTACTGTAATGCTCTCTACATGGGGCTCCCCATGAAGAGCACCCGGAGGCTCCAACTGATCCAGAATGCGGCCGCGCAGGTGGTTTCGGGGGCTAATTGGCGCTCCCATATAACACCCCTCCTGCGCGAGCTGCACTGGCTTCCGGTGGTCTACCGGGTGCGCTTCAAGGTGCTTGTTACTACCTTTAAAGCGCTCCATGGCATTGGACCTAGGTATCTCCGAGACCGCCTGCTGCCACAAACTGCCTCCCATCGACCAGTGCGCTCCCACAGAGAGGGCCTCCTCGGGGTGCCATCAGCCAAGCAGAGTAGGCTGGTGACGCCCAGGGGGAGGGCCTTCTCTGTGGGAGCACCCACCCTCTGGAATCAGCTCCCTCCAGACTTAAGAACAATTCACGACCTGTCCACCTTCCGCCGTGCCCTCAAGACACATTATTTTTATCAAGCCGGGCTGGCGTGAAAAAGTTTTTGGGGCTTTTAAAAATTTTAAGATTTTACTAAATTTTAATTGTATTAAATTAGGGCCATATTGAATATTTTATTTTAAATGTATTTTAATGTTTTTTACTTGGTTTAAATGTATTTTAATGTTTTTTACTTGGCTGTTCACCGCCCTGAGTCCCCTGGAGAAGGGCGGTATATAAATTTAATAAATAAATAAATAAATAAAATACATGGCTTAGGACTAGGCTATCTCCGGGACTGCATTCTGCCTCATCCTTCCCTTCGACCCGTCAGGTCCCACAGAGTGGGTCTCCTCCAGGTCCCATCAGCCAAACAGTGCTGACTGGCGGGGCTTAGGGGGAGGGCCTTCTCTGTAGGGGCCCCTGCTCTCTGGAACCAACTTCCCCCAGAGATCCGAATCATCCCCACCTTGCTGGCCTTCCGAAAAGCCATTAAGACATGGCTCTTCCTGCAGGTGGGGGTGAGTTTGAGACGACTTTATATCTGATGTCTCCCCCATGTATGTATGGTGCTTATATGTTTTTTAGTTGTTTTTAAATTGCCTTTTTTAATGATTTGTTTGGAGTTTCATAAAATGTTGTACACCGCCCTGAGTCCTGAGGGAGTAGGGTGGCATAGAAAAACTGCCAAATAAATAAATAAATAAATAAATAAATAAATAAATAAATAAATAAATAAATAAATAAATAAATGAATGAATGAATGAATGAATGAATGAATAAATAAATAAATAAATAAATAAATAAATAAATAAATAAATAAATAAATAAATAAATAAATAAATAAATAAATAAATAAATAAATAAATAAATAAATAAATAGGAGATAGATGGTATCATATCCCTCCCCTTTTGTTGACAGAGAGGGCTGTTCAGTCTTAATGTAGATTGGCCTCTTTGACCCCTCTTTCAAAGCAGAGGTCCTCTCTGTCCAGAATGTGGACTTTGCTGTCTTCAAAAGAGTGGCCTTTGTTTTTCAAATGCAGATGGACCGCTGAATCTTGTCCTGATGGATTTGTTCTCCTACGTTGTGCCATGTGTTTGTGAAGTGGCTGTTTTGTTTCCCTTCTGTCCTTTCAGCAGTTCTAAGAATGTTCTGCACCCATTTGCACTATTCAGGTGACCCCGAGGGCACAGATAAATCTCCAAGTGGCCTCAAGGACTCTCAGAGAGAGTGTGAACGACCAGATGACTGCAAGGAATATAAATCCTTCCATCCTCCTTGTCACGATGTGAAAAATTGCCAGTTGTGCAACTCTGTTTTCTAAGGTTTATTGTATTTCTAATCAAGCAGACATGTGATATGTTTTACTACGCATGCGTGCATTCCAGGAGTTTTGTCTACTCCCACTTCCCTTCTTCTTCGATGCCTGCCGGAAGGCAGACGTGAATCCATTAGCTGAGAAGATGTAGTTTATTAAGGGTTTATTTTTTGTTACTTTTGTACTGAAATAAATATTTTGTTAATTAGATTTGAATCTCGGTTTTCTTTTCTAAATACGAATGACTTTGAGGAAGCAAGATCCAAAGATCGCCTCTGGTAGGAAAATTCCTATCTGACACTCCTCCACCATTCAGTCAGAACTGAAGAACCTTCTTGGATGAGAAGTGAAATGTCCTCGAGGAAAAACAAAATCCAGTTGCCTTTTGAAAACTTTTGGAACAACCTAAAGTCTTTTGCAGACACTAGGAAACAGGCCCTTCACACAACCATCTCCAGAGATTCCTCTGCCTCCAGCCCATGATCTGACGCAAACTACAACTCTCACACCAAGCGGTTCTTGTTGTGTATGCGAGTCACCTCCAGGCCTTTGGAACAGCTGCCTGCCAAAGCCCTGGATCTCTTCCAAGCTGCTTTGCACCTTGGTGGGGAGACAAAGAGGTTGATTTTCTTGCAATGTGCTCTTTTGAGATCAGCCAAAGGTAACGACAGCCAAAGATTCTTGGTCCGGAGCCCGGAGTTGCTTGTCTAAAATCAATACACCAAATAAAAACATTCTTCTAGATTCGGCAGAGAGCGAGGGTCGTAATAACACAGGCCTGCGCGTTCCTTGCGAGTTGCTGCCGGTTCAGACCGATTCACCCGAACCTGTGGCGGAAATTTGCCCCTGCTCGCCGAACCAGCAGCAATGGCTGGCTGGCCATGACCCCCAGTGGTGGGTTCCTAACGGTGCGGTCCGGTGCTCCGTTCTGGTAGGGGCCCGCCGATTGTGAAATGTCCGGTGCTTTCTTTGCCGGTCCGTGTGTACTGCCATCTTTTTTTGAATTTTTTTCACGGTATTTGGCTCTCTGCGCATACGCGGAAGTAAAATTGTCCTTCTGTGCATGCACAGAGAGCTGAAATTGCACAAGAGAACATGCGTGCGTGCGCACACAACGTCACAATGCACACCGGTAGGAGAAGGTAGGAGGAACCCGCCTCTGATGCCCCCGAACTGGTCCTCCGGTCGCTGCTCCTTGAAAGCAGCTTGCAAAGAACCCTCTGCGCATGCGCAAAGGCTTCTGCACATGCACAGAGGGTCATCTCCCTGTAGTGATGTAGGCATGCACACAAGTGAAGCGATCGCACACGCACAAAACACGCACTTCTGACGCAATGCAAACTGGTAGGGAAGGTAAGTAGAACCCACTCCTGGTTCCTTGCACAAAGATTCTTTTTTTTATTAGTATATATTTTTTATTTCACAAAATCAGAGGAACCGGGAACAACCGAAATCATCGGAAAAGAGGGCAGAAGCGCAACCCTTCTCCTTCTCAATCACTTCCTTGCTCATCAAATCACTCGGGTTTTTTCAACGCAACGCAGTTCCTTGTTGTGAAACCTCGGAATGCAAATTATGTTTGCATTTGATTATTCGCGGCCTCCTGTTTTTGGTGTTGTTGTTGTTGCATGGGTGCGTGGGTGCGTCTCTGCGTTCCCTTCGTTTTTTCTCTGTGTTTGCGGAAGGAGGGACAAACGAATCCCATTTGTCGGCAGTGCATGGCTGGTTGTTTTAATCACCCGTTTTTTAGATTTATTTCTGATTGGAATGCAGAGCGGCCAGAGAAAAACGTGATTTTTTAAAAAGGGGGGGTGAGCTAGGGAGGTATATTTCCAAGGGAAGAAAAACAAAATTAAGGGATTGTTCGCTTGAGGGTGGAGTTGAGTGGCTTTTTTTCCCCCCACTGGAAAAGTCTCGTGAAAAGGCACAAGGCTTTAGAAGAAGAGGTACTTACAGGAGGAGGTCAAATAAGTCAAGATGGCGGCTATGGGGATCAGTGGAAGGTCTGTCTGTTCATTTTTGTGATCCACAAAAGTCCTCTGGGGCAGGAAGTAGATTGTGGGGCCTCAAGAAACAGCCTGGTTGATCCGGGTGGCACCTGGTGGAGATGGGCAGAGATAGAAGCCGGATGATGATGGAAATGAGCAGAGCCTGATGGAGATGGGAGGAGAGCCAGGTTAGTTGACCTGGGTGGAGCCTGGTGGAAATGGGCGGAGATAGAAGCCAGATTATCTAGGTTAGGGGTGTCAAACTCATGGCCTGCAGGGCGGATGCGTCACGCGCTGGTCACGTCCACCCGGGGTGGGTTCCTACCGGTGCGGTCTTCTCTATGGCACCGGTAGCGGCCGGCGGATTGCGAAACGGCTCTGGTGCCGTCCTCACCAGTCCGTCGTGCGGCGCCATCTTTTTTTGGGAATTTTTTGGGGGTTTTTTGCTTCCTGCGCATGCATGGAAGCAAAATTGCGCGAGGGGGCGTGCGCATGTAGTGAGCGAGCGTGCACAAAACACGGCAATGCGTGCGCAGCGCACCGGTAGCGAGGTAAGAGCAACCCACCCCTGACGCCCACCCCTGGTTTAGCGAAGGGGGGGGGAAGTCATGATACAGTATGTCACGTGACGACGACATTGACGACATGAGTTTGACACCCCTGATCTAGGTGGAGCTGGTTGGTCTAGGTCTAGGAGAAGTCTGATGGGCATGAGAAGAATCTGATGGAGATGGGAGGAGACCCAGCCTAGTTGATCTGGGCGGAGCCTGGTGGAAATGGGCAGAACCTGAAGACATGGACAGAGAGTTTCTTGTTGATCTGGACAGAGCCTGATAGAACTTGATGGAGATGGGCAGAGACAGAACGCGCTTGATCTGGGCGGAGCCGGATGGAGATGGGTGGAGACAGAGCTTATTTGATCTGGGGGGAGCCCAGAAATAGGCGGAACCTTACGGAGATGGGAAGACAGAGCCTGCTTGAGGTGGGCGGAGCTTGATGGGCATGGGTGGAACTTGATGGTGATGAGTGAAGATAAAGCCTGATGGAGAGGGGTGGAGCCTGATGGAAATGGGCGGAATCTGAAGATATAGTCAGAGACAGTGTCTTGTTGATCTGGGCGGAGCCTGATCAAGATGGACAGAACTTAATGGAGATGAGTGGAGACAGAACCTGCTTGATCTGGGCGGAGCCTAATGGAGATTGCTGGAGGAAGAGCCTGGTTGAGCTGGGCGGAGCCTGAGGAAGATGGGTGGAGACAGAACCTGGGCGGAGCCCAGAAATAGGCGGGACCTTATGGAGATGGGAAGACAGGGCCTGCTTGAGATGGGCGGAGCCTGATGAAAATGGGTGGGATTTGATGGTGATGGGTGAAGATAGAGCCTGAGAGGGGTGGAGCCTGTTGGAAATGGGCGGAGCCTCCCACCAAGCCTTTTCCCTTGGCTCCTGGTCCTTCCGTCCTTCCTTTCCTTCACTCAACTTAGCTCCAGCCAGGAGCATCCCCGATAACGGAGAGCACCTAGTGGCCCCTTTCAGCCACTGGGTCTCCACCGCAGCTTTCTGAGGTTTCCTTCTGCAAAAGTCCACCCACGACTGCTTCTCTTCGAGAGAGACCTGCGTTCCAGAATTTATCTCGTCTCTGGGAAGAACAAGAATGAAAAGAAAAGGGGAGGAGAGAGAGAGAGAGAGAGAGATTGCAGTCACCATGGCAACCGTTGGGGATAGAGAGAGGCCTTGTTTGCAAAACACAGGTCTGGAAATCAATTTATTCCAGTGAAAATACAAGCGGGGGGTGGGGGTCCCCAATCCACCCTCCCTGACTCTGACGATAGAAGGGGAGGGTCGAACAAGCGTCTTCCCACTCAACATGGGAATGCACTCTGTACACGCTCAGAGGCAATGCAGGCTTTGACGATCAGAACTGAACATCAGAGGCCTGACTCTGAACGAACGAAAGCCCGGGGTTGAAATCACGGAGAGGGGACCCCGGGCACGGCTTTCGCTTCGAATCTCTGAGCGGGGAAAGAGGGCCTCTGAGAACGGGCAGAGTTCACTGCAGCGGAAGACCAGGGTGATCATATTCTTCAGTCGGGCTGCGGCAAGACGGCCTTTCTCGCTTCTGTTTTCAGGGGGGGGGGAGAATATAAGCCAAAAATCAATTAACCTTAAATGGATTCTTTGGGATTCTAATTAATTAATTTATGTGTTTCTTCGGGCATTGGTTTGCTGTCTTGCCTTCTGGGTACTGGATCACCCAGGTGGACCACAAGAGTCAAAAGAATATAAATGTAAAGACAAACCAAATAACAAAAAAAAGCCCCAAAATTAAATTAAAACAGTACAGTAAGTTGAATTAACTCTTTCAAGGAACGAGGGAAAACCTGGCAGCCGATTCCCTATTTTGTGCCGTATTGTTGTTGCGTTGTCCTTTTGGGTTGTTATTAGCTGCCTTGAGTTGTGACGATGAGACGCGGCGATGTCCATTGAAATACAAGTAATCTTTGACTTACGACGATTGCTTAGTGACCGTTTGAAGTTACAACAGGACAAAAAAACCCTTACCACCCAGATTCACACTTTCCTCCTCACAATCACCTGATTGTATGTTGTGTGTGTGACAACCGGCCTGTATTTGGAGTGTAGTGTCCTGTTTTTTGTCCCCCCAAAAAAGGGTATTTATTTCTGCTTTCTGGCAGAAAAACATGCAATGGGGGACAATGGATTCACTTAATGACCCCAGTGATTGCTTAACAACCACAGTGATTCGCTTAATGACGGCTGCAACAAAAAATATCATAAAATGTGGTGGGTCACGTGGTGATCCATTTAACAACTGGCACGACTTACTATCATAATTCCAAGCTCAATTAGTGTTATAAGTTGAGGACTACTTTGTAAGTAAGCAAATGTCGAGATACATTTTTAAGGGTGGTCCCATAGAAAGCCCACTGTGGTAGGCAAGACGGGTCCACCTCTCTCCCATTTGCTTTACTTAATTACAGTTAATTGTTTCCACTGTCCAGAGGTGGGTTCCTACCGGTTCGGACCGGTTCTATAGAACCGTTAGTAACTTGGCGGCCTGGGTCACTGGAACTGGCAGCGATCCAGGCCAGCCACACCCCCGAGCCGGTTCTCTTGGTAGTGCCATAGGCGCCGCCATCTTGTTTGTTTGTTTGTTTTAGTACTGCGCATGTGCACGCACGTGCACAAAGTGCGGGCGGGGCGTGCAACACGGGTCCGCCCGCTTGGCGCATCCCTGAGCGAACCGGCAGTAGCAGAATCCGGAACCCACCCCTGCCACTGTCTCTATTGTCTATGTTTCTCAAGAGTGTAAAGAAGAGCAACTAAGATGATGAAAGGCCTGGAGTCTAAAACATATGAAGAACGGTTGCAGGAACTGGATATGTCTAGTTTGATGAAAAGAAGGACCAGGGGAGACATGATAGCAGTCTTCCAATATTTTAAGGGGTTGCCAAAAAGAGGAGGGGGTCAAACTATCCTCCAAAGCACCTGAGGGTAGAACAAGAAGCAACGGATGGAAACTAATCAAGGAGAGAAGCAACCTGGAATTGAGGAGAAACTTCCTAACAGTGAGGACAATTAACCCGTGGAACTACTTGCCTCCAGAAGTTTTGGGTGTCCATCACCGAAGGTTTTTAAGAAGAGACTGGACATGGCATAGGGTTTGAAATGCCATAGGGCCTCCTGCTCGAGCAGGGGGTTGGACTAGAAGACCTCTGAGGTCCCTTCCAACTCTAATGGTCTATGTTCTATGTTCTACTCTGAGTGGAAACCAGCAATGTCAACCAGCATGCTTTGTGCCATGTCAGGACTAAACGTCTTGTGCATCTGTGCCCTTAATTTTCGGTGTCTTCAGGGTTGTGTGTGTGTGTAGGGAGGGGGGGGAGAGAGAAAGAAAGAGAGAGGAAAAGGGAAAGAGAGAAAGAAAAAGAAAACCAGAAACAGAGAAACAGAGAGAGGGAGGGAGGGAAAGAGAGAGGAGAAAAGAGACAAAGAAAAACAGAAAGAGAGAGAGAAGCAGAGAGAAAGAGAGACAGAAAACAGGAAGAGAGAGAAGAGAAAGAAAAAGAAAAAGAGAGGAGGAGAAAGAAAAAGAGAAAAGGGGAAAGAAAAAGAAAAATAGAAAGAGAGAAAGAGAGAGAAAACAAGAAGAAAGAGAAAGAGAAAGAGAGAAAAACAAAGAGAGAAAGAGAGAGAGAAAAAACAGGAAGAGAGAGAGAAAGAGAGAAAAGAAGAAAGAGAAAAAAAGAGAAAGAGAATGAAGAAACAACCATTGTGACTGTTTTGTCCTTCTCTGGGGTCACCCCTAAATCTCCTAATGTTTTCCTTGTCCTTCTCCAAATCCATCCCTCATCATCTGAATCCTACTTCAAGTACGCTACTCAAAACTGGATTGTCATGTTCACGTCATGTTTAGCCCAAGCAGAAGAAGCTCAAATGACACCTTCCCACAATCCAGAAGTGATTTCCCACAAAGATTTCCCACAATCTTTGCCACTGATTCTTCGACACTTTCAGATCCACTTTGATTTCCTAACGCTTTGCACTTGCCTCTGCTAAATGTCACGCCATGCACATTCCCCCCATTTCGTAACCCATCCAGACGGCACTGGGTTCGCCTTCTCGAGCACCTGGTGAACCCATCTGGAAATTGGTTCCGCCTTTCCTGCACGGGTTCAACCAAATCATGAACAAAAAAAAGTTAAAAGAACAGAAGGCCCAGAACTGAACGTTGCAAAGCCCCTTATTCCAGTATTTCTCAACCTTGTCAGTTTGAGGATGTGCGGACTTCAACTCCCAGAATTCCCCAGCCAGCTTTTGGGAGTTGAAGTCCACCCATCTTAAAGAATGCTGTCTGGGGAATTCTGGTACTTGAATCTCACCCATCTGAAAGCATGCCAGGTGGGGAATTCTGGGAGTTGAAGTCTACCATACAAATCTTCAAACCGCCACGGTTGAGAAATACCGCGGTTTACTCCATCCATCTTTCCAGCTTGATGGAGCATTTTAGGAATTCTTTTTATGGCACTTAATGTCATGCCATTCGGCGTACTCTTAACTAGCTTGTTAATCAGATGTCATGAGGTACATTATCAAATCAAGATATATTACATCTTCCACAGGGAAGTTCCCCAGTCAGAGACAGACACAGAGAAAGAGGGAGGGAGGGACGGAGGGAGAGAGAGGGGGGAGAGAGGGAGAGAGGGAGGGAGAAAGAGAGAGGGAGGGAGAGAGAGGGGGGAGGGAGGGAGGGAGGGAGAAAGAGAGAGGGAGGGGGATAGAGAGGGGGGAGAGGGAGAGAGGGAGGGAGAGAGGGGGGAGAGAGGGAGAGAGGGAGAAAGAGAGAGGGAGGGAGAGAGAGGGGGGAGAGAGGGAGGGAGAGGGGGGGAGAGGGAGAGAGGGAGGGAGAAAGAGAGAGGGGGAGAGAGGGAGGGAGAGAGGGGGGGAGAGGGAGAGAGGGAGGGAGAAAGAGAGAGGGAGGGAGAGAGAGAGGGGGAGAGGGAGAGAGGGAGGGAGAGAGAGGGGGAGGGAAGGAGGGAGAAAGAGAGGGAGGGAGAGAGAGGGGGGAGAGGGAGAGAGGGAGGGAGAGAGAGGGAGGAGGGAGAGAGGGAGAAAGAGAGAGAGGGGGGGGAGGGAGGGAGAGAGAGAGAGAGAGAAGATAGAGAGAGATATTAATTGACAAATTCACTTCTGTCTAATAAACCATGCTTTTTGTACAATCTTTACCATTCAGTCTTTTTATGATCTGCTCTCAGGTGTCACTTTAATTCTTTTGCCAGATCTTTCTTATTCTATTTTTCCTTTTTCCTTTTTTCTTTTTTTTTGAACAGGAAGACAAAATTTGCTCCCTTCCAGGCCTCTGGCACTTTGCAACTTCTCTAAAGTTACCCAAAGATATTGTGTAAAACCAGACTATCAGCTAACTCCTTCACAGGGGTGCCTACAGGGCGAGTAGTGGGTGTCCAAGTTTGCAAGATGGCAAGGGGTGACCTTGAAAATCCAAGCGTATCCGGAAGACGCAGGACTGGGATTTCAACCTTGGGCCTGCGGATTTATAGACCTTGGATGGACACCCAGGATGCAAAATTACCTGGTACTAAATTATCTGCCACCTCTAATGCTGAAAATCAAGAGAGGAAAAATGGGATCCAGATTAAATGTAGAGAAAATCTGACTCCTGATTAGTAACTAGCCTTAGAATGAATAATGAAAATATTAAAAGGGTGGGAAAATTGTGCATTTTAGGATCAACTACTGGAAGTCCTCAAGTTACAACCATTCACCCTGAAAAAAGGTTACTTATGACAGGTTGATGCTGGGGAAGATGGAAGGAAGAAGAGGAGGGGGAGAGGAATAAGAGGAAGGAATTAAGGAGATGGAGAAGGAGAAGGAAAAGGAGATGGAAAAGGAGATGGAGAAGGAGATGGAGAAGGAGATGGAGAAGGAGAAGAAGGAAATGGAGATAGAGAAGGAGAGAAGGAGAAGGAGAAGGAGATGGAGAAGGAGAAGGAGAAGGAGAAGGAGAAGGAGATGGAGAAGGAGAAGGAGAAGGAGAAGGAGAAGGAGAAGGAGAAGGAGAAGGAGAAGGAGATGATGGAGAAGGAGATGATGGAGAAGGAGAAGGAGAAGGAGAAGACCAGGAGCAAGGGGAAAGGACACAGATACGGTGACAATGAGTGCACCGTTGAATGAGCTTAAGGACCAGAGTAGGAAAGATCATCATGAAGAACATCTACATGGGGACAGATGGTCATAGAGAAGGTATGTCTATGGGCTTGCTAAGCGCCTACACCAATTTTGGAGGTCTTCTATTTATTTTATTTTATTTTTATTTATTTATTTGTCAAAACATGTACAAGAGAACAGGTATAGTCTAAACATAAACATAAGCAAAGTATGTACAGATAAATGAGGACAATAGGACAGTAGGACAGGGACGGTAGGCACAGTGGTGCGCTTATGCACGCCCCTTACAGACCTCTTAGGAATGGGGTGAGGTTGACTGTAGACAGTCTAAGGTTAAAGTTTTTGTGGTTTGGGGAAGAAACCACAGAGTCGGGTAGTGCATTCCAGGCATTGATCACTCTGTTGCTGAAGTCGTATTTTCTGCAGTCGAGTTTGGAGCGGTTTACATTCTAGTCTTCTAGTGCAACCCCCTGCTCCAGCAGGAGACCCCACACCATTTCAGACAAATGGATGTCCAGTCTCTTCTTGAAAGCCTCCAGTTTTGGAGCACCCACAACCTCTGAAGGCAAGCTGCCACAAAGAAGAGGGGGGGTCAACCTATTCTCCAAAGCACCAGAGGGCAGGATAAGAAGCCATGGATGGAAACTCATCAAGGACAGAAGCAACCTGGAATTAAAGAGAAACTTCCAACACTGAGGACAATTCACCAGTGGAACAGCTTGCCACCAGAAGTTGTGGGGGCTCCAACACTGGAGGTTTTTAAGAAGAGACTAGACCAGGGCTGTCAAACTGCTGGCCGGATGCGTCATGTGCTGGCCACGCCCATGCCCAGTTTAGCGAAGGGGGAAAAAGTCCCGATACATCACGTGACACCCCCGTAACGATGCAAGTTTGACACCCCTGGACTGCATTGTCATTTATTTGAAATGGTATAGGATAGGTTCTCCTGCTTGAGCAGGGGGCTGGACTAGAAGACCTCCAAAGTCCCTTCTAGCTCCTCTCCTCTCCTCCTCTCCTCTCCTCTCCTCTCCTCTCCTCTCCTCTCTTCTCTTCTCTTCTCTTCTCTTCTCTTTATTGAATCTATTGAGCAGGGGGCTGGACTAGAAGACCTCCAAAGTCCCTTCTAGCTCCTCTTCTCTTCTCTCCTCTCCTCTCCTCTCCTCTTTTTTCTTCTCTTCTCTTCTCTTCTCTTCATTGAATCTATTGAGCAGGAGGCTGGACTAGAAGACCTCCAAGGTCCCTTCCAACTCTTTTCTCTTCTCATTTTGTTTTTCTTGCCCAAATGTAGAACCTTGCTTTACTTACTTGAACCAAAATTACCCGACCAGCTTACATGCCTAAAGCGGGACTAGAAGACACCTTCTCCTGGTGACTGGCCCAAAGTCACCTGGCCGGCTTTCATGGATAAGGCGGGACTAGAACTCCCAGTCTCCTGATGATTGGCCCAAAGTTACCCAGCTAAGATGGGACTAGAACTCACCATCTCCTGGTGGTTGGCCCAAAGTCACCCAGCCGGCTTTCACGCCTAAGGCGGAACTACAATTCCCCATCTCACAGTCACTCATGCCCTTATCACCTCACGGCTGGATTACTGCAATGCGCTCTACATGGGGCTACCCTTGAAGAGTATCCGGCAACTGCAATTGGTGCAAAATGCAGCTGCGCGAACTGTGGTGGGTGTACCTAGATGCACCCACGTAACACCTATCCTCCGCCAGCTGCATTGGCTGCCCATTAGTCTCCGGATCCAATTTAAGGTGTTGGTCGTTACCTTTAAAGCCCTACATGGCTCAGGGCCAGGTTACCTTTGGGACCGCATCCTGCCGCATACCTCCCTACGACCGGTTAGAGCCCACAGAGTCGGCCTCCTCCAGGTCCCGTCGACCAAACAATGTCGGCTGGCGGGACCTAGCGGGAGGGCCTTCTCTGTGGGAGCTCCCTCCCTGTGGAACCAACTTCCTTCGGAGATCAGGACTATCCCCACCCTACTGGCCTTCCGGAAAGCAATAAAAACTTGGCTCTTCCGGCAGGCGGGGTGAAAGTGGGACCAATTAGATGAGATATGGGTCTCCCCCCTTGTTTATGAATATATGATACTTTTTAACGTTTGTATTTTTTAACCACTGTATTTTATACTTGAAATGGTTTTCTAATATGTTGTGAGCCGCCCAGAGTCCCCTGGGAGTTGGGCGGCATAGAAATCCATCCAAATAAAATAAATAAATAAATAAATAAAATAAATAAAGATTGGCCCAGTCACCCAGCCGGCTTTCACGCCTAAGGCGGAACTACAATTCCCCATCTCCTGGTGATTGGCCCGAAGTCACCCAACCATCTTTCATGCCTAAGGCGGGACTAGAACTCACCAGCACCTGGTTTCTCAGCCAACCCCTTAACCACTACAAACCAGTTCTTACAGTTCAAGAAACAAGGGCTCCTTACTTCAAAGCTCCGGGAATTGAGAGCCAGGAAGATAAACCAGGAGTGAGCAGACTCCTGACAGATCGCATAAGCTCCAGAGCAGCGTTGAAAGAGACGATCCGGTCTCCTCTACCATGGCCACTGTCCTTTTTCTCTCCCCTTCGGAGGTGATAAATGAAGTGCGGAGCGTCCGTCATACATCAGGCCAGGGCGAAGGGCGAAGGGGAGACCATCGCGCAGCAGCTGCCAAAAACACCATTTATCACCGGCTGTTCACTCCGAGGACGGGTGCGATGCCCTGTTTCTCCCTCCCTTTTAACGAGCGAGAAGGGAGTTTTATTTATTATTTACAGTAGTCCTCGACTTACGACCACCGTTGACAGCCGGCATTTCTCTGGCTAAGTGAGATATTCGTGAAGGGAGCTTTGACCCATTTGGATGTCCTTTCTTCCCGGAGCTGTTAAGCGAATCACTGCAGCGGCTAAGTTCGCAAGCCGGGTTGTTAAGTGAATCCAGCTTCCCCGTCGGTTTGAAGGGCGCAAAAAAGGGGATCACGTGACACCCCCCCCCCGGGACACTGCAACCGTCATAAATATGGGTCAGTTGAGAAGGGTCTGAATTTTGATGGCGTACCCTGGGGATGCTGTAACGGTCGTTAAGTGTGAAAAAATTATCGCAATCATTATCATTTTTTTCAGTGCCATTGTAACTTTGAACGGTCACTAGAGGAACTGTCGTAAGTCGAGGACTGGCTATATTTTCATCTCATTGGACGGCTGAGTTCAAATGTCAACGGAGAACGAGAGCCGAATCCAAACACCGAGGATAGGAAGTAAGAATTCGTAGAAAGTATCCATGAAAATTTTACAATTTTATTTTAGCTGTCCTTTCCATCAAGTCATCTCTAAGTTCTGGTGATTTGCAAAACCACGGCTACTCCTCGACTCACGACCACAATCGAGCCCTAAATTTCTGTTGCTAAGCGAGACCGTTCTTACGTGAATTTGGCTCCATTTTACGATCTTTCTTGCCCCCGTTGTTAAGGGAATCACTGCAGCTGTTAAATGAGTAGCACGGTTGTTAAGTGAATCTGGCTTCCCCATGGAATTTGCTCGTCAGACGGTTGCAAAAGGGGATCGCATGACCCCTTCCCCCGAGGACATTGCGACCGTCGTACGTATGAGTCAGTTGCCAAGCATCCGAAGGTTGATCACGTGAGCCGTTTTCACACTTACGATGTGACCACTCACGTTGTAAGTGCGAAAATCCAGATATAAATCACTTCTTCCAATGGTGTTATAACTTCAAACAGTCACTAAATGAACCGTTGTAAGTCGAGGACTACCTGTAATTGCATTTTTTTTCTTTTGTCCTGGGTATTGCGTTAGTCTGTTTTCTGGATTCACACGTTATGTTGAATCATTTAAGTTAGGGGTGTCAAACTCAACTTCATTAAGGGTCACATCAGGGTTATGTTTGACCTCGGAGGGCCGGGGTGGGCGTGGCCACGGACGGGGTGGGTGTGGCCATGGTGGGCATGACACGGGACTCGTGTTGGGGGGCACCTGTGGTGGCCAAGTGCTAAGGCAGGACTTATTTATTTATTTATTTATTTGTTAGTTAGTTAGTTAGTTAGTTAGTTAGTTAGTTAGTTAGTTAGTTAGTTAGTTAGTTAGTTAGTTAGTTAGTTAGTTAGTTAGTTAGTTAGTTAGTTAGTCAAGTACGTGTTAGTAATATACATAGATGTAACATTGTTTATGTACATAAGATTGGTACTGATAAGAGGACAGGGACAGTAGGCACGCTGGTGTATAATCTCCTTCCTTCCTTCCTTCCTTCCTTCCTTCCTTCCTTCCTTCCTTCCTTCCTTCCTTCCTTCCTTCCTTCTTCCTTTCTTCTTTCTTTCTTTCCTCCTCTTTCTTTCCTCCTTTTTCCTCCTTCCTTCTTCCTTCCTTCCTTCCTTCCTTCCCTTCCTTCCTTCTTCTCTTTTCTTCTTTTTCCTTCCCTCTTCCTTTTCCTTTCTTTCTTCTTCCTTCCCCTCTTTCCTTCTTTTTCCTTCCTTGCTCTCTTCCCCTCTTCCCTTCTTTTTCTTTCTCTTTCCTCTTTCCCTTTCTCCTTTCCTGTCCCTTCTTGCGTGCTCAAAGGCAAACGGGGAAACATTTCTCCTTTTGTTTCGTTTTTAGTTTGTTTTGCCAGCCCTCGGCCACCGAAAATGGATCTTGGGGAAGAGGGCCCATGCGTGGCCCCCCCTGAGCTCCATTTGGCTCTCAGTTAGAGAGCAGTACTGCAGGCCACTTTAGCTGACTGTGATCCGCAGGTCAGCGGTTCAAATCTCACCGGCTCAAGGTTGACTCAGCCTTCCATCCTTCCAAGGTAGGTAAAATGAGGACCCAGATTGTTGGGGGCAATGTAAATATACATTGCTTACTGGTGTAAACCGCTTAGTGAGTGCTTGCACTGTGAGGCGGTATATAAATGTCACTAATAAATAAATAAATAAATAAATAAATAAATAAATAAATAAATAAATAAATAAATAAATAAATAAATAAATAAATAGTCAGATAATCTGGGGTTAAATGCTAAATCCGGGTTTAACTAATGCATAGTTGGGGGACAAAATGGGAAAATGTATCCTAAACCAGAAAAAAAAAGAAGGAATATTAAAACAGATATTTTGGGTTGATGGTATCTGCAGGTTTTTTAAAAAAATTCTAATATTTTCTCCCTGAAATTATCAACATATACATTACAGGTAATCCTTGATTTACATCCACGATTGGAATCAGAACCTATATGTTGTTTAGCAAGGCGCTTCTTAAGTGAGTCATGTCCAATTTGACCCCCTTTTCTGCCACGGTTGTTAAGTGAATCATTCCGGTGGAGTGAATCGCATGGTCATTAAGCGAATCTGGCTTCCCTCACTGATTTTGCTTGGCTTGGAAATATTAAAGTTTGTTACCCCCCCAAAAAAATCAATTTCCAGAAGCGCACACAGATGACTGATTCAGCTGGATTCAATAACTTCTTTGTAAACATAATAATATATATATATTTACAATACCACAAGTAGAATTCTTCTTCAATCAGTTACAGGTAAACACAAGCAGGAGAGTTAGTTTCATTTCAGCAGAGTTCAGAGTGGAAGAGTACAGAGTGGAGACTGGAGACACACTCAGACTTAAGCTTAAGTTCCAGTTTCGATTCTCTGCACAGACTCAGAAGTGGTTAGCTCCCATTGGCTGACTTAGTTGCTATGTCTATTCATTGGCTGACCTTGTTACCATTGGCTCTCCCAGTTCATGAATATTCTAACAGGAAAGTCGCCAAGGGAGATCACAGGACCTCAGGTTACCAAGTGCCCAAATCTTGATCACGTGACCGCGGGGAAGCTGCAAAGGTTATACACCCAATCCTCGACTTACAACAGTTTCACTTAGTGACCATTCGAAGTTACAACGGCGCTGAAAAAAGTGACTTAGGACCATTTTTCACACTTACGAAATCATGAGGAAACCGTCGTAGCCTCCCCATGGTCATGTGATCAACATTCAGACGCTTGGCAACTGACTCACATTTATGACGGTCGCAGTGTCCCGGGGTCACGTAATCCCCTTTTGCGACCTCCCGACAGGCAAAGTCGGCGGGGAAGCCAGATTCACTTAACAACCATGTTATTAACCGAACAACGGCAGTGATTCACTTAGCGACTGCAGCAGGAAAAGTCGTAAAATGGGGCAGAACTCACTTAACAAACTTGCTTAGCAGCACTTGCTTAGCAGGAGAAATGTTGGGCTCAATTGCCATCGTAATCCGAGGACCACCTGTACCTATACAGTACGTGCGTGCTTAAAATTCGGAATTTTAACAGTTAGGAAAGCTGAACAAGGCATCCACCATAATTGTATCTCCATAAATCTGCTTTTTCCAGAGTTTGCTTTTTATTCTTTCTGCAGCATCCAAAACGTTACCAAGAATTACAAGTGAGGCAGTCGGGCCTCTGTCCGTCCATCTGTCCATCGGCAGGATAACTCTCCCCAAATTGAACAGAATGGGAGCCAATTTGGGATGTGGGAAGATGCCCAGCGAAAGAAAGATGGCGGCTAAAATTGGGGTGAATGGTTCTGGGGGCTGCAGAGAACGGAAAAAAAAATATCCAGGAAAAGAGACACCCTCCCAATGCTTCACTTATAGGAGAGGCTAAGAGGAGGCAGTCAGGAAGATCACCATTCTAAGCCCCTCCCTACTTCCTCTGGGTCACATGACCCCAGTGGTGGATTCCTACCGGTGCTGTCGACTCTGCCGCACCGGTAGCGGCTGGCAGATTACACAATTTGCGCGCGACGGCTCCGGTGCCATCTTCACCGGTCTGTCGCGCGTCGCCATCTTTTTTTCAGAATTTTTGGACTTTTTTTGTTTCCTGCGCATGCGCGGAAGCAAAATCTCATGAGGGGACGCACATGTGCGCAAGATTTTGGCGATTTTTTGCTTCCACGCATGCGTGGAAGCAAAAAAATCGCCAAAATCAGGTGCATGCGAGCGTCTCCTCATGAGATTTCAGTGATTTTTGCTTCCTGCGCATGCACTGAAGCAAAATCGTGCAAGGGGGCACGCGCGCACGAAACATGGCGATGAGCGCGCAGTGCACCGGTAGCGAGGTAAGAGAACAACCCGTCCCTGCATGACCCCAATCCCACACAGCTTGCCTTTTGCACGGATTTGCACAAATAGCCAGAAGTGCAACGCCAAAGGACAGGTTGAGAAACCCAGAAACACATTTCCCCCCATCCCAGGCACAACAAATTAAATCAAATGCATTTCCACCCCCCTCCTATGCTTATTACTGCTAAGGGGGTGGGGAACAATTCTTAAAAATCTGTTTTTCAAACAGACTGTAATTTTATTTTTATTTTTATTTTTGTAAGCATTTGCTTCCAACCTTCCTGTTCCGAAGCAGATGGGGTCCTCCACTTTCTTGAGTTATTATTTTAATATCGTTCCCCTTACGGCTCCATCCTTCGGCAACAGTAAAATTCAGCAAACCCCTATCTTTGTAGCCTGGCTGAGGCGGGTGGAGGAAAGGAGAACCAGGCCGCACGCGTAGCGGGCTGGCACGCAGACACACACACACACACACAACTTGGGCAATGTGTGTGCATGTGCACACTGGCCGCCACTATTGTGAGTCAAGCCTGTGTGGCCCAGTTCTGAATAGGCCGCGGCCCGATAGTGGGCCGCAGCCCAGGGGAAGTGGGGAACCCCGGTGTAATATTTCGGTAGTCAGCCCTTTCTCCATTTAAACTCAGTTCCTTTCCCCTTTCCAAATCCTCTTCCATTTTATTTTTTTTCTCCCAAGAGAGTTAAAAGTTCTCTCCCATCCAAATTGATTTTTCACAACAACCCTGCAGGGTAGCTTAATCTCAATTATCACCATTGGCACACAATCAGGATGGATCAGAGCACGCAATTCCAGGGGTTTTTGGGGGGGTTAGGGGGTTGTTTCCCCCCCCCTTTTTTTCTTCAGTTGGAATTGTTTTATATTATCTTTTTAACCCTTCAGAAGCTACCCAGAGTTCCTCTGAGACCAAGACGGGCAGCAGATCAGTTGAATAAATAAATAAATAATTTTGAATTATCACCCAACTTTTCTTTTCTTTTTCTTTTTCCCAACGTGCAACACAAATTACACACTTCTGGACGCTCAACATTTTTTCTGGGGTGACACCTTAGAGCAGGGTTTCTCAACCTTGGCAGTTTGAAGATGTGTGGACTTCAACTCCCAGAATTCCCCAGCCAGCGTTGCTGGCTGTGGAATTCTGGGAGTTGAAGTCCACACATCTTCAAACTGCCAAGGTTGAGAAACACTGCCTTAGAGAGATCGACTTGTTCAAAGTGAAAAGAAGGAACTTTTTTTTTTAAAAAAAAGAAAGAATAAAATTGATAAATTTCCAAACTGGAACTCCCTTTTTGGGTGAAGTCCGCAGGATCTTCGTTTGTGAGACAGAGTGGATGTGATTTTCTACCATCTTCCATTGAAATTATTATTGTTGTTGTTGTTGTTGTTAGAATTCTGATTTAGACTACAGCAGTGCGATTTCCTGGTGGCCTCCCATCCGAGAGAACTTTGAGCCCTGGAAAAAGTCAGCTGATGAGGACTGGTATATTTCTTGGAACTTTACAGAAAACATGAGGCATGGCAGATACATGGGGCCCAGCCATCTGTCTAGCTTTTGCCTTTGTCCGTGTGTCTGTGTGTGTCTGTGTGTGTCTGTGTGTCTGTGTCTGTGTGTGTGTCTCTCTGTGTGTGTGTCTCTGTGCGCACACACACACACACACACACACATGTGTGGGGGACATCTGCTTCTCCCTCTCAGCGTTCAGCTGCTCCGGCCCCTTGACTCCCATCTGAGTTCCTCCTCCTCCTCCTTCTCTTCTTCCTCTTCCTTCTCCTCTTTTTCCTCTTCCTCCTCTTCTTCTTCTTCTTCCTCTTCTTCTTCTTCTTCCTCTTCCTCCTCCTCCTCTTCTTCTTCCTCCTCCTCCTCTTTTTCTTCTTCCTCTTCTTCTTCCTCCTCTTCTTCTTCCTCCTCTTCCTCCTCCTCTTCTTCTTCTTCCTCCTCCTCTTTTTCTTCTTCCTCTTCTTCCTCCTCCTCCTCCTTCTCCTCTTCCTCCTCCTCCTCTTCTTTCTCCTCTTCTTCTTCCTCTTCCTCCTCCTCCTCTCCCTCCTCCTCCTCCTCTTCTTCCTCTTTTACCTCTTCCTCCTCTTCTTCTTCCTCTTCCTGCTCCTCTTCCTCCTCCTCCTGCTCCTCCTCTTCTTCCTCTTCCTCCTCCTCTTCTTCTTCTTCTTCCTCCTCTTCTTCTTCTTCCTCTTCTTCTTCCTCCTCTTCTTCTTCCTCCTCTTCCTCCTCCTCCTCCTCTTCTTCTTCCTCCTCCTCTTTTTCTTCTTCCTCTTCTTCCTCCTCCTCCTCCTCCTTCTCCTCTTCCTCTTCCTCCTCTCCCTCCTCCTTCTCCTCTTCTTCCTCTTTTACCTCTTCCTCTTCTTCTTCCTCTTCCTGCTCCTCTTCCTCCTCCTCCTGCTCCTCCTCTTCTTCCTCTTCCTCCTCCTCCTCTTCTTCTTCTTCTTTCTCCTCATTGTCCTCTTCCTCCTCTTCTTCCTATTCCTCCTCCCCCTCTTGTCTTCTTCTTCCTCCTCTTCTTCCTCCTCCCTCTTCGTCTTCCTCCTCCTCCTCCTCCTCCTCCTCCTCCTTCTGGAGCACAGGGTGAGATTTTGTTCACCTCTGCTAAGGGGTAGATTATTAGTACTTATCTTCTCTTTCTTCTCCTCCACCACTTTCTCCTTCTTGCCCACCATTCTTTCACCTTCTCCTTCTCTTCTCCTTTTCCTCCTCCTCTTCCTCCTCCATTTCTTCTCCTTCTCCCATCTTTCTCCTCTCCCCCTGTTCCTCTTTCTGCTTCTCCTTCTGCTCCTTCTCCATCTCCTCCTCCTTCTCTCCTTTCCTTTTCCTCATCTTCCTGCTTTCCTGTCTCCTTGGAGGCCATAGAACCATAGACTCCTTGGCTTGGAAAGGATCTTAGGGGTCATAGAACCATAGACTCCTTGGTTTGGAAAGGACCTTGGGAGTCATAGAACCATAGACTCCTTGGCTTGGAAAGGACCTTGGGGGTCATAGAACCATAGATTCCTTGGCTTGGAAAGGACCTTGGGAGTCATAGAACCATAGACTCCTTGGCTTGGAAAGGACCTTGGGGGTCATAGAACCATAGACTCCTTGGCTTGGAAAGGACCTTGGGAGTCATAGAACCATAGACTCCTTGGCTTGGAAAGGACCTTGGGGGTCATAGAACCATAGACTCCTTGGCTTGGAAAGGACCTTGGGGGGGGTCATAGAACCATAGACTCCTTGGCTTGGAAAGGACCTTGGGGGTCATAGAACCATAGACTCGTTGGTTTGGAAAGGACCTTGGGGGGTCATAGAACCATAGACTCCTTGGCTTGGAAAGGACCTTGGGGGTCATAGAACCATAGACTCCTTGGCTTGGAAAGGACCTTGGGGGTCATAGAATCATAGACTCCTTGGCTTGGAAAGGACCTTGGGAGTCATAGAACCATAGACTCCTTGGCTTGGAAAGGACCTTGGGGGTCATAGAACCATAGACTCCTTGGCTTGGAAAGGACCTTGGGAGTCATAGAACCATAGACTCCTTGGCTTGGAAAGGACCTTGGGGGTCATAGAACCATAGACTCCTTGGCTTGGAAAGGACCTTGGGGGGGGGTCATAGAACCATAGACTCCTTGGCTTGGAAAGGACCTTGGGGGTCATAGAACCATAGACTCGTTGGTTTGGAAAGGACCTTGGGGGGTCATAGAACCATAGACTCCTTGGCTTGGAAAGGACCTTGGGGGTCATAGAACCATAGACTCCTTGGCTTGGAAAGGACCTTGGGGGTCATAGAATCATAGATTCGGAGGGCTGGAAGGGTCTTCTCTGGTCCAGGTCTGCATCCTTCTGACCACTTCAGACAAGTGGCTACTATCCCAAGAAAGCAACTGGCAAGGAGATTTAAATAGCTTTGGCCATTTGTTTGGAAGAAACATGCAAAAAACCCCAAAAAACCCCCACCACATCACCAGGGGTCCTGGCAGCTCAAGCGTTTGTCTATCAGCTGTCAGTTGTTACCAATCTGGATGGGGAAAAGTTGCAGTTATTTTAATTTCATTTTCTCCTCTTTAAAATAAAAAGACTACCTTCTGGCAACTTCCACAGCTCGCCCAGCCACCCCGCTGAGTCCGCGTCTGCGAAATGGGAAAACAGAACAGGGATAAGAAAAATAACAGGCCTCTCCAACGCTTCAAACAGAAGGGATACGGCACGTGGATTAGACGCTGCCTCCGAAACTTAAATTTGGGAGGTCGCAAAAGTGGATCACGCAGCCCCGGGACACAGCAAACGGTCACAAGGATGAGTCAATTGCCAAGCATCCGAATTTTGATCACGTGAGCAGTTTTCACACTTACAACATGAGCAGTGTTCACACTTACGACATCACTCATGTCGTAGGTGTGAAAAACAGACATAAGTCACTTTTCCCAGTACCATTGTAACTTTGAACAGTCACCAAATGAACCGTTGTAAGTCGAGGACTACATGTAATTGCGTTTTTGGTTTTTTTTTCCTTTTGTCCTGGGTATTGAATTCGTCCGTTTTCTGGATTCACACATTGTGCTGAACCGTTTAAGTAGTCAGATAATCTGGGATTAAATGCTAAATCCAGGTTGTAACTAAGGCGTGGTTGGGGGAATATAATGGAAAGATTTATCCAAAACCAGAAAAAAAGAAGGAATATTAAAACAGATATTTTGGTTGGTGGTAACGGCAGTTTTTTTTATTCTAACATTTTCTCCCTGAAATTATCAACATATACAGGTAATCCTTGATTTACATCCACGATTGGAATCAGAAGCTACATGTTGTTTAGCAAGGCGCTTCTTAAGTGAGTCTCATATCCAATTTTACCACATGAGAACCAGTCATAGGGGGCGAGAAAATAAGGGTCTTGTGTCAGTTTTGGTCACCAAGCTGTAAAAAAGAAGTTGAGACCAGTAGTGGGTTCTAAAACCCTTTACTACCAGTTTGCACACCAGCTCGCAAGCACGCGCAAAGCTTCTGCGCATGTGCAGAAGCATCCCGGGCGGGAGGGCACAACCTCCTGCCGCTGGCGCTACCGGTTCCTAGAACCGGGCTGAACCGGGAGCAACCCACCACTGGTTGAGACTCTGGAAAGAGTGCAGAGAAGAGCAACAAAGAGGATTAGGGGGCTGGAGGCTGAAACACATGAAGAACGCTTGCAGGAATTGGGTATGTCTAGTTTAATGAAAAGGACTAGGGGAGACATGATAGCAGCCTTCCAATATCTCAGGGGCTTCCACAAAGAAGAGGGAGTCAAGCTATTCTCCAAAGCACCTGAGGGTAGAACAAGAAGCAATGGGTGGAAACTAAACAAGGAGAGAAGCAACCTGGAACTAAGGAGAAATGACAGTTTCTCCTTACAGTTCGAACAATGAATCAGTGGAACAGCCTGCCTCCAGAAGTTGTGAATGCTCCAACACTGGAAGTTTTAAAGAAGAGATTTGGATAACCATTTGTCTGAAGTGGTGCAGGGTTTCCTGCCTAAGCAGTGGGTTGGACTAGAAGACCTCCAAGATCCCTTCCAACTCTGTTATTCTATTCTATTCTATTCTATTCTATTCTATTCTATTCTATTCTATTCTATTCTATTCTATTCTATTCAGAAGCAATGGGTGGAAACTAATCAAGGAGAGAAGCAGCTCAGAACTAAGGAGAAATTTCCTGACAGTGAGAACAATCAACCAATGGAACAGCCTGCCTCCAGAAGTTGTGAATGCTCCAACACTGGAAGTTTTTAAGAAGAGATTGGATAACCAGTTGTCTGAAGTGGTGTAGGTTTTCCTGCCTGGGCAGGGGGTTGGACTAGAAGACCTCCAAGGTCCCTTCCAACTGAGTTACTCTATTCTATCTTATAGCCACAGTTTGCAGGCCGAATCAAAGTTCAGGCCCTCGGCACAAAAGGGAGCATGGGTGTTTTTAAGGAGGGTCACAAACAAAAGTGAGGTCGGGTGAGATTTCTGATTCATGGGGCCTGACCAGATCGAATCTGATTTGCGGCTTTGATTGTTGAAGGAGGGGGAAAGTGGAATGAGGATTGAAGCCTTCGCGTCTGCACACATATCAAAGTCTATAAATGAATTAAGGGCCTCGCCACCTCTCCTTGACCCAAGGCTGAGAACCTGCCCTGGGTGTAAATCCTACTGCTCCTTATTAACACTGCCCAATAAGGGCATGGGTGGGTGAATATCGCCAGCTCCCATTTCCTGCTCTCTTTCGATATCAGCGGCACCTGGTGAAAACCAACATTGTGTGATGTGTGTGTGTGTGTGTGTGTGTGTGTGTGTGTGTGTGTGTGTGCGGTGCACGCGTGTGCCCCTTCAAGTCAGTCTTTACTCCAGGCAAGATTTCAGAAGTGGTGTGCCCTTGCCGGCTTCCTAGGGCTGAGAGAGAGGGACCAACTCAAGGACACCCAGCTGGCTTTCCTGCTTAACACAGGACTAGAACTCACCATCTCCTGGTGATTGGCTCAAAGTCACCCAGTTGGTTTTTATGACTAAGACAAGACTAGACTTGCTGTCTCCTAGTGATTGGCCCAACCAATCTTCCTGTCTAACATGGAACTAGAACTCACTGTCACCTGGTGATTGGCCCAAAGTCACCCAGCCAGCTTTCATCTCTAAGTCAGAACTAGAACTCACCGTCTCCTGGTGATTAGCCCAAAGTCAACCAGCCAGCTTTCATTTCTAAGATAGAACTAGAACTCACCGTCTCCTGGTGATTGGTCCAAAGTCACCCAGCCATCTGTCATCTCTAAGACAGAACTAGAACTCACCGTCTCCTGGTGATTGGCCCAAAGTCACCCAGCCAGCTTTCATTTCTAAGATAGAACTCACAGTCTCCTGGTGATTGGTCCAAAGTCACCCAGCCATCTGTCATCTCTAAGACAGAACTAGAACTCACCGTCTCCTGGTGATTGGCCCAAAGTCACCCAGCCATCTGTCATCTCTAAGACAGAACTAGAACTCACCATCTCCTGGTGATTGGCCCAAAGTCACCCAGCCAGCTTTCATCTCTAAGACAGAACTAGAACTCACCATCTCCTGGTGATTGGCCCAAAGTCAACCAGCCAGCTTTCATTTCTAAGATAGAACTAGAACTCACCGTCTCCTGGTGATTGGCCCAAAGTCACCCAGCCAGCTTTCATCTCTAAGTCAGAACTAGAACTCACCGTCTCCTGGTGATTAGCCCAAAGTCAACCAGCCAGCTTTCATTTCTAAGATAGAACTAGAACTCACCGTCTCCTGGTGATTGGTCCAAAGTCACCCAGCCATCTGTCATCTCTAAGATAGAACTAGAACTCACCGTCTCCTGGTGATTGGCCCAAAGTCACCCAGCCAGCTTTCATTTCTAAGATAGAACTCACAGTCTCCTGGTGATTGGTCCAAAGTCACCCAGCCATCTGTCATCTCTAAGACAGAACTAGAACTCACCGTCTCCTGGTGATTGGCCCAAAGTCACCCAGCCATCTGTCATCTCTAAGACAGAACTAGAACTCACCATCTCCTGGTGATTGGCCCAAAGTCACCCAGCCAGCTTTCATCTCTAAGACAGAACTAGAACTCACCATCTCCTGGTGATTGGCCCAAAGTCACCCAGCCAGTTTTCATCTCTAAGACAGAACTAGAACTCACCGTCTCCTGGTGATTGGCCCAAAGTCACCCAGCCAGCTTTCATCTCTAAGACAGAACTAGAACTCACCGTCTCCTGGTGATTGGCCCAAAGTCACCCAGCCATCTGTCATCTCTAAGACAGAACTAGAACTCACCGTCTCCTGGTGATTGGCCCAAAGTCACCCAGCCATCTGTCATCTCTAAGACAGAACTAGAACTCACCGTCTCCTGGTGATTGGCCCAAAGTCACCCAGGCTTTGCTTAATGACTGCAGCATTTGCTTAAGAATAGCACATTTGCTTAACAATCATAAAAAAGGTTGTAAAATCAGGTTGGTCATATGAGTGAGCCCCCTTTGCAACTCTCACATCCAGACATGGTATTCAGCCGGTTCTATCCAGTTCGCACGAACAGGTAGTGGTGACTGTGGAAGGCTCCGCCCCCCCGGCCCGGATGTAACGACATCCCATTTATCCACGTTTTTGAGATTCTGCACATATGCGGAAGGCCGTGTGCATGCGTGGAGGTGGCGTGCGCGAGCAAAGCGTGCACATGCTCACATTTGCGAACCAGGAGCAAAGGTAAGTGAATATTGCCCCTGCTCACATCCCACAACCATAATGGGCAGTCATAAGTCGAGGACTGCAGTCCGAAGCATGGGTGGGTTCTAACTTACCTCGCTGCCAGTTCGCTTCCTCCCACGCCACGTGGGCGCACCTCATGGGCACATGCACGCTTTGCGGCGCACACACATGTGCAATGCCGAACATTTTTTTAAAAAATAATTTTAAAAAAGCCGAAAACAAGATGGTGACCACATGCACAGTGCCAGAAACTCGGCTTCTGCGCATGCTCAGAAGAAAAAATAAATTAAAAAATGTAAAAAAATATTTTTAAAAGATGGCGGCGCCCATGGACCGGCACCGACCGAACCGGGTCGGTGACATCATCGTGATGTCACCAGCTGGTCGCTAACAGTTCAGGCGAGCCAGTCCAAACCAGGAGGAACCCACCCCTGGTCCGAAGTCAAGGACTACCTCTAGAGTTTTTTTTTCCTATTTTCCAGTGAAACCAAAAAACCTCATGGGAATTCCTGTCTTAATGTTAGGCTGAATGGTGACTGCTCTATTTAAGCTTTTTAAAAAACTTTTTTTAAAACCGTTGTCTGATGCTTACAAATTTGGGTGCAAATTTTGGAAGGCAAACCCATTCTCAGCCGGAAAGCAGCTCAGACAAAGGAGCATTTTCGACTTGATGAAGGTGGTGACAACGTTGGAGATGTGCCCACCAAACCCCTCGCCCATCCGGGGTCCGGCGGCTGTTTTTCCAATTTGTTTCGGTCAAAAGCTAGGACAGGCTGGCCTCGTCTTCCGTCTTTCCAAGCTCAGATTCTTGAACCCGGGCCAAGATAAAGAACAGAAGTTTCCTGCCATCATCTAACAGACTTTGCAGAACAATTGAGAAACCGAGATTCGTATTTCAAAAGAAATAAAGTGCCTGACAGGTGGACGGATTGCTTGTTTCTAACCAGTCCTCAGTTGAATTTTCTAGCTTGGTGTTTCAGCCTCAGGAACTTGAAGATGGCTGGACCTCAACTCCCAGAATTCCCCAGCCAACATGGTTTAAGATGGGTGGACTTCAACTCCCAGAATTCCCCAGCCAGCATGGCTTAAGATGGGTGGACTTCAACTCCCAGAATTCCTCAGCCAGCATGCTTTAAAATGGGTGCAACTCCCAGAATTCCCCAGCCAGCATGCTTTAAGATGGATGGACTTCAACTCCCAGAATTCCCCAGCCAGCATGCTTTAAGATGGGTGGACTTCAACTCCCAGAATTCCCCAGCCAGCATGATTTAAGATGGGAGGACTTCAACTCCCAGAATTCCCCAGCCAGCATGGTTTAAGATGGCTGGACTTCAACTCCCAGAACTCCCCAGCCAGCATGGTTTAAGATGGCTGGACTTCAACTCCCAGAATTCCCCAGCCAGCATGGTTTAAGATGGGTGGACTTCAAGTCCCAGAATTCCCCAGCTAGTAGGCTTTAAGATGGGTGGATTTCAACTCCCAGAAACTGGCTGAGGAATTCTGAAATCTTATCTTATGAAAATGCAGAATTAACCTTGAAGACAGGCACCAATTCACCCGTCTAAACTCACATCAATCTCAGGTTTAGCAAATAGTAACAGGAAGGATTAAAAAATGAATCCGACCCTTCATTTTTGTCAACATGTGTCATTTTCCATCCATTTTCCACTCTCTTTTTGGGGGAGGTTTTGTTTGCTCCTGGGAAGGGGTCCTGAAGCGCATGAACCTGGATGTGAAAAGGGGGGAAAAATGGAAACCTGGAATAAACCACGATCGGGACGAGGCGGAATGGAACAACAGTTCACCTGCGCCTCCCTCGCGTTGGTAAAATCGGGTCTCTGCAGCCTGCGAGCTTGTTAGTAAACAAATTAAGCCGGCGGAATAATATGTTTGCGTTTGTCGTTCTGTTGAACGCATAAAATAAATACGAACAGCAGGACCGGCCTGTTTATTTAAGGATATTTACTCCGTATTTTGACTAGCCAGCATTGACAGTTTATGTTACAGGAGGGTATAATAAGGAAGGCTTGCTTCGCTCTGTCATTAAGGAATGGCAGATTTGATCTCCGGGTAAAAAGATAAAATATTTGCCTGAAGAATGGTTAAATTTCACGGTATAAAATCCCTAAAATAGAATTCAATGTTTGGAGTGCATCTCGGTTCTAAATGTAGTCCTCCACTCACGACCGTTTAGCGATCGTTCGAAGTTGCAACAGCACTGAAAAAAAAGTGACTTGTGACCATATTTCACACTTACGACCTTTGCAAGCATCTCCGTGGTCACATGATCAAAATTCAGATGATTGGCAACTGACTCATATTTATGACAGTCGCAGCGTCTGGGGGGGGTCACGTGATCCGCTTTTGCAACCTTCCAACCTGTAGAAGTCAACGGGGAAGAGAGATTCACTTAACAACCGTGTTACTAATTTAAAAACTGTGTGCAGTGATTAACAACTGCAGCAAGAAAAATCGTAAAATGGAGCAAAATTCATTTAACCAATGTCTCACGTAGCGACAAAAATTTGGGGCGCAATTGCGGTCATAAGTTGTACTTTTTCAGCATTGTTGTGACTTCGAAAGGTCACTAAGCAAACTGTTGTAAGCCAAGGACTACCTGTAGTTCATTAGAGATCAAGTGTATTGCAGTAGCCGGAACTGAAAATCGCGCACTCAAATCCCCAAATTCTACTTCTCCCCCACACCCGTTAACTGTCTTTCATTGCCCACCGTGTGTAACCAATCAGGTTCAGGCAAGACGTTTTCCTAATGGCCAATCCAATCACAGTTTGGTATCGGGGTAGATTCTTATTTTCTTCGCTGCCGGTTTGCTTCCTGACGCACTGCGTCGGCGCGTGTGCATGCGCAGTGCTAAAAACCCAGCTTCTGCGCATGCGCAGAAGCAAAAAACAAAATGGTGGCGCCTATGGGGCCGCCGAGAGAGCCGTTTCGGGGGCGTGGCAGGCCTGGGTCACTGCTGGTTCCAGTGACCCAGGCCACCAAGTTACTATCGGTTCCATAGAACCGGTCCGAATCGGGAGGAACCCACCTGTTTGGTATGCAGCTCCCTCCTTCTTCCAGCTGGGTAACATTGTGGCAGCATCTCAATAAGATACAGCTTTACTTTCGTTTCCCCAAGCATTTCCCCTACTCATCCTCCCTCCCCACCATTCACGGAAAGCTGTCACCACAGTGAAGCACAAGCAAGCAGATGGTGGCAGCTGACACACAGCCCTCCCCAAAAAAGACACGATCGACCTGGTTCTGAAGTTCCGACTCTCCCTCCCCCCTCCCATACAGTCGCATTTTCGGGAGTTTGGCAATGATATTTATGGCTGTTTGCAGCATCCCACCATCATATAGCCGGAATTTATGACGTATTTCCAAAAAAATAACAACCCCACAGCGAACAATAGGTTCACTTAACAACTGACGGGCTTAGCAATGGAAATTCTGGCCCCCAATTGTGGTTGTAAATCAAGGACTACCGGCAGTGAGTACAAAGAATTCGGAACAATACCAGATACCGGTTGCTTGAACGAATTCAAGAAGACCCTGAACGGGATCTGATGCGTTTGCTTAGATTTCTGCAGTAAGATAAAAGGGAGACAGGATTGCAAATCTTCCTATTTATTCTATTAACTATCCTACAAATAATTCGTCCTTATTTATTTGGTTTTTTTTATTTATGTATTTATTCAATTAGTACGGCCGCCCAACTCAAATCAATGACTCTGGACGGCGAATCATCATAAAATCAATTAAAACCGAATGACAAGCACAATACAAATTATAAATACAGGAAGTCCTCAAATTGTGACTGGACGTTACGACAGACCTCCCCAGAGCTACATAAAACTCAGTTCTGAAGTTCCAACTACCCCTAACTCAACATGGTCACACGGTCGCATTTTGGAAGCTCGGCAAACGGCCCACATTTATGGAGGTTTCCCAGTGTCACACGGCTGTGCCTTATCACACTTCTTTTGCATTTAGTTCGAGTTTCTGGCAAATCACGCCGAAAACGGATATCCTGAGTTCGTTTAACAGCCGCTGGGTTTACAGAATGCAGAATAGCACAGTGGGAAGGGACCTCGGAGGTCTTCTAGTCCAACCCTCTTCTTAAGCAGGAGACCCTATACCAGTGATGGCGAACCTTTTTTGGTTCGCGTGCCAAAAGGGGGGAACCGCGGGGGGGTGGAAGCGTGTGCATGCCCATACGCATAATTCCATGCGGGAGCCCCCCGCGCATGCACGCGTGACCCCCCTGCTCCCGGTATGCAATGGCACACCTGTTTTTTGCTCTCCCCAGGCTTCAGAGCCTTTCTAGGCGCCTGGGGAGGGCGAAAACTGCCTTCCCCACCCCACCCCACCCCGAGGCCCTCCGGAGGCCAGAAATTGCCTGTTTCAAGTTGGGAAATGGGCCGTTTTGGGCCTCCGGGGGGGCCTCCAGAGGGGTGGGGAAGGCCGTTTTCACCCTCCCCAGTCTCCTAGAAAGGCTCTGGAGCCTGGGGAGAGCGAAAAAATGGGCTTTCTGGTCCAACCGGAAGTTGGCAAATGGAACGTTTCCGGCCTCCGGAGCACCTCCGGGGGTGGGGAAAGCCGTTTTCGCCCTCCCCAGGCTCCTAGAAAGGCTCTGGAGCTTGGGGAGAGCGAAAAACGGGCCTTCCCCACCCCCTCCGGAGGCTGGAAACAGCCTGTTTCCCGACTCTCAGTGGGCCCAGAAGGCCTGAAAATCAGCTGGCCGGCGTGCCCACCGATATGGCTCCACGTGCCACTTGTGGCAGGCGTGCCATAGGTTCACCATCAAGGCCCTATACCATTTCAGACAAGTGGTTGTCCAGTCTCTTGTTAAAAACTTCCAGTGTTGGAGCATTTACAACTTCTGGTGGCAAGCTGTTCCACTGGTTAATTGTTCTCACTGTTAGGAAGTTTCTCTTTAATTCCCGGTTGCTTCTCTCCTTGATGAGTTTCCATCCATTGCTTTTTCAGGTGCTTTGGAGAATAGGTGGACCCCCTCTTTTTTGGGGCAGCCCCTCAAAGACTGGAAGACTGCCATCATGTCTCCCCTAGTCCTTCTTTTCTCTAGCCTGGCCAAGCCCAAATCCTGCAGCCGTTCTTCCTAAGTTTTAGCCTTCAAGCCCTTAATTATATTTGTTGCTATAGTTGGGGGATATGGTTTATCCCATCTTTGTGGGGGCAGGGGACAGGGGATGATGGGAGCTGGGGGACTGGGGGCTGAGGATGATGAGGGTTCAGAGAGAGGGCCGAGGATGACTGGGCTAGGGGCAGAGGGCAGAGGATGATGGAGCTTGGGGGCAGAGGGAAAAGGATGATGGGGTTGGGGCAGGGGGCAGAGGATGTTGGGATCAGGGGACAGGATGATGGGGCTTGAAGGCAGGGGAGAGAGGATGAAGGGGCAGCAGAGGATGATGGGGCTTGGGGACAGAGAGAGGATGATGGGCTTGGGGGCAGAGGGAATAGGATGATGGGCTTGGGGGCAGAGGGAAGAAGATATTGGGGGCAGGGGACAGGATGATAGGGCTGGGAGGCAGGGGAAGAGGATGTTGGGGTTGGAACAGAGGGTAGAGGATGATGGGGGTGGGACAGGGAACAGAATGATGGGCCTGGGAGGCAGGGGAAAAGATGTTGGGGCTTGGGGGCAGAGGGAAGAGGATGATGGGGCTTGGGGGCAGAGGGAAGAGGATGATGGGGGCAGGGGACAGGATGATGGGGCTGGGAGGCAGGGGGAAGAGGATGATGGGGTTCGAACAGAGGGCAGAGGATGATGGGGCTTGGGGGCAGAGGGCAGAGGATGATGGGGGTGGGGCAGGGAATAGAACGATGGGGCTTGGGGGCAGAGGATGATGGAGGTGGGGCAGGGGACAGAATGATGGGAGTGGGAGGCAGGGGACAGAGGATGATGTGGGTTGGGGGCAGAGGATCTTGGAGATTGGGGCAAGGGGCAGAGGATGATGGGGCTTGCCGCTTGGGGGGCCGGGCACAGAGGATGAAGGGGGCAGCAGAAGATGATGGGGCTTGGGAACCAGGCAGTCTCTGCCTGTGGCCAAGTCTCAGGACACTGTGCCAGGCACAGAGCGGGAATGGAGTCTCCTGCATCGTGGGCATATCTCACCCTTCCTCCCCCCCCTCCCCCAGCCCTAATCAACACCGAATTGCAGACTCGGGATTTGGGGGTGTCAGCAGATGCGATGAGCCCTCCTGAAAAAAACGAACGGGTTCCTGAATCACCAGCGCAGCCCCTGGAGATTCGGGGTGCTGGTGGGAGGGGGGGAAGAGAGAGAGAGAGAAGCCAGTTGCCCGGCAACCCCCTTCCTGCTCCCCCCCCCACTCCTCCTCCTCCTCCTCCTCCTCCTCCAGCTGAAGGAGAGGGGGAGGCTTAAAGCAGCCCCCTCCCCCTCCCCAATTAGCCCGGCCTCAAAGCCCTTCCCCGGAGGGGGGCGTGGGGGGGGCTTCTTGCTAGGCCGGCTAATTGGGGTGCGGCCAGCCCCAGGGAGCCCGCGGGGAGGAGGGCGGGGAGCGGCGGAGCCTCCCGTCTCCCCGAGAGGAGAAGCGGCGATGTTCAAAGGCGCGCCGGGCGGCCAGAGTCTTCAAAGCTGACCTAGATCCAGCCATCGCGCAGCGCCCCTCGCCTCGCCTCGCCGCAAATCGGGGGGTCGGAAAACGGAGAGGGAGGGGGGAGGATGGGGGGCAGAAGATGGGGAGCCCCGGGAAGGGGGAGGAGATGGAAATTGCTCTTCTCTTCCCTTCCCTTCCCTTTTTCATTTTCTATTTTCTATTTCTCTTCTGTTCTCTTTATTGAATCTATTGAGCAGGGGGCTGGACTAGAAGACCTCCAAGGTCCCTTCCAGCTCCTCTTCTCTTCTCTTCTCCTCTTCTCTTCTCAACTCACCTTAACTCACCTTGTCTTGTCTTGTCTTATCCCATCCCATCCCATCCATCTTATTTCATTTCATTTCACTTTTTATTTATTTTATTTATTTTATTTTATTATTTTAATATTTTAATATATTTTTATTTATTTATTTATTTATTTATTTATTTATTTATTTATTTATTTATTTATTTATTTATTGTTTTTATTGTTTTTATTTTAGCAATAGCAATAGCACTTAGACTTATATACCGCTTCATAGTGCTTTACAGCCCTCTCTAAGCGGTTTACAGAGTTCAGCCTCTTGCCCCCAACAATCTGGGTCCTCATTTTACCCACCTCGGAAGGATGGAAGGCTGAGTCAACCTTGAGCCGGTGAGATTTGAACAGCTGAACTGCAGCTAGCAGTCAGCTGAAGTAGCCTGCAATGCTGCACTCTAACCACTGGGCCACCTCGGCTCTATTTATTTTATTTTATTTTATTTTATTTTATAATTTTATTTTATTTTATTTTATTTTATTTTATTTTATTTTATTTTATTTATATTTTATTTTATTTTATTTTATTTTATTTTATTTTATTATTTTATTTTATTTTATTATTTTATTTTATTTTATTATATTTTATTATATTTTTTATTTATTTTTATTTATTTTATTTTATTTTATTTTATTTTATTATATTTTTTATTTATTTTATTTTATTTTATTATTTTATTTTATTATTTTATTTTATTTTATTTATTTTATTTTATTTTATTTTATTTATTTTATTATTTTATTTTATTTTATTTTATTTTATTTTATTTTATTTTATTTTATTATTTTATTTTATTTTATTATTTTATTATTTTATTATATTTTATATTTTATATTTTATATTTTATTTTATTTTATATTTTATTTTATTTTATTATTTTATTTTATTTTATTTTATTATTTTATTTTATTTTATTTTATTTTATTATTTTATTTTATTTTATTTTATTTTATTTTATTTCTTCCAAAACTCCTTTTTCGGAGGTCCTGGCTTTGGGAAGGGTGTCCCACTGAAGGGTTAGGCAAGAGGCGTCTGGTTTTGAATAACAGAATTCTTAACAGAATACAGGTAGTCCTCAACTTACAACAATTCATTTAATGACCGTTCAAAGTTACAGCGGCACTGAAACAAGTGAGTTAGTGACCATTTTTCACTCTTACGACCGTTGCAACATCCCCGTGGTCATGTGATCAAATTTCAACCGCTTGGCAATTGACTCAGATTTATGACGTTTGCAGTGTCCTGCAGTCTCCTTTTGCGACCTTCTGACAAGCAAAGTCAGGTGACCCTGAAGACACAGATAAACCTCCCAAGTGCTTCAACGACCCTTTAAAAGGATGCAAATGACCAGCTGTCTGCAAGGAATATAAACCCTTCCATTCCCCACTATCCTGTCAGAGCTGAAGAAGCTTCTTGGATGAGAAGCGAAACGTCTTCAAAAGAAAAAAACAAGAAAGTCCAGTTGCCTCCTGAAAAAGCACCTTCGGGACTCCAGTGATAGAGCACCCACAACTTCTGGAGGCAAGCTGTTCCACTGGTTAATTGTTCTAATTGTCAGGAAATTTCTCCTTAGTTCTAAGTTGCTTCTCTCCTTGTTTAGTTTCCACCCATTGCTTCTTGTTCTACCCTCAGGTGCTCTGGAGAATAGCTTGACTCCCTCTTCTTTGTGGCAACCCCTGAGATATTGGAAGACTGCTATCATGTCACCCCTAGTCTAAAACATACGAAGAAAGGTTGCAGGATTTGGGTATGGCCAGTCTAGAGAAAAGAAGGACTAGGGGTCACATGATGGCAATATTCGAGTATTTGAGGGGTTACCACAAAGAAGAGGGAGTCAAGCTATTCTCCAAAGCACCAGAAGGCAGGACAAGAAAAATGGATGTAAACTAATCAAAGAGAGAAGCAACCTGGAATTAAGGAGAAACTTCCTGACAGTGAGGACAATTGACCAGTGGAACAGCTTGCCACCAGAAGTTGTGGGTGCTTCATCACTGGAGGTTTTTAAGAAGAGACTGGACAGTCACTTGTCTGAAATGGTATAGAGTCTCCTGCTTAAGAAGTGGGTTGGACTAGAAGACCTCCAAGGTCCCTTCCAGCTCTATTCTGATAGCACTTCTTTTGTCTAGGCTAGATATATCCAATTCCTGCAACGGTTCTTCGTATGTTTTGGCTCCCTAATCATCTTTCTTGCTCTTCTCTGCACTTTTTTCCAGAGTCTCAACTTCTTTTTATAACACGGTGACCAAAACTGGAGGTGGTATATTCTCAGTGTGGCCTTTTACTAAAGATTTATGAAGCACCTGAAGGAAAAAGGCAGGAATTGTGTATTTATATTATGTAATGTTTTTACACCGTTTATATAACATCCCTTAAGAGAAAAACCTCCCAGCGTGCTAAGTTCTGGGTGTTTCTGCACCCACAAATTAAACTTCCGACTAAATATAGCAGCTTCGAAGCCAACCCGCACCAAACAAACTTAATAATAATTATATCGGCTGTTAGGCAGCAGGAATTTAAAAAAAAAACAGAAATAAAGTTAATTAAAAGTCTTATTATTTTTAAACAGCAGAATGAAATTCTCCTTCTTAATTAAAGGACTAGAGTTGTATAATTGGTCTGGGATATCTTCTTTCCAAAGAGAGGGTTCCTCTGCACATGTGCAGAGTACATGATACAATTCAGTCATCCTTCATTTGTTTTTTTTAATAGCCACTCTGTCATTCTGGCATAATTTTCAGCCGTGTGAAATCTGAATTTCTCAATTTCTCAAATCAATTTCTCAATGTCTCAATCGATTTCTCAATCAAGGGATCAGGCCCGAAATATAGTGGACCTCTGCACATGTGCAGTTTGCTTTTCCAAGTCACTGTGAACTGCTAAACGAATACAGATAGTCCTTGAATAACGACCATAAAAAGAGCCTGCCATAACTCATGACCTTCATAAAGTGGGTCGACAGGTAGCCCTCCTGATTTTAAAACTCACCTAACAACGGTGTTGCTGGGCGACAGACATTCGGGGGTCAGTTGTGGTCGTACATCCGAGGACTACCTGTACTTCCAGGGAGGTGTGCTGTCACTTCGAACCGTCGCTAAGCCACCCGTCGTAAGTCAAGGGCTGCCTGCACTGCGGACTGTGTGGGGTGTTTTATCAGAGTGTGTGGAAACTGGGTCCAAATCCTTAATAAAAAATGCAAAGGGATTTTGGGGAGGGGCTCAGAGTATTATTTTTTTTACAGATGCCGTTACCCCAAGAAAGGATAGGGATACAATTTTCCACTTTATTTGGGGGAAGGATGATGGGTTATGTAGACTAGCTAGCCCATCTTAAACAGCAGCTCAGATCCTCCAGGTTCGATACAAACTTGAAGCTCTTGCTTTGCAAATGAAGGATTGGGACTCAAAATTCCAAGTACAGAAGACAGAATAACAGTTGGAAGGGACGCTGGAGGTCTTCTAGTCCTACCCCCTCCTCAAGCAGGAGACCCTATCCCATTGCAGACAAGTGGCTGTCCAATCTCTTCTTAAAAGCCTCCAGGGATGGAGCACCAGTGGTGGGTTCCTACCAGTGTGGTCCGGTGCATAGCTCCGGTAGGGAGCAGCCGATTGTGCAATTTGCGCACGATCGCTCCAGTGCCGTCTTTGCCAGTCGGTCGCGCGCGTCGCCATCTTTTTAAAAGATTTTTTGGGCTTTTTTGCTTCTGCGCATGCGTGGAACCAAAATCTTGCCAAAATCATGCGCGTGCGTGCCCCCTTGCAAGATCTCGGCGAGATTTTGCTTCCGCGCATGCGCAGAAGCAAAATCGCATGGGGGGGTGCGTGCATAGCGAGCGCGCACATGAAACATGGAGATGCAGGCGCAGTGCACTGATATTGGTAAGTGAGCAACCCGCCCCTGTGGAGTACCCACAACATCTGGTGACAAGCTGTTCCACTGGTCAATTGTCCTCACTGTCAGGAAGTTTCTCCTTAATTCCAAGTTGCTTCTCTCCTTGACTAGTTTCCATCCGTTGCTTCTTGTCCTGCCTTCAGGTGCTTTGGAGAATAGCTTGACCCCCTCCTCTTCTTTGTGGCAGCCCCTGAGATATTGGAAGACGGCTATCATGTCCCCCATAGTCCTTCTTTTCACAAGATTAGACATACCCAATTCCTGCAACCGTTCTTTGTATGTTTTGGCCTCTAGTCCCCTAATCATCTTTGTTGGGTGTCAGCACTGGAAGTTTCAAAGAAGAGATTGGACAACCATTCATCTGAAACGGTATAGGGCAGTGATGGCGAACCTTTTTTGGCTTGGGTGCCAAAAGGGTGTGCATGCGTGTGATAGCGTGTGCGTGCGTGCCCACACCCATAATGCAATGCCCTCCCCCCGTGCAAGCGCACAACCCTCGCACTGCCCCCCCGTGCATGTGCACAACCCCCCGCATTGCCTCCCCATGCATGCGCACTGGCCTCACTGAAGCCTCCGGACTTCCGGTAGGCCCATTGGGCCATTTTTCACCGTTCCCAGGGTTCAAGAGGCTTTCCTGAAACCTGTGGAGAGCGAAAACAGCCAAAAAGAAGGCCAAAAATCAGCTGACCAGCATGCACATGCGCGCTGTAGCTGACATAAGGCAACGCCTCGCGTGCCCTCACATATGGCTCTGCGTGCCACCTGTGGCACCCGTGCCATAGGTTCGCTATCACAGGTATAGGGTTTCCTGCCTGAGCAGGGGGTTGGACTAGAAGACCTCCAAGGTCCCTTCCAACTCTGTTATTCTATTCTATTCTGTTTTGTTCTGTTCTATCCCATCCCATCCCATCCCATTCCATTCCATTCCATTCCATTCCATTCCATTCCATTCTATTCTATTCTATTCTATTCTATCTTCTACACAAGGGTCCTCTTTGTAGACTTTAGTTCAGCATTCAATACCATCATTCCAGACACTCTTCTAACTAAGCTGAACCAGCTAGCGGTACCTGAACACACTTGTAAGTGGATCACAAGCTTCCTAACAGACAGGAAGCAGCAGGTGAAGCTAGGCAGAATCACATCAGATACCTGTACAATTAGCACAGGGTCCCCCCAAGGCTGTGTGCTCTCTCCACTTCTCTTCTCTCTCTATACCAATGACTGCATCTCTAATGATCCATCTGTTAAACTACTGAAGTTTGCAGATGACACAACAGTGATCGGTCTCATTCGAGACAATGATGAATCCGCATACAGACGGGAGGTTGAACAACTAACCTTGTGGTGCGACCGGAACAATCTGGAACTGAATACACTCAAAACCGTAGAAATGGTGGTAGACTTTAGGAGAAACCCCCCCATACTTCCACCTCTTACAATACTAGACAACACAACAGTAGAGACCTTCAAATTTCTAGGTTCGACCATATCGCAAGATCTAAAATGGACACCTAACATCAAAAACGTCATCAAAAAAGCACAACAAAGAATGTTCTTTCTGCACCAACTCAGGAAGCTCAAACTGCCCAAGGAGCTGCTGATACGAGTTCTACAGAGGAATCATTGAGTCTGTCATCTGCACCTCTATAACTGTCTGGTTCGGTTCTGCATCCCAACAAGACAGACACAGACTTCAGAGGATAATCAGAACTGCAGAAAAAACAATTACTGCCAACCTGCCTTCCATTGAGGACCTGTATTCTGCACCAGTCAAACAGAGGGCCGTGAAAATATTTACTGACCCCTCACATCCTGGATATAAACTGATTCAACTCCTACCCTCAAAATGACACTATACAGCACTGCACACCAAGACAACTAGACACAAGAACAGTTTTTCCCCAAACGCCATCACTCTGCTAAACAAATAATTCCCTCACCACTGTCAAACTATTTACTAAGTCTGCACTACTATTAATCTTCTCATCATTCCCATCACCCATCTCTTCCCACAAATGACTGTATGGCTGTAACTTTGTTGCTTGTATCTTCACAATTTATATTGACTGGTTCCTAATATGATTTGATTGCTTATTTGTACTCGGACTATCATTAAGTGTTGTACCTTATGATTCTTGACGAACTTTTCTTTTCTTTTATGTACCCTGAGAGCATATGCACCAAAGACAAATTCCTTGTGTGTCCAATCACACTTGGCCAATAAAGAATTCTATTCTATTCTATTCTATTCTATTCTATTCTATTCTATTCTATTCTATTCTATTCTATTCTATTCTATTCTATTCGATTCGATTCGATTCGATTCGATTCGATTCTATTCTATTCTATTCTATTCTATTCTATTCTATTCTTCATTCCAATATTCTATTCTATTCTATTCTATTCTATTCTATTCTATTCTATTCTATTCGATTCGATTCGATTCGATTCGATTCGATTCGATTCGATTCGATTCGATTCGATTCTATTCTATTCTATTCTATTCTATTCTTCATTCCAATATTCTATTCTATTCTATTCTATTCTATTCTATTCTATTCTATTCGATTCGATTCGATTCGATTCGATTCGATTCTATTCGATTCGATTCGATTCTATTCTATTCTATTCTATTCTATTCTATTCTATTCTATTCTATTCTATTCTATTATTCTATTCTTATTCTATTCTATTCTATTCTATTCTTATTCTATTCTTATTCTATTCTATATTCTATTCTATTCTATATTCTATTCTATTCTATTCTATTCTATTCTATTCTATTCTATTCTATTCTATTCTATTCTTCATTCCAATATTCTATTCTATTCTATTCTATTCGATTCGATTCGATTCGATTCGATTCGATTCGATTCGATTCGATTCGATTCGATTCGATTCGATTCTATTCTATTCTATTCTATTCTATTCTATTCCCTTCCACTCCACTCCATTCTATTCTTCTACATCTTTTTTTATGTCATGGTGACCATAACTGGATGCAATATTCCAAGTGTGATTTTACCAAGGCATTATAAAACAATGCTAACACTTGATGTGACCTTGATTCTATCTGTCTGTTGAGGCCATGAAATCCATGGTCCTGCCGAACGTGGCTGGATCAGCTCCTAAGGGGGCCACAGAAAACCTCTGCCACTTTCTGGGCAAAGATTTAGGCCAGCCATTTTACCTTCCTTTGTCCCTCCTGGTGGCCAAATGCCAAGCTGAGCAGGTGACACACATACACACACCCTGTGCCTGTTGGATCCGGTGCATGCTGGGGCAACAACTGTGCAGTTGGACAGAAGCAACAGCTGCGTTTTGGAGGAAGTTTGGATAGGCTTCAAAATGCCAACTGCCCTTTCTCTGCCCTTCTCTGTCCATGAAAGACCCCAAAGGAGACCCACCCAAAGGCCTGACTTGCATTGGCAAGGTTAGAATGATGGGGTCAGCCCAGCTCAGCTTCCTGGTCTTAGTGAAGGACAATGTGGAAAAAAAATTCTAGAGTTGGAAGGGATCTTAGAGACCATCCAGTCTGACCCCCAAGTAGGGGGACTTCCAGGTGTGTGTGTGTGTGTGTGTGTGTGTGTGTGTGTGTGGGTGTGTGGGTGTGTGTGTAAGGCAGGAGAACTGGTGGCTTAGAGGGCTAACAAGGCAAGCAGCCCAAGTTCGAATCCCAGAAGGGTATGGCTAGCTGATGAAAGCTAAGTAGCTTGAAATAGATCTATACTAGTTTCCCTTTATTTCTTTATCAGTTCTTTGTAAGTTTGCATGTGTGTGTGTGTGTGTGTGTGTGTGTGTGTGTGTGTGTGTGTGTGTGTGTGTGTGTGTGTGTGTGTTTATTCTGTCGAGTCATCCTGGTGTATAACCCTTTCCTGGTGACATATATAACCCTTTCCTGGTGAAGAGCTGATAGGGAAGAGAACCTTGTGGCCTAGAGGTTAAACTTCTGCCTTACAAGCAGACTGCCCAGGTTCAATTCTCACTACGGGTATGGCTATCTGACGAGAGCAAAATAGCTCGAAATAGATCTGTAATAGTCTCCCTTTATTTTCATTTATCAGCAAAAAAATGTTACATAAATATATATAATCTAACCATTGATAGAACAATATTCTGTATCTTCTTTGTCTTTTTTCTTTAACCTATCCATTTCTGCACATTCTAATATTTTTTAAATTATATTTTCATCTGTAGAAATTTCGTCATTCTTCCGGTGCTTTGCAAATTCAATTCTCGCTGCTGTCAAGACATGCAATATTAAATATATATTCCCTTTGTCATATTTTTCTGGTAGTATAACTAACAAAAATAAGTATACAAATTGATTGATGTTCGTCCATCATATTCGAAGAGGACCTTGACATCTATCAATTGGGGGGGGGATGTCAAGACTTGCGCGTGAATTGGATTAAAGTGAGGGAGAGGTGCGCATAGTCAGCCTCACTCTCTCTTCCCAGATTCCATCTTGCTCCAAATAGCAGGACAAGAGTCGAGACAGTTGGAGATGGGCTGGGCGCAGTGGTTGACCAGGGCGTCTTTTGTGTCTTGCCGTGCTCTTAGTGTACCACATCGCTTGCAGAGACCGCCTTCATGACCGTTGTCCTATTCTAGTAGGTTTCATCCGCTCAGTCCGCCGGAATCTGTCTTCACATGCTCGGGATAGACAAGTCCCTATCTCACCAAAGGTCAATGACCCAACGGCTACTCTCAACCTGGTTTGACCAGCCTGTTGAAGCTATTGCCCGGGGTGTGGCCGCTGTGCATACTACAGCTGCTAAGATTCACAGGTGAGAGCTGAGTGACAAGTGGGGACCAAAGGTGAACGAGCTGCCCTAAAAGCTGCCCTAAAATGAGCTGCCATAAAAGGACACGACATGCCCCTACACCAGAGGTGCTACCCCTCCCTGAGCACCCCGTACACCCCAGGTATACAAATAGGGGAGACATGATAGCAGTCTTCCAATATTTGAGGGGCTGCCACAAAGAAGAGGGGGGTCAACCTATTCTCCAAAGCACCTGAAGGCAGGACAAGAAGCAACGGATGGAAACTAATCAAAGAGAGAAGCAACCTGGAATTAAGGAGACATTTCCTGACAGGGAAAACGATTCATCAGCTGTGGGTAGTCCGTCAATGGAGGTTTTCAAGAAGAGAGTGGACAGCCATTTGTTTGGAATAGCATAACAGAACAATAGAGTTTGAAGGGGCCTGGGAGGTCTTCTAGTCCAACCCCCTGCTCAAGCAGGAGACCCGATACCATTTCAGACCACTCTACAAAGCCTTAGTTAGACCACACCTAGAGTACTGCATCCAGTTCTGGTCACCACATTACAAGAAAGATATTGAAACTCTAGAGAAAGTGCAGAAGAGAGCAACCAGGATGATAAAGGGTCTGGGAAAATAAAACATACGAAGAGCGGTTGCAGGAACTGAGCTTGGCCAGTCTAGCGAAGAGAAGGACCAAGGGTGACATGATAGCAGTGTTCCAATACTTGAGGGTCTTCCACAGAGAGGAGGGGGTCAGGCTGTTTTCTAAGGCACCCCAAGGCCAGACAAGGAACAATGGATGGAAGCTGACCAAGGAGAGATTCAACCTGGAAGTGAGGAGAAACTTTCTGACAGTGAGAGCGATCAACCAGTGGAACAGCTTGCCTGCGGAGGTTGTGAGAGCTCCAACACTTGAGACTTTCAAAAGGAGAATGGACTGCCACTTATCCGAAATGGTGTAGGGACTCCTGCTTGAGTGGCGGGGGGGGGGCGGGGTTTGGACTAGATTGTCACTACATTTTTTTCTGGTTCGTCAGATGAGCTTCCATTCTGTGTGCATTAGTAACCTGAGAATCCTTATCTCTAAGTGTCTTGTGACTTGATTTACTGCGCATGTGTAGTTTCTGTTCTTTCTTGCTTGCTTGCTTACTTTCACTTCGTCCGGACGGACGTATTTTCTACTGGTAAGGATGTAATCATTTATTTTTATACTTTAATAATAAACCTATTTACTTAGCCTATATATTTTTGGTTTTATTTTATGCCATGGGGAAGCACGATCCATTCACCTCTGAATTGATTAATTGCAATCTCCCCACGGGGGGGGGGGGGGGGGGGGAGAAGGCTATGCAAGCCTTGACGTAGATGACCTACAAGGTCCCTTACAACTGTAATAATAATCTAATCTAGACAAATGGCTGTCCAGTCTCTTCTTAAAAGCCTCCAGTGTTGGCGCATTGGAGCAAGAGCCATGGTGGCGCAGTGGTTAGAATGCCGTATTGCAGGGCTACTTCTGCTGACTGCCGGCTGACTGTAATTTGGCAGTTCGAATCTCACCAGGCTCCAGGTTGACTCAGCTTTCCATCCTTCCGAGGTGGGTAAAATGAGGACCCAAATTGATGGGGGCAAGATGCTGACTCTGTAAACCGCTTAGAGAGGGCTGTAAAGGACTGTGAAGCAGGTTATAAGTCTAAGTGCTATTGCTATTTACAACTTCTGGTGGTGAGCTGTTCCACTGATTAATTGTTCTCCCTGTCAGGAAGTTTCTCCTTAATTCCAGGTTGCTTCTCTCCTTGATTAGTTTCCACCCATTGCTTCTTGTCCTGCCTTCAGGTGCTTTGGAGAATAGCTTGACCGCCTCCTCTTCTTTGTGGCAGCCCCTGAGATATCGGAACACTGCTATCATGTCATTCCTAACTCTTCTTTTCAATTCTGTTAATCCATATTCTGTAATTGGGAAATGATTACAGGGAATGAACCTTACTGGGAAAAAGACTGACCGACTTTGGCGGAAGTAAAGGATCCGTTTCCAAGATCTTTGCTCAGTTTGGATTTGAGGGATTGCAATTGGATTCCCAGCAGGCAAAATTTTACACGGAGGACCCTCAGATCGCCCCTCCAAACTTAGCGCAGAGGGCCGGGGAGACCCTCAGGCTCCATCTGCTCATCTTCTGGGAACGGGGTGGGGGGATGATGATGACCCCCAATGAGAAGGACAAGACACACACACACACACCCGATTAATGAGGGGTCTAACAACGGGCTCCTCTCTTCGAAAGCTCTGGAGCTTTCTTGCAACGGCTTTTTATTTTTAGACCGCCAATCGGCACGGATCCCATTTGGCGCATCCACCTGTCAAAACAGGTGTATCGGCCTGCCGGTTGAGATATTTCCTTCCTGATTGAGCTGGGGTGGGTAGGGAGGGTGGGGGGGGGATCTGATGATGATCTCTCCCTTTCTCCTTCCCCTGAATTATGGACACATTTTCCAATGTAAAGTGATCTTATAACAGACAAGGCAGCAGGTGGTAGGTTTGGGGTGGGCAGCGGGCGAGGGTAGGGGGTTATTAAATTGACAACCAGGAGACAAGAGCCACGGGGCTGTTTCTCGCCCCCCCCCCCACACCCCCAGCCCAGCCCAGCTGCGTTGCACAACAACAACAACAACAACAACAACCAAAAAAAAGGAGAAAAAGAAGAGGAAACCTCTTATCACTGGTAGAGTTTTTTTTTTAAAGACCGGTAAAAGATAGAGAAAGGGCGCCCCCTGGTGGTGACGTGGAATGATAAGGTTTAATCACTTCTCATCTCTTCCCCTCACCTGGAAAGATTTATTAGAATAGAATAGAATAGAATAGAATAGAATAGAATAGAATAGAATAGAATAGAATAGAATAGAATAGAATAGAATATAGAATATAGAATATAGAATATAGAATATAGAATATAGAATAGAATATAGAATATAGAATATAGAATATAGAATATAGAATATAGAATAGAATAGAATAGAATATAGAATATAGAATATAGAATATAGAATATAGAATATAGAATATAGAATATAGAATATAGAATATAGAATATAGAATAGAATAGAATAGAATAGAATATAGAATATAGAATATAGAATATAGAATATAGAATATAGAATAGAATAGAATATAGAATATAGAATATAGAATATAGAATATAGAATATAGAATATAGAATATAGAATATAGAATAGAATGTAGAATAGAATATAGAATAGAATAAGAATGGAATAGAATAGAATAGAATAGAATAGAATATGGAATAGAATAAGTAGAATAGAATAGAATAAGAATAGAATAGAATAGAATAGAATAAGAATGGAATAGAATATAGAATAGAATAGAATAAGAATGGAATAGAATATAGAATAGAATAAGTAGAATAGAATAAGAATAGAATAATAGAATAGAATAGAATAGAATAGAATTAGAATAGAATAGAATTAGAATAGAATAGAATATAGAATAGAATAAGTAGAATAGAATAGAATAAGAATAGAATAATAGAATAGAATAGAATAGAATAGAATAGAATAGAATAGAATTGAATTGAATTGAATTGAATTGAATTGAATTGAATTGAATTCTTTATTGGCCAAGTGTGATTGGACACACAAGGAATTTGTCTTTGGTGCATAAGCTCTCAGTGTACATAAAAGAAAAGATACATTTGTCAAGAATCATGAGGTAAAAAACACTTAATGATAGTCATAGGGTACACAAAAGCAATCAGGAAACAATCAATATTAATATAAATCGTAAGGATACAAGCAACAAGTTACAGTCCTACAGTCATAAGTGGGAGGAGATGGGTGATAGGAACAATGAGAAGACTAATAGTAATAGTAATGCAGCTTTAGTGAATAGATTGACAGTGTTGAGGGAATTATTTGTTTAGCAGAGTGATGGCGTTCGGGGGAAAACTGTTCTTGTGTCTAGTTGTCTTGAGTGTGCAGTTCTCTATGTTTGTTTATTTATTTATTTATTTATTTATTTATTGGATTTATATTGCTGTCTTATTTGCCCATGGTGACTCAGATCTCACTGGGAGGCAGGCAAGATTTTTTTTCTATAAAAGGCAACGGGTTCTCGCCAGCAGGGTCAAAAACTTCAAGATGGCGACCATCGCCTGTGAACCAAAGCAGTTTTGACATACCTGGAGAAAGAACTTGAGTTTCGGACGTAGACGTTTAGCCGACGTCTAATCAATCGATCGGAATAGAGCTGGAAGGGACCTTGGAGGTCTTCTAGTCCAACCCCCTGCTCAGGCAGGAGACCCTATACCATTTCAGACAAGTGGCTATCCAGTCCCTTCTTAAAAAACCTCCAGTGATGGAGCACCCACAACCTCTAGTGGCAAGCGGTTCCACTGGTTAATTGTTCTCGCTGTTAGGAAGTTTCTCCTTAATTCCAGGTTGCTTCTCTTCCTTGATTAGTTTCCATTCCTGACGTGACACAAAGCATGCTGGTTGACATTGCTGGTTTCCACTCAGAATAGAACATAGACCAATAGAGTTGGAAGGGACTTCAAAAGTCTTCTAGTCCAACCCCCTGCTCGAATATGAGACCCTAAACCAGGGGTGGCCAAACTATGGTTCTTTGAGGACCTGTGGACTTCAACTCCCAGTGATGGAGCACCTACAACTTCTAGTTCCACTGGTTAATTGTCCTCGTGTTAGGAAGTTTCTCCTTAATTCCTTGTTGCTTCTCTCCTTGATTAGTTTCCATCCGTTGTTTCTTGTCTTGTCTTTTGGTGCTTTGGAGAATAGTTTGACTCCCTCTTCTTTGGGGCAGCCCCTCAGATACTGGAATATTGCTCTCATGTCTCCCCTAGTCCTTCTTTTCTCCAGACTAGCCAAACCCAAATCCTGCAACCGTTCTTTCTATGTTTTAATCTCCAGGCCTTTAATCACCTTAGTTGCTCTTCCCTGCACTTTCCCCAAAATCTCAATATCTTTTTTGTAATGTGATGACTAAAACTGGATGCAGTTATTTCCAGGTGTGGCCTTTAGGTAGGCAAGATTTTTCGGAAAGGCAAGGGAGAACCTTCAAGATGGCGGCCTTAGCCAGTGGATCATCAAACCAGTTGTGAGATACATGAAAAAGGAACCGGAATTCCAGTTGTAGAGATTTAACAGACACTTTTTTATTATTACATTTTAAATTATTTATTATAAAACAGTGTTTTCTCAACCTCAGCAAATTTAAGACGTGTGGACTTCAACTCCCAGAATTCTCCACTCAGCATCTACAGATTTCAACTCTCAGAATTCCTCAGTCACCACAGCTAACTGGGGAATTCTGGGAGTTGAAGTCTACGTATCTTAAATTTGCTGAGATTGAAAAAAACACTTTTATAAAAGAGAAGCAGCGGTGGGTCGCTCCCGGTTCGGCCCGGTTCAGCAAACTGGTAGTGGTGGTGGCAGGAGGCTCCGCCCACCTGCCCGGGACGCTTCTGCGCATGCGCAGAAGTGTCGCATGCGCGCGCGAGCACTCATACGCTCACGAGCGAACCGGTAGCGATGGGATTTAGAACCCACTACTGAACAGAAGCAATACATTTTATTATTTAGGTATTATTTATACAGTGTTGACTGCGACATATTAACACTCTAACGTTTAGATAAGTTAAGGCTTTAAAGACAAGGAAAACAGAAGATAATGTACAGTATCTATATTAATTACCATTTCTAAAATGCTAATGAACATAAAGTGGTTTACATTTTACACCTATAGCAAAACGCGGCGAGAATAAACGGCTGCAAAATACATTAAATTATAGGATAATGGCTCTGTCTTAAACTTAATAATTAGTACAAAGTTCTACAGTGCATTGCTACTTCCTATTCTTTGTGCATATTTTTTAAAAAAAGAAACAACCCCAGAATAAATGTTTTTTAACTTTTTATGTCAATTTTTTTAAAAGTTTAAAGTTAAAGTTTTAAAAAATGGTATTTAGCTTCTAAGTTCCCTCTTTTTCTGGCTCATTTTTTCTGGCTTATAGTGTTTGTAAGCCTTTAGGTGTCCTCAAAAGCCGTACTGTGTTTATTTGATTGATTGATTGATTGATATTGATTGATTGGTTTTTATCCTGCCTTTATTACTTTAGAAATAACTCAAGGTGTGAACATGCCTAATATTCCTTCCTCCTCCTATTTTCCCCTCAACAACAACCCTGTGAGGTAGGTTGCACCGAGAAACAAGGACTGGACCAGTTTATATTCGCCATGCTGACGTTTGGCCACAATTTTGACTTTTTTTGATCTGGTCCCTGCAAAACCCCCTCATTGTTCCCTTGCCACAACATCTTTTAAACAAAATGCTCCATCATGTGCTCTCCAGGTCAGCGGCTGCTGCATCTCCCCCCTGCTGCTTTTGCCTGGGAGAGAGAGTCTTTCGCAGAAGACACTTTGAAACAGCACAGCAATTTAGGACTGGAAGATATCTCGGAGGTCATCTAGTCCAACCCCGTGCTGCAGCAGGAAACCTTACATTGTCTGGATTATTTTGGTGCCTCTCACAGAGAGGAAAATTGCCAGAAAGGAGAAGGAGTTTACTAGGACAAGGCTGCCATGCAGAGGAAGGCAGAGATAGTCCTTGACTTATGACCACAATGGAGCCCAACATTTTGGTTGCTAAGCCAGAGCGTTGTTAAGTGAGTTTCACCACATTTTACTCAATCCATGACATTTCCTGGCTCTAACAGTGATGTGCAAGCTAGGGAAGAACATCTGAAGGCATGTGAAATGTTCTACAGAAGTTATGGTTAAATGTGTGGCAGAAAGTGGACTCTGGGTGTGTTTTTCCAAATGCAGTAAGTGAGGTTGAATGTGTAGTTTTAGAAGAGGTGTGTGTGTATGTACCTACACATACAGTATATATGGTAGATAATGTATCTTTTTGTGTGCCTGTGTGTAATATGTATGTACACATATGGCATATACCGTATTTTTCGGAGTATAAGACGCACCAGAGTATAAGACGCACCTTGGTTTTTGGGGAGGAAAATAGGGGAAAACAATCTGCCTACCAGGTATTCATCTGGCTAGCGTCCTTAGTCTGGTCAGCTTCAGCACATTATTTTATCCCCTGGTTAGGACTTAAAAAAACCTTCTTCTGAGAGAGTAACAATGAAAGAGCCTGCAAGCCGGTAAGAGCTGGGAAGATAGTTAGCACCTAGTTAGGGCTAGAAAAAAACATATTTGGAGCAAGTAGAGCAATGAAAAAAAATTCTGCAAAGACTTAGGGCTGGAAAAACATTCTTTGGAGAGAGTAACAATGAAAGAGCCTGCAAGGTAAGAGCTGGGAAGATCTGTTAGCACCTAGTTAGGGCTGGAAAAAAAGCTGCATTCAAAGTATAAGACGCACCCAAATTTTCAGCCACTTTTAGGGAGGAAAAAGGTGCGTCTTATACTCCGGAAAATACGGTACATAGGATTAAATAGTATATTTTGGATGTTCAGTAGTAGTAAATAGACAGGGAAATTGTATCTTGTTGAGGCCTTTGAGGCGAGGAGAGGCCAGGTATTCTAACCCTAACCCTTGACGTGAGTGACGTCAAGTTGGCCACATCCCACCCACTCACATGATCACCCAGCAACCCCCACCCAGTCACATGACTGCAAAGCCATTCCCACCCAGTCACATGACTGCCAAACCACTCCCACCCAGTCACATGACCATGAAGCCATGCCCACCATCACATGATCAACAAGCCACACCCACAAAATAAGCCACACCCACAGAACTGGTAGTAAAAAAAATTAGAACCCACCCCTGCCTTGTAGGTCATCCAGTCCAACCCCCTGTCCAAGCAGAAGACCCTATTGACAGTGAAGAACAATTAAGCAGTGGAACGGGTTGCCTTCAAAAGTTGTGGGTGCTCCATCACTGGAAGTTTTTAAGAAGAGAATGGACAGCCATTTGTCTGAAATGGGATAGGGTCTCCTGCTTGAGCAGAGGGTTGGACTAGAAGACCTTCCAAGGTCCCTTCCAACTCTGTTGATTGGTATTCTCCTTCACCTCTTTCTTGTGATATAACCATGTAATGATACAATTCTCCCTTGAGCGTCCAACGTTGTGGTCCCGTCACAATGCAGTTGTGAACTCCGCACTCATTCTTGGGTGACTGACTTCCAATCGGTGAAATTTGCTTGGCCATCAACTCTTCTTAAGCTTCTATTTCACGCTGTTTGGCAGCTGCTTAAAACTGAAAGGTTTTTGTTTTCTTTCTGAGCCCAAATCCCAAATTTCTCTTTAACAAGATTTATTGAGACCAAGGGAGAAATGATGGATTTAATAGGAAACTGCACAATGCCCTGTAGCACAATGCTGCCCCCAAGTGGCCTTTCTAGGTCTTTTTCCTTGGAGCATCTGTCCAGAAATAACCACATCTCATTTATCAGGATAGTCAAACAGCTGCCGACAGCTGATTTTTTTCCCCCAAGCCCAAATCTTGGAGTTGTCTTTAACAAGATTTATTAAGACGAAAAGAGAAATGCTGGATTTTATGGGACTCTGTGCACATTTTAACCTGTAGGGTAATTCTGCCCCCTAGTGGCCTTTCTCGGGTTTTTTTCCTTACGGCGTCTGTCCAAAAATAACCACATCCTATTTATCAGGAGCTTCAACAGCTGCCTAAAGCTGAACATTTTCTTTCCAAGCTTAAATCTCAGAGTACTCTTTAACAAGATTTATTGAGATGAAAGGGGACGGCTTTGCAGGAATTCCAGCAACAGAACAATTTACATGCCCCGAGAACCAATACCAATTTACAGAGTTGGAAGGGTCCTTGTAGGTCATCTAATCCAACCCCCTGCCCTAGCAGGAAACCCTACACCATTTCTGTCAGATGGCAGTCCAGTCTCTTCTTGAAAGCTTCCAGTGATGAAGCTCCCACAACTTCCGAAGGCAACTTCTGTTCCATGGGTTGATTGTTCTCACTGTCAGAAAATTTCTCCATATTTCCAGGTTGAATCTCTTCTTGTTCAGTTTCCATCCATTGTTCCTTGTCCAGCCTTCAGGTGCTTTGGAAAACAGCTTGACCCCCTCCTATCTGTGGCAGCTCCTCAAATATTGGAACACACTGTTATTATGTCTCCCCTGGTCCTTCTCTTCACTAGACTAGCCATGTCCAGTTCCAGCAACCATTCATCGTATGTTTGAGCCCTAATCATCTTGGTTGATGTTCTCTGCACTTTTTCTAGAGTCTCATTCTGGGAGTTGAAGTCCACAAGTCTTAAAGTTGCCAAGTTTGAAGACCTCTGCACTAAACGAATGGTCGTAAGTCAGTGGCCCCCAGTATTTTTGAATGGTAGCATACACTCATTGGTATACCACTCAATGGTAGCATACACTGTGAGTCAACCCTTTGACTCACAGAGCTCTTTGGAGATATCTTCAGGTGAAGATGAAGGGAATGCTTACCTGGATTTTCTAACTAATCTTTTAAAAATTCCAAAGAGGATTTTGTGTTTGGGATAGTAGTAACTGCTACATTTCACTCTCAAATATTGTTGTACAGTCAGTGGTGGGATTCAGCCGGTTCAGGCCGGTTCAGGCGAACCGGTTGTTAAATTGCTGGCTGGCCCAGCCCCTCCCCTTCCCGCCCTTCCCAGGAGTCCCCACGCACCCCATTTTGGCTCCCAAATAAGGGAGGCCTACTAGGCCCAAAATGGGGCACAGGGGAGCATGGCACCCTCCCCTGCAGCCCATTTTCACTCCCAGGAGGCTGCAAAGAGGCCTACTAGGCCCAAAATGGGGTGCGGGGGTGCAGCACCCCCCTATGGCCCGTTTTCGCTTCAGGAGGTTCAGGGAGGCCTACTAGGCCCAAAATGGGGCATGGGGGTGTGGGCCCCCCGTGGCCCATTTTTGCTCCCAGGAGGCTTCAGGGAAGCTTACCAGGCCCAAAATGGGGCATGGGGGTGTGGGTCCCCCGCGGCCCATTTTTGCTCCTGGCCACGCCCACCATGGCCACGCCCACCCAGTCAGTCATTAGGGCAGAGAATTGGTTGTTAAATTATTTGAATCCCACCACTGGTTCCACTATAAAACACTCTGATTCCTTTCCTTAAGAGAAGTAATAAAACTTCATGGGGGAGAGTGGTAAGGCATTACTGTAGTAAATTAATTTTTACTTTTTTGGTAAACCTCCTTGTGGCTTCAGTTAGTCCTTCCAATTCAAGCCTTTCTTGAGCGTTTTGAATGCATGGGCTGCCTTCTCACAACTCACTGGAGCAAGGAAGAATATTGAATTTCTTTAGGGAATACAGTAAATGCCAAGGGTCGGTGATACCATTCAAAAGGTAGACCATACATCTTACCATACAGCCACTCATTACATTGTCCGAGCCCCCACCCCCACCCGCGCGCAGCCCATTTTCGGCCGGCAGAGGCACCATGGGCCGGTCCTTTGATATTTCCAGGCTGGCACCATGGGCCAGATCTAAGCAGCCCGTGGTTCGGATCTGGCCCACCGGCCTTGGGTTTGACACCCCTGATCTAGATGCAGTTCCATTGAGGACTACATGTTGAGTGAGGTTGTTCAGCCGGTTACGAATCCATCTGGTGTTGATCAGGGGTGGTATTCACGTACCTTCCCTACCAGTTCGCAAATGTGAGTGCACGTGCCTCCTCCACGCATGCGCACGTCTTTCTGCGCAAGCGCTTTGCTTTGCTCACACGCGCATCCTCTGTGCATGCGTGCATGAGCTGAAGTGGTGCAGTGGTTAAATGCTGCGACTGCAGGCTGACTGCTAGTTCAGCAGTTCAGCTGTTCAAATCTCACTAGGCTCAAGGTTGACTCAGCCTTCCATCCTTCCGAGGTCGGTAAAATGAGGACCCAGATTGTTGGGGGCAATATGCTGAACTCTGTAAACCGCTTAGAGAGGGCTGTAAAGCACTATGAAGCAGTATATAAGTAAAGTGCTATTGCTAGTGCTATTGCTATGCACCTGGCCTCAAAAACGTACCTAAATAGGACAAAATAGAGCCGGGGCGGGTGGGCGGGTGAGCAGCCCACCCGCTATTTCTGCTAGCAGTTCGGGCGAACCGCTCCGAACCGGTTTAATACCACCTGTGGTGTTGATGATGTCTGTCTAATTTTCTATCTTATTTTCTATGTTATCAAGTAGTAGGTTGTGGTCTACTTTGTGGAAGATGAGGAAGAGCCAGCTCTGAGGACATCAGACCAGAGGTGGGTTCCTACCGGTGCAGTCCAGTGCGGGTGCTCCGGTAGTATCCTGCTGATGATGTAATTTAGGAGTGGCGGCTCTGGTGCTGTCTGTGCTGGTCCGTGCGTGGCGCCATATTTTTTCCTAATTTTCAGTGATTTTTCAGCTCTCTGAGCATGCGCGGAAGTAAAATCGTCCCTCTGTGCATGCACAGAACTAAAATTATGCGCCGGGATGTCACGATTCGTACGAAAAGATAAAAGGAACCTGCCCCTGCATCAGACATCAGATCGTGAGAGATCTGGAAGGCTCGGTGGCCGGTTCAAATGATGGAGATGAAGCCATGCCAGGAATATTGGGGCTTATGACCATTTTTCACACTTATGACCATTTTTCACACTTACGACCATTGCAGCATCCCTATGGTCACGAGATCGAAACTGGAACTGCTTGGCAGCTGACTCACATTTATGACGGTCGCAGCATCCTTGGGTCATGTGATCCCCTTTTGCGACCTTCGGACAAGTCAATGCAGAAAAGCCAGATTCACTTAACAACCGTGTTACTAAGTTAACAACTGCAGTGAGTCACTTAACCACTGTGGCAAGGAAGGTGGTACAATGGGGCCAAGTTCATTTAACAACGGTCTCACTTAGCGACGGAAATTCTGGGCTCAATTGCGGTCATAAGTCAAGGACTACATATACTTTGGGGCATCGAATCTTTCTTTTCCGCAAACATTTCAGTGTCTCATTTTGCTGCACAAAAGTATATAGCTTTATAATCTGGCTGGGTGGTTTTGTTATAGCACACATTATACTCTCTCCCTTTAATAAGCTACCTTTGCTGGAGTTACCAGATTTTTTTTAATGTTCATTTTTATGGCAATTTATTGCTAATGCTGTTTCTCTTGCTGCAAACATTAAGCCTTCTGTTCCCACTTTGATAAATTCAATCTAAAAGCAGATTGTTATTCAATTGCTGTTCAATCATTATGGGATAATAATGCTCCAATCCTGTTGTTGTTATTATTATTGTTGTTATGTTTTAGTGCTTTACAATTGTGTTGGACAGCTGGCCGGTTATTTCCTCGGGGCTCAAATGATTGGACGTGGAACGTATTATGAGGAGAAGCAGCTTTCTCAAGAAGGCTCTAATCTTTTTTTTTTAATCCACATCTTGCGGATATTCGTGATTGATGCTAACGGTTGCTCATTCTCTTGGGTCTAGAAGTTCCTGGTTCGATAGATTTGAACACTGGGCCCCATCTAGCAAAATGAAATGCGTTAACACCAGGGGCGGGTTCCTAATTTTTTTACTACCACTGTGGGCGTGGCTTATTTTGTGGGTGTGGCTTGCCAGCCATGTGACCGGGTGGCTGTGGCTTGCTGGCCATGTGATTGGGTGGGCGTGGCTTCTCGGACTGCTGAAGGGAGGGGAACTGAGATACGTCCTGCCGCCCGTTCTTTCAGCGTCTCACGCGCTCCCTCAGCCATCCTCCCCTGCTTGGACTCACTGTGGGGTAGGAAGGCAGCGCATGCGCAGTGCTGGAAGCTCGGCTTCTGGGCATACGCAGAAGAAATTTTTTTTTTAAATGGTGGCGCCCAGGCACAGGCAACCGACCGCACCGGTACTATGACGTCACCAGCGGGCTGCTACCGGTGCTATAGAGTGGACCGCACTGGTAGGAACCCACCACTGGTTAACAGAGGGAGGGAATCAAGATCACGGGAAGTGTTAGTACCGCTTTATCACGGTGACTTGGTAAGGCCACCCTTGGAAGGCTACATCCAATTTTTGGTTGTAAAAACAGAGGTTGAGGCTCTGGAAAGAGTGCAGAGAAGAGCGACAAAGATGATTAGGGGACTGGAGGCTAAAACATATGAAGAATGGAGAATCTCTATGGGGATTCTCAGTCATCCAGGTCATGGTTGTCCCAAAGGTGCGTTTTCAAGAGGCAACTGGACTTCCTGGTTGTTGAAAAGTCCAGTTGCCTCTTGAAAAATCAACTTTGGGACAAGAAGAAAGAGAGGAGGAGGAGGAGGAGGAGGAGGAGGAGGAGGAGGAGGAGGAGGAGGAGGAGGAGGAGGAGGAGGAGGAGGAGGAGGAGAAGGGGAAGGGGAAGAGGAAGAGGAAGAGGAAGAGGAGGAGGAGGAGAGGAGGAGAAGGAGGAAGAAGAGGGGGAGGGGGAGGAAGAGGAGGAGGAGGAGAAGGGGAAGGGGAAGAGGAAGAGGAGGAGGAGGAGGAGGAGGAGGAGAAGGAGAAGGAGAAGAGGAGGAAGAGGAAGAGGAAGAGGAGGAGGAGGAGAGGAGGAGAAGGAGGAAGAGGAGGGGAGAGGGGGAGGAAGAGGAGGAGGAGGAGGAAGAAGAAGGAGAAGGAGAAGGAGAAGGAGAAGAAGGAGAAGAAGAAGAGGAGGAGGAGGAGGAGGAGGGGGGAGGGGAGGAGGGGGAGGGGGAGGAGGAGGGGGGGAGGAGGAGGGGAGGAGGAAGAGGAGGAGGAGAGGAGGAGAAGGAGGAAGAAGAGGGGGGAGGGGGAGGAAGAGGAGGAGGAGGAGAAGGGGAAGGGGAAGAGGAAGAGGAAGAGGAAGAGGAGGAGGAGGAGGAGGAGGAGGAGGAGAAGGAGAAGAGGAGGAAGAGGAAGAGGAAGAGGAAGAGGAGGAGGAGGAGGAGGAGGAGAGGAGGAGAAGGAGGAAGAGGAGGGGAGAGGGGGAGGAAGAGGAGGAGGAGGAGGAGGAAGAAGGAGAAGGAGAAGGAGAAGGAGAAGGAGAAGGAGAAGGAGAAGAAGGAGAAGAAGAAGAGGAGGAGGAGGAGGAGGGGGGAGGGGAGGAGGGGGAGGGGGAGGGGGAGGAGGGGGAGGAGGAGGGGGAGGGGGAGGAGGAGGGGAGGAGGAGGAGGAGGAGAAGAGGAGGAGGAGAAGGAGAAGAGGAGGAGGAGAAGGAGAAGGAGAAGAAGAGGAGGAGGAGGAGGAGGAGGAGGAGGAGAGGAGGAGGAAGAAGAAGAAGAAGAAGAAGAAGAAGAAGAAGAAGAAGAAGAAGAAGAAGAAGAAGAAGAAGA
>JALIGW010000081.1:1080899-1095899 GCA_023053685.1 Diadophis punctatus similis
GGCCGCTGGCCCCTCCAGCAGCCGAATCAGAGGAGGAGGAGGAGGAGGAGGAGGAGGAGGAGGAGGAGGAGGAGGAGGAGGAGGAGGAGGAGGAGGAGGAGGAGGAGGAGGAGGTGGTGTGGGAGTCAGGGTCAGCATCAAGGCAACCTGAGAGCTCCAAGGGGGAAGAGGGAATGGAGCTGGCAGAGAGAGACAGAGACAGAGACAGAGTCTGGGCCGTCCATCAGCCCTCAGATGGAGAGTCAACAGCCCCCAGGTCTGGAAGTGGCTGATGAGGAAGAGGAGGAACAGCTGGGTCCAGTGCCTGAAGTGTGGATGCACAGAAGGCAGAGGAGAGGAGAGCAGTGGAAATCTATGGGCCAGTCCTTGGGACAGAAGAGCCACCGCTGCTAGTGAAGCCCCACCCTAGCTCTGGGGACAAAAGGCAGGGGGCGGAGATGAATAGATGTGGCAGATTCATCTTCCGGCCAGCCGGACTTGTTAGCCTGAGTTGAGAGAAACTTTTTGCCGGGGCTGCCGGCACTCCTAATTAAAGGAATCATCGCTTCAACTACAGAGGGTTGGTCGTGTTTGGGGAGCTGGGTCAGAACAGCTTTTTGGTTTAGCTTACAGCTCAATGTTCTGCAAATGCAATGCAGATAGTCCTTATGAGCATTCATTTTATGTGACGGGTTGGAAGTGGCAAACAGGACTGAAAAAAAGTGTCTTACCCTCCATCCTCGCAGTTACGACCATCACTGCAATCCCAGAGTTACGTGACCAAAATTGGGACACTTAGCAACTGGCATGTCCTGGGGGGCGCGGGAGGTCATGTGACCACCATTTGTGACCTTCCCAGCCTGTTTCCATTAAGTAAAGCCAATGGGAGAAGCCAGGTTCGCTTAACGACTGTATGATTTGCTTAACAACTGCAATGATTCACTTAATAAGCACGACCCAAAAAATTTTTTTGTAAAACCAGGCGCAATTCGCTGAACAACTGCCTTGTTTACCAACGGAAATTCTGTTCCCTGTTTTGGTCGTAAACCGAGGACTAACAGAATCTAGGAGAGAACCAGCTACAGTGAAACCTTGATTGGCTATGAAATCCGAATCTATTTCACTTTAGGACATTCCTGTTCATCACATAATTATCTCAAATTGCCCCTTGCTACCAATACAGGTAGTCCTCGACTTACAACAGTTCATTTAGTGACCGTTCAAAGTTACAACGGCACTGAAAAAAGGGACTGATGACCGTTTTTCACACTTACGACCCCCCACGGTCATGTGATCAAAAGTCAGACACTTGGCAACTGACTCATATTTACGACGGTTCGCAGTGTCCTAGGATCATGTGATCAAGTTTCGGCCACCTTCAAAGTCGATGGGGAATCCGGATTCACTTAGCAACCGTGTTGCGAACGTTAACGGCTTCAGCGATTCACTTAGCCACCGTGGCCAAGGAAGGTTGTAAAAAGGGGACAAAGCTCACTTAACCCGTGTCTCACTTAGCAACTAAAAATGTTGGGCTCAGTTACGGTCGTAAGTCGAAGACTACTTGCCCTGTTAGCACACTTGGGGAATTATGCACTTCTCACTGCATCCACAGGGTGGTGCCAAAATAAGTCACCTTGGCCATTGTGCGCAGTCAAGGCCTCGCCTCTTTTTATGTCCAGTCGTAGATGCTATTGTGGCCTTTTCGCCTGCCCCAGTTTTCCAGCAATGACACAATTGACAACTCTTCCATCCATTTCCAGGCTTGTGTTAAATGAGACAACCATGCAAACAATATGATTTAATGCCTCGTTTGTGCCTTTCCAATGGTGCCATTGACTTCGCTTGTATCAAGCCAATGACGGCAATTGACTCAACCCGATAACAACTGACAACCCAGATGGGGACCGGTCCGACCCACTTCTGCTCCATTGCCTTTGAAGCCCGCTGATAAGAAAAAGCTGAATTTTCTTGCAGGGTGCAGCTCCCTTAGCAAGAAATTATTATTTATGTATTTATTGCACCTTTTATCATTTATCATGGCTAAAACAGGCTAAAACATATGAAGAACGGTTGCAGGAACTGGGTATGTCTTGTTTAATGAAAAGAAGGACCAGGGGAGACAGGATAGCAGTCTTCCAATATCTCAGGGGTTGCCACAAAGAAGAGGGAGTCAAGCTATTCTCCAAAAGCACCTGAGGGTAGAACAAGAAGCAATGGGTGGAAACTAATCAAGGAGAGAAGCAACCTGGAACTAAGGAGAAACTTCCTGACAGTTAGAACAATTAATCCGTGGAACAGCTTTCCTCCAGAAGTTGTGAATGCTCCAACACTGGAAGTTTTTAAGATGTTGGATAACCATCTGTCTGAAGTGGTGTGGGGTTTCCTGCCTAAGCAGTGGGTTGGACTAGAAGATCTCCAAGGTCCCTTCCAATTCTGTTGTTGTTGTTGTTGTTGTTGTTGTTGTTATTATTATCATCATCATCATCATCATCAATGCCATTTTTCTGTACAAGGTTTATGGAGATTCTCAGTCATCCAGGTTACGGTTGTTAAAGGTGCTTTTTTTTTCAGGAGGCAACTGGACTTTCTGGTTTTTACAGAATAACAGAGCTGGAAGGGACCTTATAGGATCATCTAGTCCAACCCCCCTGGGGCCCAAGCAGGAGACCCTATACCATTTCTGACAGATGGCAGTCCAGTCTCTTCTTGAAAGCCTCCAGGGATGAAGCTCCCACAACTTCCGAAGGCAACTTCTGTTCCATGGGTTGATTGTTCTCACTGTCAGGAAATGTATTCTTATTTCTAGGTTGAATCTCTCCTTGATCAGTTTCCATCCATTATTCCTTGTCTGGCCTTCTGGTGCTTTGGAGAATAGCTTGACCCCCTCCTCTCTGTGGCAGCCCCTCAAATATTGGAAAACTGTTATCATGTCTCCCCTGGTCCTTCTCTTCACTAGACTAGCCATGCCCAGTTCCTGCAACCGTTCTTCATATTGTAAGAAGTTAGCACCCACCCCTCCCCTAGAAGAATGAAATATTCTAGGAAATATGAAAAAGGCAGAATATTGTATTTGCCTGGATGAGAAATGGAGAAACATGGTTTTTTAAAGGCAGGAAGCAGACTCACTCTTAATAGCCCCCACCCTCCTCAATGGCCCACAGCAGATGTCAGCCCTTAAGAGATAAAGAGATAGATAGGAGGGAAGGAAGGAAAATGGATGAAAGAGGGGAGGAGGGGAGAGAGGGAAGAAAGAAAGAAAAAAGGAAGGAAGGAAGAAAGAAAGAAAGAAAGAAAGAAAGAAAGAAAGAAAGAAAGAAAGAAAGAAAGAAAGAAAGAAAGAAAGAAATGAAGGAGGAGAGGGAGGGGAGAGAGGGAAGAAAGAATGAAAGAAAGAAGGAAGGAAGGTAAATGGATGAAGGAGAAGAGCAGGAAAAGGAGGAAGAGGGGGAGGGGACCTAGAGGAGAGAGGGAAGGAACAAGGGGAAAAAGGAAGGGAAGGAGAGGAGTGGAGAGGAGAGGAGGAAAGGAAAGGAAAGGAAAGGATGAAGAAGGGAAGAGAGCAAATAAAGGGAAAGGGGAAAAGTAAATAAACGAGAGGGGGCAAGGAAGGGAAGAGGCACTCTGCCGATGCTCAGATGCCCTGGTTGCTTTCCTAGGCGCCAAAAGAGCACCGGAGCCCTGGCTTCTGCCAAAGGGGAGGCGAGGGGAGGCGAGCGAGGGGCCGGGTCAGCCTCCAGACGGGACAGGCGAGGCCGGGGCGGAAGCGGAGGAAGCGGCCGCCGGAGAAGACAAAAAGGGTCAGGCGGCCTCGAAGCGGCGCTCGGCCGGCTCTGTTGCTGCGGCTGCCGCTGCTAAGAAACCCCGAGAGGGAAGAGCGGAGCGGAGGGCGGGGGAGGGGCGCCAAAGAGAGAGTGAACTTTCTTTCTTTCTTTCTTTCTTTCTTTCTTTCTTTCTTTCTTTCTTTCTTTCTTTCTTTCTTTCTTTCTTTCTTTCCTCTCCCTCCTTCTTTCTCTTTCTTTCTTTCCTTCTTTCTTTCTTTCTTTCTTTCTTCTTTCCTCTCCCTTCCTTCCTCCCTTTCTTTCCTTTCTTCTTTTCCCTTTCCTTCTCCTTTTTCTGTTTCCTTCCTTCCTTTCTTTTTCTTTCCTTCCTTTCTTCCTTTCTTCCTTTCCCTTTCCTTCTTTCCTTTCTTTCTTCTTTCCTTGCCCTTTCTTTTTCCTTCCTTCCTTTCTCTTTTTCCTTCCTTCCTTCCTTTCTTTTCTTTCTTCTTTTCCCTTTCTTTCTCCTTTTTGTTTCCTTCCTTCCTTTCTTTTTCTTTCTTTCCTTTCTTCCTTTCTTCCTTTTCCTTTCCTTCTTTCCTTTCTTTCTTCCTTCCTTCCTTGCCTTTCTTTTCCCTTCCTTCCTTTCTCTTTTTCCTTCCTTCCTTCCTTCCTTACTGTCTCTTCTTCCCATTCCTTTTCTCTTTCGTCCTCTTCCCTCCCTGCTCTCTCCCTCCCTTCCTCCTTTAATTCTTCTCTCCATTTCTTAGCCCCATTTCTTCATCCTCTCGTCCTTTCTCTTCCTTCTCCCCTTCCTTTCTCCCTTGTCTTTCCCCTTCCCTTCCCCTCCCCTCCCTTTCCACTTTCCCTTCTTTTTCTTTCTTTCCTTCCCTTTCCCTGAAACCCCTCCGCTTCCTCCCTTGGGAAACGAGAAACGGCTTCATTATTACTATTACTATTTATTTTATTTTATTTTATTTTTTTAAAAAGCCGAAAAACGGGCGAAAGCAACTGGTCCTCCCCTCCCTCGGCTATCCCCGCTGGATGGGAACCATGGTACCTGGTCCTCCGCGTCCCAAACAGTTTACGCGGCCCCCTTTCCCTAACACCAGCTCGGCAGCTGTCTGGTGGGTGGGTGGGAGACGCGTGGGGAAGGCATCTTCGTTTACTGGATCGTGGTTGGGGGGCCGGAGGGGGGCTAAGACAGGGCGGGAGCCGTTCCTGGGGGCGACTTTCCCTTCTTCTTCTTCTTCTTCTTCTTCTTCTCCTCCTCCTCCTCCTTCTTCTTCCCCCCTCCCCCGTTAAATCCCTCCCACTTGGAAGCTCCCCATTGGTTGGTTCATACGCAGCCTTCCCCAGAGATTGGCCACCTCTGCCTGCCACTCACGTCTTCTTCTCTTGCCCCCCCCCTCTTGCCCCCCCCCAGCTGAACTTCGCCTTGAGTTTGAATCGGGCTGTTGCGGGTGTCTGGCTTCGTGGGCGGGTGTGTGTGTGTGTGTTTGTGTGTGTGCGCGCATACACACAAGAGCGTTGCGAGAGCATCAGGTTTCAACTTTGGACCGAAGCGACGGTGTGGCTTTCCGTCCGAGAACCACGGAAAGAAAAGAAAGAAAGAAAGAAAGAAAGAAAGAAAGAAAGAAAGAAAGAAAGAAAGAAAGAAAGAAAGAAAGAAAGAAAGAAAGAAAGAAAGAAAGAAAGAGAAAGAAAGAAGGAACGAACGAACGAAAAAAGGAAAGGAAAGAAGGAAAGGAAAGGAAGGAAGGAAGGAAGGAAAGAAGGAAAGGAAAGGAAGGAAGGAAGGAGGAGGAGAAGGAGAAACGCAAAGGATCTCTTGATCCAACCCAACGTTAAACCCCTCTTGGGCAAAACCAAGCAAGGCTTCCCAAAGATCCTAGCTCCTTTGCAAGGATTTGGCGAAGGGTTCCGCCAGATCCGGACCGCCTGTAAAGGAAGGAGGCCCGCGCGATCTGCTCGTCTGAATGCAGAAAAGCAGGTAAGGAAGGGTGGAAGGGAAGGAGAGCCAGCTAGGTGGCTTTTGGGGGTGAACCCAAGCCAAACCCCATTTTAGCGGGGTACTGATTCCCCCCCCCCAGCCCGTTCCTGGCTTCTGCATGCCGGCCTCATCCAAGGAGAGATTTCCAACAAACAAGACATTTTAACTTTCTGATCTTAGCCAAACCAGGGGAGTCTCGGACTTACGACCACTCATTTCTGTCCTTAAGCAAGACAGTTGTTCGGTGAGTTTTGCCTCTGTGAGTTTTTTTTCCCCCTCTGGCTTACCAGTCGTTATAGGTAGTCCTCGATTTATGACCCCCAATGGAGTCCAAAATGTAGGGAGACCGTTGTTAAGTGAATTTTGCCCCATCTTACGACTGTTCTTGCCATGTTTGTTAAGTGAATCACTGCCGACGTTAAGTTAGGGACACGGTTGTTAAGTGAATCTGGCTTCCCCCGTTGACTTGGCTTGTCAGAAGGTTGCAAAAAGGGGACCGCATGGCCCTGGGACGATACGACCGTCGTAAATGTGAGTCGGTGGCCAAGGGTCTGAATGTTGATCACGTGACCGTGGGGAGGCTGCAACGGTCGTAAGTGTGAAAAATGATCCTAAGTGACTTTTTTCAGTGACTTTTCGAACGGTCACTAAGCGAACGGTTATAAGTCGAGGACTACCTGTATTTACAGCGGCTACAGCGTCCCACACTGACAGGATTGTCATTCGCAATCTTCCCAGCTAAGCGAAGCCAATGTTGGAAGCCAAATTCGCTTAACGACCATATGATTCGCTTAACAATGGCAGCAACTTGGTAGCGGCAGATGTAAGAGTCTCCTGCTTGGGCAGGGGGTTGGACTAGATGACCTGCAAGGTCCCTTCCGACTCTGTTAATCTATGAAACTCACTTAACAACCATGGCAAAAAAGGTGGCAAAAATGGGTGAAAACTGCTTGCTTAGCAACAGAAATTCAGGTTCCAGGCATGGTCGTAAGTCGAGGACCTTCTGTACCGCGTTCGGCTTCAGCTGTTGAGAAAGGTGGGGGGGGGTAATCTTGGAACAAAATCAAGGACTTGTGAATACAGCTAGTCCTCGACTTACGACCACCATGGAGCCCAACGTGTCTGTTGCTAAGTGAGACCTTTGCTAAGTGAAATTTGCCCTGCTTTACGACCAACTTTGCCACCATCGCTAAGCAAATCGCTGCCGTCGATAAGTTAGCCGCATGGTTGTTAAGTGAATCCGGCTTCCCCATGGACTTGGCTCACCAGAAGGTCGCAAAAGGGGATCACGTGACCCCCCCTACGGACCTTTGTAAATATGAGTCAGTGGCCAAGCGTCCGAATTTTGATCACGTGACTGTGGGGATACTGCGACAGTCGTAAGTGTGGAAAACGGCCGTGCGTCACTTTTTTTCAGTGTTGTTGTGACTTCGAACGGTCACTAAACGAAACTGTTGTAAGTATGCATCGTTTGTGAGTCCTGATTAATGGTCCTTCTGCCAGCCTCACTCTTCACACACACACACACACACACACACACACACACACACACACACACACACACACACACACACACACACACTTCTAAATGCATGGATGTCCAGACCCCTCAACCCCAGCAAGAGATGGGAACCGTAGTTTAAAATTTCTGACGGGAACCAGCTCAGTCCAAATCTTCTTTGCAACGAATGTTAAGGAAAAACCGCTGATTATTTTTTTCCCCCAACCGGGAAACGGAGAGAACAAAAATCAGCAAAACAATAAAACAGCAGCAGGATTAAAACTTGTTAAAACACGCATGAAATTCTTGGAACGGAGGGTCACGGATCAAAAGTAGACGCCCTTTGGATATGAATTCTTTCGCAGCCTGGAAACGTACCACAATCCGTCAGAACAGAGCTGGAAGAGACCTTGGGAGGTCTTCTAGTCTAGCCTCCTGCTGAAGCAGGAGACCCTGTACAATTTGAGACAAGTAGCTTTCCAGTGTCTTCTTAAAGACCTCCAGTGATGGAGAACCCACAACTTCTGGTGGCAAGCTGTTCCTCTGGTTAATTGTCCTCATTGTCAGGAAGTTTCTCCTTAGTTCTAGGTTGCTTCTCTCCTTGATTAGTGTCCATCCATTGTTTCTTGTCCTGCCTTCTGGTGCTTTGGAGAATAGTTTGACTCCCTCTTCTTTGTGGCAACCCCTGAGATATTGGAACACTGCTATCATGTCTCCCCTAGTCCTTCTTTTCTCTAGATTAGCCAAACCCAAATCCTGCAGCCGTTCTTCATATCTTTTAATCTCCAGGCCCTTAATCATTTCCTAACAGAACAGAACAGAACAACAGAGTGGAAGGGACCTTGGAGGTCTTCTAGTCCAACCCTCTGCTCAAGCAGGAGATCCTATTCCATTTCAGGCAAATCGTTGTTCTTAAAAACCTCCAGAGATGGAGCACCCACAAACTTCTGGTGGCAAGCTGTTCCACTGGCAAATTGTCCTCACTGTCAGGAAGTTTCTCCTTAATTCCAGGTTGCTTCTCTCCTTGATTAGTTTCTTTTCTTGCCTTCTGGTGCTTTGGAAAATCACATGACCCCTTCTTCTTTGTGGCAGCCCCTCATATACTGGAAATACTGCTATCACGTCAATCAATCAATCAATTAGAATAGAGCCGGAAGGGACCTTGGAGGTCTTCTAGTCCAACCCCCTGCTCAAGCAGGAGACCCTATGCCATTTCAGACAGGTGACCATCCAGTCTCTTCTTAAAAACCTCCAGCGATGAAGCATCCACAACTTCTAGAGGCAAGCAGTTCCACCGGTTAATTGTCCTCACTGTTAGGAAGTTTCTCCGTAATTCCAGGTTGGTTCTCTCCTTGGTTAGTTCCCATCCGTTGTTTCTTGTCCTGCCTTCTGGGGCTTTGGAGAATAAATTGATTATCTCTTCTTTGGGGCAGCTCTTCAAATATTGGAATACTCCTATCATGTCACCCCCCTTAGTCCTTCTTTTCTCTAGACTGGCCATACTCAAATCCTGCAGCCGTTCTTCGTATGTTTTATTCTCCGGGCCTTTGATCCTCTTAGTTGCTCTTCTCTGCACTTTTTCCAAAGTTTCAACATCTTTTTTGTAACATGGTGGCCAAAACTGGATGCTGTTATTCCAGGTGTGGCCTTACCAAGGCTTTCTAAAGCGGTACTAAGACTTCATGTATTTCTGATTTTGTGCCTCTGTTCATACAATGAGGGATGATATTGGCTATTTTGGCGGCTGCCGCACACGGCTGGCTCACGTTGCCAAATATTTACTGGCCAAACCACCAGGTTGCGCCTCCGTTTCATTCTTCCTTTGTTTCTGAATGCATGAGTCGGGCAGTTCCAAATCCATTAGAGGTTGTCCTTGACTTACGGCCGCCATTGGGATAGTTTGTCGTTAAGCGAGACATCGTGTTACCGTGACTTGAGACCTTCCCTGCTGGTTTGCCAGAGCACCCACATTTTTGTCACATGATAGTGACAAGAAAGGTCATAAAGTGAGGCGGCTTACGACCATTCATTTAGTGACCCTTTGAAGCCACCACTTACGACCGTTTTTCAGGCCAACAACGGTTGGAGCTTCCCCATGATTGGAATTCGGACGCAGGGCAACCGACTCATATTTATGACGGCCGCAGTGTCCCCCGGGGTCACGTGATCCCCTTTGCCGACCTTCCGATCAACAAAGTCCACGGAGGAAGCCAGATTCATTTAACAACGGCAGTGATTCGCTTAACAGCGGCAAGAAAGGTCATAAAATGGGGCAAAAGTCCCTTAACCACTGTTTGGCTTAGCCAGGGAAATGTTAGATTTGGTCGTGGTCGCAACATCGAGCAACTCCTTAACTGTCTTGCTTAGCCGTAGAAATTTTGGGCTCGGTTGTGGTCGTAAGTCGAAGACTCCCTGAAATGCAAAATGGTGTTAGGGTCTCAGCAAATTGGGGGGGTGGGATTAGCTGCCAGGGACAGCCCAGTGGTGTTTAGCCACAATGAGGGTTTTTCAGAAGCTAATTCTGTGTCCCTCGACGCAAACGCAGAGCCACGTTTGAGTACAGCTAGTCCTTGACTTCCAACGGTTCATTGACTGACCGTTCAAAATTAGAACGGCACTAGAATGTGATTAGGAAAATATTAGAACGTGCGGAAATGAATAGATTAATAGCTGGCTATACAGGAGATAGAACAAACTGAATATTATGCGACATTGGAGCTATTTTATGGATGGTTGGAGGAGAAAAACCGAAGTCAGAGATAAATGGAGATCAGTGAAATATAGAAAATATATTAAGACAGAGATGTAAACAATAGGATAATTCTTATAATTATGACTGTTAAGACTATTGTGTTTAATATTACTATTATATTCTTATTAGAAGATACGTTAAAAGGGAGAAATGAATAGGTTTATTATGCTCATTATTATTATTATTATTATTATTATTATTATTATTATTATTATTATTGTTGTTGTTGTTGTTGTTGTTGTTGTTGTTGTTGTTGTTGTTGTAAGATTAGATAATTAATATCAATGTAATGAATACTGTAAATTCTGATTGCACACAGATATTTGTACCCAGACGACACACTGTTTAATGGAAGATGAAATGTTTAAATTCAAAACAAAACAAAATTAGAACAGCACTGAAAAATGGGACTAACGACCGTTTTTCACAGCCGTTGCACCGTTCCCCATGGTCACGGGATCAAAATTCGGTCGCTCAGCAACCGATTCATATTTATGACGGTTGCAGCGTCCCCTGGTTTACTTGATCCCCTTTGGTGACCTTCCGATAAGCAAAATCAACGGGGGGGGGGGGGGAGGAGGGAGCCAGATTCACTTAATGACCGTGCGACTAACTTAAAAACTGCAGCGATTTGCTTAACAGCGGCGGCAAGAAGGGTCATTAAAACGGGACAACGTTCACTAGGCCAACGTCTTGCTTAACTTGGTAGCCCTGGACTTAGAACAGCTCGTTTAGTGACCCTTCAAAGTTACAGCAGCACGGGGGGGGGGGGGGAAGGGACGTACGACCGGTTTTTGACACATCACGTGAAAATTCAGACGCTTAGAAACTGGCATGTACTTAGGACAGTTGTAGTGTCCTGGGGTCATGGGAATTCCTTTTGCGAGCTTCCGATCAGCAAAGTCCACGGGGGATAGCCAGATTCATTGAACAACCACGTTGTAAGCTTCACAACGGCGGCGATTCGCTTAACAACGGCGGCAAGAAAGGTCGTAAAATGGGGCAAAACTCCCTTAATAAACGTCTCGCTCTGCAACGGGCTCGATTGTGGCGGTAAGTCGAGGACTACCTGTATTCCAAGGGTGGTCTTACTACACTAGGGAGGGGATAATTTTTGTGTCCCCCCCCCACCCTCCCCCGAGGACAATTTCCTAGTAGGTGGAATCCGGCCTCGGAGAAGTTGTGACCGGACACAACCACAACTGGCCGAACCACCTGGCATCTCCACCCAGCAAATAAGGGTGGAGGAAAATCAAAAGTTTACCCACACGGAGTTTTAGGGCGGTCATATAATTTCAGGCGTGCCGTTCCAGAGTCGCAATTAAATGAAGATGAAGAGTGATTATACAACAAACACAAGCCAACAATAATTACAACTTTTGAAATAAAGAAAGGCAGAAGGACCATCAGAAGGAAGTCCCGGCCTTACGACCTGTTCATTTAGTGACTCTTAATTTAATTTAATTTAATTTAATGGATTTCTATGCCGCCCACTCCCTGGGGACTCTTGGCGGCTCACAACATGTTAGATTCCATTACAAGTAAAATGCAATAATTAAAATATATAACAATATCAAATACAATAATTAAAAATACAAAAAATACAAAAGTTAAAAAGAGTATCTCATTACTATCATGGGGGGAGACCCTTATTTAATCTAATTGGTCTCACTTTCACCCCGCCTGCCGGAAGAGCCAAGTTTTTATTGCTTTCCGGAAGGCCAGGAGGGTGGGGATGGTCCTGATCTCCGGGGGAAGCTGGTTCCACAGGGAGGGAGCTCCCACAGAGAAGGCCCTCCCCCTCGGCCCCACCAACCGACATTGTTTGGTCGATGGGACCTGGAGGAGGCCGACTCTGTGGGCCCTGACCGGTCGTAGGGAGGTATGCGGCAGGATGCGGTCCCGAAGGTAACCTGGCCCTGAGCCATGTAGGGCTTTAAAGGTAACGACCAACACCTTAAATTGGATCCGGAGACTAATGGGCAGCTAATGCAGCTGGCGGAGGATAGGTGTTACGTGGGTGCAACTGGGTACACCCACCACAGCTCGCGCAGCTGCATTTTGCACCAATTGCAGTCGCCGGACACTCTTCAAGGGTAGCCCCATGTAGAGTGCATTGCAGTAATCCAGCCGTGAGGTGATAAGGGCATGAGCGACTGTGAGAAGTGCCTCCTTCTCCAAATAGGGTCGCAATTGGTGCACCAGGCGTACCTGTGCAAAGGTCCCCCTAGCCACAGCTGACAGATGTTGTTCCAATTTAAGCTGTGGGTCTAGGAGGACACCCAAATTGCGGACCCGTTCTGAGGGAGCTAATTTCTCCCCCCCAAGAACCAAGGAGGGACAGTTGGTCAAGTCCTTAGGAGGCAATATCCACAGCCACTCAGTCTTGTCAGGGTTAAGCTTTAGCCGGTTCTTCCCCATCCAGACCCTAACATCGGCCAGGCAGCGGCCCATTACGTCTACGGCTTCCCCGAATTGAGACGGAGTGGAGATGTACAAGTGGGTATCATCAGCATATTGCTGATACCTCACCCCGTGTCGTCGGATGATCTCACCCATTGGCTTCATGTAGCTTGGAAGTTGTAGTGGACTTAGGACTATTTTTCACTCTTACGACCGTGGTCACGTGATCAAAATTCAGATGCTTGGCAACTGGAATGGACTTACGACGGTTGCAGCATCCCGGGGGGGGGGGTCGGTCAGGTAATCCCATTTTGTGACCTTCTGACCGGCAAAGTCCGTGGGGGAAGCCAGATTCGCGTAACAGCTGCGTGACTAAGTGGTTCGTTCGACCATGGTGGCCAGAAACATCGTAAAATGAGTCCAAACTCAGATTTAACAACAGATTCCCGTAGCCAGCAGAAATTCTGGGTTCAATTGGGGTCGTAAGTCAAGGACTACCTATAGAACTTACTAAATAAATGTGAAAGAATCGTAATGGGTAGGTGGGTGGGTGGATATCCCACTATGGGTATGGCTATCTGACGAGAGCAAAATAATAGTCTGTAATACCTAACCCTAACCCGAACCAGGCCGAACCGGTAGCATTTCACCCCCGGAGTGGGGATGGAGTACAAGCTAAGGGAGCCCAGGAGAAAAGCTTGTGAAATAAGGGGTGGAGCCTGGTGAATCAGGAGGCGGGGCCTGGCAAATGAACATTTCTTAGAGCCCCTCCCACTCCAAAGGATTCTTAGCCCCCAGCTAGGTGAGTAAAGGGTCTGTGAGATGGGGGAGGAGCTTTGTAAAGAGAGGGAGGAGCTAATGGCAAACATGTCTGGCTACGGGTCCGCCCTCTTTGATCTGGCCCCTCCCCCGAGATTCAGACGCAATACATTTAATAAACAGATAAATGAACGATAAACGATGTTTAATGGTTGCCCATCTTAATTTTAATGCTTTTGTAGCGATTGATTTTTATATATATATAGTAAGCTGCCCAGAGTCAGACACAGGTGGCATGTAAATTTAATGAACAAATTGTTTAATAAATTTTGGAGACCACAACCCAGTAGGGAATTTAACCTTAGAATTTCAAATCAAGTTGTGAAGTTTCCCCAAGGAGAAACCTTAAAATAGTGTTTTCCAACCTTGGCCACGGGAAGAATGGGTGGACTTCAGCTCCCAGAATTCCCCAGCCAGCCATGCATGGCTGGCTGGGGAATTCTGGGAGCTGAAGTCCACCCATTCTTCCCGTGGCCAAGGTTGGAAAACACTACCCTATAAATTGCTTTCCGACTCCTCCGAGTTCTCTTCTTCCTCCTCCAGGCAGGCCTGTAAATTATTAAGAGAATGTTTTTCTACGCCTCCATGAAAAATTCATTCGGTCGGTGAGGCCGTGCTGCAGGGTTTACGTTTCCCAGGGACCAGAGCCGGGGGTGGGGGTGAGGGGTTGTTTTGCAAAAACTCGGAGAAAGCAAGATCGATGTGCAAAACTCACGAGGGTGGAATTAGGGAAAGGGAGGTGAGGAGATGGGACGGAAGGAAGAGAAAGGGACCTGCAGAATAAAACAGATTTGCGGGTCATTACTAAAGGTTCAGCTGTCCAGTGCTAGAGGGAGAAAGAGGGAGGGAGGGAGGGAGAGAGAGAGACAGAGAAATTGTAGATAGGCAGAAGATATAGGTAGGTAGGTAGGTAGGTAGGTAGGTAGGTAGGTAGGTAGGTAGGTAGATGATATTGGTGGAGAGAGAGAGAGATGGATGGATAGATGGATGGATGGAGAGAGAGAGGAAGGATAGATAGATAGATAGATAGATAGATAGATAGATAGATAGATAGATAGATAGATAGATAGATAGATAGATAGATAGAAAGATAGATACGTAGGTAGGTAGGGGGAGAGAGAGAGAGAGAGAGAGAGAGAGGACAGATGACATAGATGGATGGATGGATGGATGGATGGATGGATGGATGGATGGATGGATGGAGAGAGAGAGAGAGAAAGAGAGAGGCTAGATAGATGGTAGGTAGGTAGGTAGGTAGGGAGAGAGAGAGAGAGAGAGAGAGAGAGAGAGAGAGAGAGGACAGATGACATAGATAGATGGATGGATGGATGGATGGAGAGAGAGGATAGATAGATAGATAGATAGATAGATAGATAGATAGATAGATAGATAGATAGATAGATAGATAGATAGATAGATAGATAGATAGATAGATAGATAGATAGATAGATAGATCCCCCTTCCTTTCCTTTCCTTTCCTTTCGTTTCGTTTCCTTTCCTTTTTTCCAATAACTAAGGGGTTACTCCAAAGAAGATGGGGTCAACCTATTCTCCAAAGCACCTGAAGGCAGGACAAGAAACAATGGATGAAAACTCATCAAGGAGAGAAGCAACCTGGAATTAAGGAGAAACTTCCTAACAGTGAGGACAATTAACCAGTGGAACAGCTTGCCTCCAGAAGTTGTGGGTGCTCCATCACTGGAGGCTTTTAAGAAGAGATTGGACAACCATTTGTCCAGAATGATGCAGGGTCTCCTGCTTGAGCAGGGGTTGGGCTAGAAGACCTCCGAGGTCCCTT
>JALIGW010000081.1:1100899-1330899 GCA_023053685.1 Diadophis punctatus similis
CCTGGAATTGAGGAGAAATTTCCTAACTGGCTAACAATTAGCCAGTGGAACAGCTTGCCACCAGGAGTTGTGGCTCCTCCATCACTGGAGGTTTTTAAGAAGAGACTGGACAACCACTTGTCTGAAATGGTATAGGGTCTCCTGCTTGAGCAGGGGGCTGGACTAGAAGACCTCCAAGGTCCCTTCCCGCTCTATTCTGATTGATTGATTGATTGATTCAAGCACCCCTGTGATCACATGATTAAAATTTGGATACATGCCTCCCCACCCGTCTAGTAAAAAGGATCAATTGAGACCAGATGCGCTCCATCCCACCAAGTACAGGTAGCCCTCAACTTAACCACAGTTCATTTAGTGACCGTTTGACGTTACAACGAACGGCACTGAAAAAAACGACTAACGACCATTTAAGAAGAGACAAGACAGCCACTTGTCTCAAATGGTATAGGGCAGAGGTCTTCAAACTTGGCAACTTTAAGACTTGTGGACTTCAACTCCCAGAATTCTCCAGCCAGCTATGCTGGCTGGAGAATTCTGGGAGTTGAAGTCCACAAGTCTTAAAGTTGCCAAGTTTGAAGACCTCTAGTATTAGGGTCTCCTGCTTGAGCAAGGGGTTGGACTAGAAGACCTCCAAGGTCCCTTCCAGGTGTATTCGGATTGATTGAAGCCTCTTAATCATTACCAAGGTTGAGAAACACTGATTTAGAGAATTCAAATCCACTTTGAGAATCGGATGACTTTAAGCCTGTCGCAGAACCTGGGGGGAAAAATGGAGTACAGGTAATCCTTGACGTACGACCCCAATTGAGCCCAAAATTTATGTTGCTAAGCGAGACAGTCGCTGAGTGAGTTTTTGTCCCATTTTACGACCTTTCTTGCCATGATTGCTAAGGGAATCACTGCACCTGTTAATCCTGTTATGGTCTGTTATGCATTGCTAAGCAAGACATCTTGTTATGTGAGCTTTTGCCCCGTTTAACAGAATAACAAGAGTTGGAAGGGACCTTGGAGGTCATCTAGTCCAACCCCTGCTCAAGTAGAAAACCTTATACAATTTCAGACCAACGGCTGTCCAATCTCTTCTTGAAAGCCTCCAGGGTTGGAGCAGCCACAACGTCTGGAGGCAAGCATCTTTTTTCCCCACCGTTGTTAAGGGAATCGCTGTCATTGTCAATTTAGTGACGCGATTGTTAAGGGAATCTGGTTTCCCCATTGACTTCGCCTGTAAGAAGGTCGCAAAAGGGGATCACAATGGCTGGAACTGTCATAAGTATGAACCCAGTCGTCCAGTGCCTGAATTTTGATCAAGTGACCTTGGGGGGGAATACTTCAGTGGTCCTAAGTGTGAGAAATGGTCATAAGTCACTCTTTCCGTGACGTCATTTGAATGGTCACTAAATGAACTGTTGTATGTCGAGGACTACCTGAATACAAAGTCCTGGACATTAGGATCATGATGGAGCCTGACCATTACGGTCATATGTCGTGATGGTCCTAAAACAGGTCAGTCCAGGGGTGGGTTCCTCCTGGTTCGGACCAGATCACCCAAACCATTAGCGACCCACTGGTGATGCAACAATGGCGTTATGGATCTGGTTCGGTCGGTGCCGGTCCGTGGGCGCCGCCATCTTTTTTGGGGGGGAATTTTTGGTGGAATTTTTCCGTGTTTGGATGGCTTCTCCTCTTCCGCGGCTTGAAAAAGAGCCCTCCCGCCCGCCCCTGGGTTTATACTCACCTTTATTTCTTCACCTGAAGCACAGCTGATCAGCTCCTCAGCTGTGTTTCGGGCTGAATCCTGCTACTGAGCATGCGCGGAAGTGAAATTGCAAGGGGGGAACAAGCGCGAAACGTCGCGATGCGAACCGGTGGCGAAGGTAACTGGAACCTACCCCTGGGTCAGTCCCACTCAAGTCAAATTGGACAAAATGTCCCTCAGGCAAAGGTGGGATTCAGCCGGTTTGGACCGGTTCAGGCGAACCGGTAGTAGCAACCTGTGGGTGGGTTAGGGTTAGGGTTAGTACCGCCCCGGCGCTATGCCATCCTATTTATGCCACGTTTTCTAAGCCGCGTGCATGCGTGCAAGCCGTGTGCGTGCGAGCAAAGCGCATGCGTGGAAGGCCACGTGCATGCGTGGAATGCACGTGTGCACTCACATTTTCTTTTTTCTTTTTTTTTAAAGTTTTTTAAAAATTTTCTCCAAAATTTCCATTTATACATCAATACGTATACCTTAAAAACATATCAATAACATACTCATGCATTTTTTAAATCCAATCAAACAGAATTAAATATCCTATTTTGCACCTATTCTGTGCTGTCATTTATCAGTCTGTTTATCTTCTTTTCGTCACACTCCCCTCCATACCTTCCATCTACCTTCTTACCCCTTCTCTCCCCCTTCCTACTTCCCTCCACACTCCTTCCTTTCTTCCCTCCCTTCTACTTCCTCCTTCTCCTTCTAAACCTTTCCCTGAGTGATTATAATCCTAGTGCTTATTATATTTAACAGACTGATAACATCTCTCCATACATACAAGGGTGAGTCAATTTCTTTAGGACAGTATAATTAGCAACACAGGAACATGTAGCATACATGAAAATGAAGCTGGTCCTCTGTGGATCACATCCCTACTTCTCAACATAGTCACCGTTTCTCTCAATAGCAATGTTCCACCTTCGAATGAGAGCATGTATCCCTGCCTCGTAAAATTTTGCTGACTGTTCTTTGAGCCACTTCTTCACTGCAGTTTTCACTTCCTCGTCACTGGAATAATGTTTGCCTCTCAAACCCTCTTTCAAACCCTCTATAATCTAAAGTATTGTCCTCAAACACATTTTTTAATCGTCTGTGAATGTTCACAGGGGTTTTCCCCCTCAGCAACGAGGAATTCAATCACTGCTCTTTGTTTTTGACGCAACTCTAAGGGGGCAGCCATTTTGAATTTTCCTTGCGAGTCTACAAACCTGAAAAGTAAGAAACAAAATATTTCAGAACGTAAATGATATACCGTATTTTTGGGAGTATAAGACGCACCTTTTTCCTCCCAAAAAGTGGCTGAAAATTTGGGTGCGTCTTATACTTCGAATGTAGCTTTTTTTTCCAGCCCTAACTAGGTGCTAACAGATCTTCCCAGCTCTTACCTTGCAGGCTCTTTCATTGTTACTCTCTCAGAAGAATGTTTTTCCAGCCCTAAGTCTTTGCAGAATTTTTTTCATTGCTCTACTTGCTCCAAATAAGTTTTTTTCTAGCCCTAACCAGGTGCTAACGATCTTCCCAGCTCTTACTGGCTTGCAGGCTCTTTCATTGTTACTCTCTCAGAAGAAGGTTTTTTTAAGTCCTAACCAGGAGATAAAATAATGTGCTGAAGCTGCTCCAAATAAGTTTTTTTCTAGCCCTAACCAGGTGCTAACTATCTTCCCAGCTCTTACTGGCTTGCAGGCTCTTTCATTGTTACTCTCTCAGAAGAAGGTTTTTTTTAACTCCTAACCAGGGGATAAAATAATGTGCTGAAGCTGACCAGACTAAGGATGCTAGCCAGATGAATACCTGGTAGGCAGATTGTTTTCCCCTATTTTCCTCCCCAAAAACTAAGGTGCGTCTTATACTCCGGTGCGTCTTATACTCCGAAAAATATGGTAATCATTTATAACTGGGAAAAATTTCAGGTATTTTTATCAAAAACTTCGCCTGAAATAAAGAAAATGGATTTACTTTTTGATTTACCCTCATATTTAACTTATCGGTGTCGCTTTAAAAACTCATATTTTTAAACTTATCTATGCATATAACTCTTTATTCTAGGTGTATACTATTAATCTGCATGTGCTCACATTTTCAATGCTGGGGTGAAACGGTAGATAAATTATATGAAGCCCACCTCTGCCCTCAGGTGATATCCCAACCTGCTTGCATAGATGATGATGATAGTGATGATGCAATAATAAGAGGATGTGTGATGATGATGATGATGATGATGATGATGATGATGATGATGATGATGATGATGATGACAGATGCTTTCTCTCCCATCTCTCAGGGAAGATGGATGCCTTCAGCACTAAGAATTTGGCTCTTCAAGCTCAGAAGAAGCTGCTGAGCAAGATGGCTTCTAAGAACATGGCCAGCATCTTCATCGATGACACCAGCAGCGAGATCCTGGATGAGCTCTACCGGGTCACCAAGGAATTCACTCACAACCGCAAAGAAGCCCAGAAGGTCATCAAGAACCTGATCAAGATCGTGGTGAAGTTGGGCGTCTTGTACCGCAACACGCAGTTCGGCGTCGAAGAGCTGGTGTTGCTGGACCGCTTCCGTAAGAAGCTCCATACCTTGGCCATGACGGCTGTCAGCTTCTACCAGGTAGACTTCACCTTTGACCGGCGGGTCATGTCCAACATGCTCAATGAATGCCGGGACCTGCTCCACCAAGCCGTCAACACACACCTGACCAGCAAGTCCCATTCTCGGATCAACTACGTCTTCAACCATTTCGCGGACTACGAGTTCCTCTCCGCGCTCTACGGCTCTTCGGAGCCCTACCAGACCCACCTGCAACGGATCTGCGAAGGGCTGAACCAAATGCTGGATGAAGGCAACATCTGAAAACCCAAAGCACACCTTCAAAGACTCAGCTGTGGACTCCTTGGCTTTGGTTTCACCACCTCCGGATCTGCTTTTGACGTAATGGAGTGGTTATTTTAAGAATGAGATTGTGGGGTGTTGCTGTTCTTGCTGGTTTTTTTTAGTTATGGATGGCTTCCCCTTGGGTTTTTCCACTGTCCTCTCTTAACTTTCTCCAAAGAACGAAAGGGGGTTTATAAAGGGTTTTGGTGGAAGGCAACCAGGGCCAACCAACTCTGATGGAGACCACAATTAAAGGCCATCTCCAGATTTGCTTCTGAGTAGAATGGCAGAGTTGGAAGGGACCTTGGAGGTCTTCTAGTCCAACCCCCCCGTGACCAAACCCCTGGATTTTTATCTAAAATAATGAGGGTGTTTGCCTCCCACCCGAGTTATCTCTTCACCCTGAAAGGGCTGGAGTGGTGGGGTTACACAGCAAGCTACTTCCAGACCCACATGTTGCCTTGCTAATAACAGCATAACAAAGTGGGAAGGGACCTTGGAGGTCTTCTAGTCCAACCCCCTGCTCAGGCAGGAAATCCTATACCAAAGCAAACAAATGGTTGACCAAGCTCTTCTTAAAAACTTCCAGTTTTGGAGCATTCACAACTTCTGGAGGCAAGTAGTTCCACTGGTTGATTGTTCTCACTGTTAGGAAGTTTATCCTTACCGTGTTTCCCTGAAAATAAGCCCTCCCCCGAAAATAAACCTCCCCGAAAATATTTAACCGCATGCGCAGCCCGTCCCCACCATTTCCTCTGGTTAAGGTTAGGGAGACAGAGCTGGAAATCAGGTAAGACGGCAAGAGGAGCCCCGTCTTGCTCCACGCACCCCAAAATAATAAGACCTCCCCGAAAATAAGGCCAAGCGCTTATTTCAGGGTTCAAAAAAAAATAAGACAGGGTCTTATTTTGGGGAAAACACGGTAGTTCCAAGTTGCTTCTCTCCTTATTTAGTTTCCACCCATTGCTTCTTGTCCTGCCCTCAGGTGCTTTGGAGAATAGCTTGACTCCCTCTTGTTTGGGGCAGCCCCTGAGATATTGGGAGACTGCTATCATGTCTCCCCTAGTCCTTCTTTTCATTAAACTAGACATACCCAGTTCCTGCAACCGTTCTTCATATGTTGTCCCCTAACCATCTTTATTTGCTCTTCCCTGCACTTCTGCATCTGTTCCTCTTCTAGAACAGAAGATGCATCTGTGGAAGCAACTAAACCAAAGATTTACCGTATTTTTCGGAGTATAAGACGCACCTTAGTTTTGGGGAAGGAAAATAGGGGGGGGAAATCTACCCACCAGGTATTCATCTGGCTAGCGTCCTTAGTCTGGTCAGCTTCAGCACATTATTTTATCCCCTGGTTAGGGCTGAAAAAAATATTCTTTGAAGGGAGTAAGAATGAAAACAAGCCTGCAAAGACTTAGGGCTGGGGAAAAACTACTTCGAGGGAGTAGGAATAAAAAAATGCTGCAAGCGGTAAGATCGCTAGCACCTCGTTAGGGCTGAAAAAACCTTTCTCAGAGGGAGTAGGAATGAAAGCAAGCCTGCAAAGACTTAGGGCAGGAAAAAAACTTCTTCAGACAGAGTAGGATAAGCTTCGAAAGAGCTACATTCGGAATATAAGACGCACCCAAATTTTCAGCCTCTTTTAGGGAGGAAAAAGGTGCGTCTTATACTCCGAAAAATACAGTAATTTGGTTGGGCCTCCTAACTCTGGAAGTCTTTCACCAATCTTTTCAAGGAGGTCCCTTGGCCAAGTGGGACCTTGGAGGGGTCTTTCTTCCCAACGTGGCTGGCATTCAGAGGCACATAAACGCAACTCTTAAAGGTCCATTGCGCTTCTCCAAATGTCCACTCCCGACCGGCAGTTCGTTCAGCTTGGCAGTCAGCAAGAGCTCCTGTGGAAATGCTTCAAGTTGGGAGGAACCTGGAGGGCATCCATCTGATCGGAGAGAAAAGCTGCACTCAAGCACCATCCATAGATGGCTGTCCAGCCTTCACTGTCAAAACTCAAAATATTTTTTTTCCCATTGTAACATTCATCTCGATTCCATCTCACTGTAATTGGATTCTGTGCCCTGCCCAGTGTTTTCCAAACTTGACAACTTTAAGAGGGGTGGACTTCGACTCCCAGAATTCCCCACCTAGCATGGTTTATGACGGTTGGACTTCAACTCCCAGAATTCCCAACCAACATGCTTTAGGATGGAGGGACTTCAATTCCCAGTATGCTTTTAAGATGAATAACAAAATAACAGAGCTGGAAGGGATCTTGGAGGTCTTCTAGTCCACCCCCCTTCTAGTCCACCCCCTATATCATTTCAGACAAATGGCTGTCAATCTCTTCTTAAAAACCTCCACTGTTGGCGCAGCCACAACTTCTGGTGGCAAGTCATTCCACTGATTAATTGTTCTAATTGTTCTTGGTGGAATTCAATTCCCAGAATCCCCCAGCCAGCATGCTTTAAAGATGGGTAGACTTCAATTCCCATCAATTCCCCAGCCACCATGTATGGACTTCAATTCCCAGAATCCCCCAGCCAGCATGCTTTCAAATGGAAAGACTTCAATTCCCAGAATTCCCCAGCCGACTATGTATGGACTTCAATTCCCAGAATTCCCCAGCCAGCGTGCTTGGAGTCGAAGTCGAGACTTCTTAAAGTTACGGGGTCTGAGAAACACTCCTTCACATATTCATATCTAACATAAAAACACATTGCTTCTCAATATCTCCTTCATTGTTTGTCTTTCCCACAAAACGTTGTTTGTAAAAATAAAATAAAAACGAGCTTAGGATTTTAGCCCGTTGGGAGTGCGCCAAAGGTAAGGTGACCAGATTTTATTTTTTGTAAAGCGGGACACCATTGACGGGGGGGGGCTTCTAGGGGAGCAAGACGGGATGGGTCCGTCTCTCTTATCCTGCAGCTTTGTGCACCCCCCCCCAAACACCCCCCCTTCATCGCAGCCAGGGGTGGGTTCCTACTGGCGCAGGCTTACCTGTTCGTCGCCGCAGAGGGGTAAAATCCTGCCGGTACGGCCGGGCCAGTCGTTCGGCGTAGAGCCAATGTAACGGGCGGCGGTCACGGCGTGGGGCTTCTCCCGCCCGCTTCCCTCGCCCGGCTGGATGCCGCCATTCGGGTTATTTTGTCCTCTGCGCATGTGCAGAACTGGCGGCGGTCGCGGCGCAGGGCTTCTCCCGCCTGCTTCCCTCACCCGGCTGGACGCCGCCATTCGGGTTATTTTGCCCTCTGCGCATGCGCAAGTTCTGCGCATGCGCAGAGGACAAAATAACCCGAATGGCGGCGTCCAGCCGGGCGGGGGAAGCGGGCGGGAGAAGCCCCGCGCTGCGACCGCCGCCAGTTTCATCGGCTCTACGCTGAACGACTGGCCCGGCGAACCGGCAGGATTTCACCCTGCAGGGCAAATTCAAATTAAAAAAGCGGGACTTTTTGGAAACGCCGCGGGACGCGGGACAAATTACTCAAAAGCGGGACTGTCCCGCCAAAAGCGGGACGTCTGGTCACCTTAGCCAAAGGCCATCCTCAACAAACCTACACATTCCAGTGTGAAGTTGGAGCACAACGGGAAAAGGGGGGAAATTCAAATTTTTAATGCTTTTGTATCGATGGATTTTACACACTTCACACCCACAGAAAAACCAGAAAGTCCAGGTGAAAAACCACCTTTGGGTCATACATTTAAGTCCTTTATTTATCGCTAATAAACTTTTGCAGAACTGGGGAGGCTGCAAAAATGGGTTGTGGGGGTCTCCAACCTGGAATTCTTGGGCTGTTTAGATTAACCTGTGTTTATTTTCTAGTAATCCGTGGTTAAGCCGAGTGCAATTAATTCACACGTCCAAGCAACTTCCATTTCTTGAACCCGGGGTAGAGACCGATGGTTTATTTGGTTGGTGTTTTGAAATGCAAGCGTTTTGAGCCCGCTTGTTAGCTCTTCATGGTACACAAATCGCCTTTTTTTTCCTAAACAGACGTGGAGATCTTGGCAAAACTCTCCCAACGGTTCTGTCCCAATTTGGTAACCGAGAATCCTGGAAAAAGCGCCACCAAAAAACATACCGTATTTTTCGGAGTATAAGACGCACCTTTTTCCTCCCTAAAAGTGGCTGAAAATTTGGGTGCGTCTTATACTTCGAATGTAGCTTTTTTTTCCAGCCCTAACTAGGTGCTAACAGATCTTCCCAGCTCTTACCTTGCAGGCTCTTTCATTGTTACTCTCTCAGAAGAAGGTTTTTTTAAGTCCTAACCAGGAGATAAAATAATGTGCTGAAGCTGCTCTGAATAAGGTTTTTTCCAGCCCTAACCAGGTGCTAACGATCTTCCCAGCTCTTACCTTGCAGGCTTTTTCATTGTTACTCTCTCCGAAGAATGTTTTTCCAGCCCTAAGTCTTTGCAGAATTTTTTTTCATTGCTCTACTTGCTCAGAATAAGTTTTTTTCTAGCCCTAACCAGGTGCTAACTATCTTCCCAGCTCTTACTGGTTTGCAGGCTCTTTCATTGTTACTCTCTCAGAAGAAGGTTTTTTTAAGTCCTAACCAGGAGATAAAATAATGTGCTGAAGCTGACCAGACTAAGGACACTAGCCAGATGAATACCTGGTAGGCAGATTGTTTTCCCCTATTTTCCTCCCCCAAAACTAAGGTGCGTCTTATACTCCAAAAAATACGGTATTTTTCTCTCCGAGATGACTCCAGTTCCTTGAAAGGCTGGCAGGGAAGGGCGGGTGGTTGGTTGGTGAATGTTTTATTTTTTATTCCTTGCAGAAATTAGTGCGAAGGGCAGATGGGCTGGTTTTCGTGTGGTTGTTTAAACAGTTACAACCCTGCTCCTCCGGGCTATTAAAGCTTATTTGTTGAAGTGCAAACTTAATGCCAAGAGAAAGAATGCCAGATCTTGTAACGCTCCCGACCCCACCCACATGCTGGAAGAAAGGAGGAGGAGGAAGAAGAAAGGAATGTGAGTCTTAGCATTTAATCTCTGTAGTAGATCGCTCTCATCTGGAATGTTCTCTGCAGATGGTAAACCGGATTCTGCATTTGCTCGGAGCACGGAAATAAAATCGGGAGGAATCTGGGAGCATCTTTTTTTTTGGGAACTGGCCAATTTTCTTCGGAGTTCACATTCAGTCTAGAAGCACCAAATCGGAGGCATATTTAGCGATACAGATGGTCCTCAACTTACGACCATGAATTTCTGACCTTAAGCAAGACGGTTGTTAAGTGAGTTTTGCCCCTGTGTATGATGCCACTGGTGTGTTTTTTTTTCCTCTGGCTTACCGGGCTTTATAGGTAGATCTCAACTTACGACCACAATAGAGCCCAAACTCTGTTGTTAAGTGAGACAGCTGTCCAGTGAGTTTTGACCCATTTTACAACCTTGCTTGCCACAGTCCACATTCAGTCTAGAAGCACCAAATCAGAGGCATATTTAGCAATACAGGTAGTCTTCGACTTACGACCAGGAATTTCTGTCCTTAAGCAAGACGGTTGTTAAGTGAGTTTTGCCCCTGTGTATGATGCCACTGGTGTTTTCTTTCCTCTGGCTTACCGGGCTTTATAGGTAGATCTCAACTTACGACCACAATAGAGCCCAAACTCTTGTTAAGCGAGACAGTTGTCCAGTGAGTTTTGACCCATTTTACGACCTTGCTTGCCGCAGTTGTTAAGCGAATCACGGCAGTCGTTAAGTGAGCAACACGGTGGTTAAATGAATCTGGCTACCCCATGGACTCTGCTTGTCAGAAGGTCGCAAAAGGGGATCGTGTGACCCCGGGAAACACTGCGACCGTCATAAAGATGAGTCGGTTGCTAAGTGTCTAAATTTTGATTACGTGGCCACGGGAATGCTGCAACGGTCATTAAGTGTGAAATACAGTCATAAGGCACTTTTTTTCAGCGACGTAACTACAAACGGTCACTAAATGAATGGTTCTTAGTCGAGGACTACTTGTTGAGCAGCCACACCTCAATTTTGAATGGTATGCAAGGATTCCATTTGACAGATAGGGGGAGGGGAAAAAACCTCAATAAGTTTATAATTTTATTTTATTTTTCTCTGGAATGCAAGAAGAAAAGAAAAAGGATTATGTTCAGAGATGCCCAAGGAAGCTTCAGGTTGGGTTCAGAATAGATGCTAAGCCAATTAAGCCAATCATGTTCAATCAATCAATCAGAATAGAGCTGGAAGCTAGCGCGAGCTAGCATACCCACACCCATTCCCTCTCCCCCACGCATGCGCACAACACCCCCCCATGCTGCCCCCTGCGCATGCGCACACACCCCCACCCCCGCGCAAAGGCCTTACCGGAGCCTGGGACGGTAAAAAACGATGAAACGGGCAAACCGGAAGTTCGGAAAAATGCACTTCCGGTTTGTCCGTTTCGTCGTTTTTTGCATTCCGGGGCTTCAGGGAGCTTCCCTGAACCCTCCGGAGTGCAAAAAACAGCTCACCGGCAAACCGGAAGTGTGTTTTTCCGCACTTCCGGTTTGCCGGTGGGCAACGCTCGCGTGCCCTCCGCTATGGCTCCGCGTGCCACCTGTGGCACGCGTGCCATAGGTTCGCCACCACGGCCCTATACCATTTCAGATAGGTGGCTGTCCAGTCTTTTTTTTAAAAAAAAAAACCTCCAGTGTTGGAGCACCCACAACTTCTGGTGGCAAGCTGTTCCACTGGTTAATTGTTCTCACTGTCAGGAAGTTTCTCCTTAATTCCAGGTTGCTTCTCTTCCTTGATTCGTTTCCATCCGTTGCTTCTTGTCCTGCCTTCAGGGGCTTTGGAAAACAATTTGACACAGCACCACCCCCTCTTCTTTGGGGCAGCCCCTCAAATATTGGAATATTGCTCTCATGCCCTCCCCAGTTCTTCTTTTCTCTAGACTAGCCAAACCCGAATCCTGCAACCGTTCTTCCTATGTTTTAATCTCCAGGCCTTTAATCATCTTAGTTGCTCTTCTCTGCAACTGATGTTTTGTGCATCCAGCCACCCAATTTTTGCAGGCCCAAACCATCAGCAACCAGGAAAGCCCGCAGGATGTGGGTTTAAGAAAAGCAATAAATGAAAATTGCAAACCTGGATCGTACGATGGAGGCTCTGCCTGGTTTTCTTTTGTTGTGTTTTTAATCTCCATGTATATAATTACATCCTTTCTTGGCTGATGTGACCGCCCTGTGCAGACGCCTCTGGCAACAACCACAACACTGGGTCTAATTCTGGTTTGTTTGCTTCAGTTTTTCTATCGTCCCGGATCTGGCTTAGCCGTGATGGAGACAAGCCTCATTCCTGAGCTTTACAGGTAGTCCATTCCTTTCGTGACCGTTCGAAGTTACAACGGCATGGAAAGTGGGACTTAGGACCGCTTTTCACACTTACGACCATTGCAACATCCCCATGGTCATGTGATCCAAATTCAGACACTTGGCAATCACAGTAAATCCTCGACTTACGACCACAATTGAGTCCCAAATTTCTGTAGCTCAGTGAAACATTTGTTAATAGCAATAGCACTTAGACTTATATACCGCTTCACAGTGCTTTTACAGCCCTCTCTAAGCGGTTTACAGAGTTCAGCCTCTTGTCCCCAACAATCTGGGTCCTCATTTTACCGACCTCAGAAGGATGGAAGGCTGAATCAACCTTGAGCCGGTCAGGATTGAACTGTTGGCTGTGGGCACAGTCTGCCTGCAATACTGCATTCTTACCACTGTGCCACCAGGGCTCTTGAGAGAGAAAGGGAGGAAGGAAGGAAGGGAGGGAGGGAGGAAGGAAGGATGGAAGGAAGGAAGGAAGGAAGGAAGGAAGGAAGGAAGGAAGGAAGGAAGGAAGGAAGGAAGGAAGGAAGGAAGGAAGGAAGGGACTTATATACCACATCATAGTGCTTTACAGCCCTCTCTAAGCAGTTTACAGAGTCAGCCTCTTGCCCCCAACAGTCTGGGTCCTCATTTTACCCACCTCGGAAGGACGGAAGGCTGAGTCCACCTTGAGCCTGGTGAGATTCGAACTGCCAAATTGCAGGCAGCCGGAAGTCAGCAGAAGTAGCCCTGCAATACTGCACTCTAACCACTGCGCCACCACAGCTCTTAAATGAGTTTTGCCCCATTCTACGACCTTTCTTGCTACCGTTGATAAGTGAAGCGCTGCACTGTTTAAATTCATAACACGGCTGTTAAGTGAAGCTTGCTCCCCCCATGGACTTGGTTTGTCAGATGGTCGCAAAAAGGTATCACGTGACCCCCGGGACACTGCGCCCGTCATAAATATGAGGCAGTTGCCAAGTGTCTAGATTTTAATCGCATGACCATGGGGGTGCTGTAATGGTTTTAAGCACGAAAAACGGTCATGTCACTTTTTTCAGTGATGTTGTAACTTCGAACGGTCACTAAATGAACTGTTGCAAGTCGAGGACTCCCTGTAGACCGTATTTATGATTGTTACAGTTCCCGGGGTCACGTGATCCCCATTTGCAACCTTCTAACAAGCAATGTTAACGGGGAAGCCAGATTCACTTAAGAATCGTGTGACTAACATAAGAACTTCAGTTGATTCACTTAACAACTGTGGCAAGGAAGGTCGTAAAATGGGCCAAAGCTCCCTTGAGAAATGTCTCGCTTAGCAACATAAATTTTGGGCTCACTTGCGGTCATAAGCTGAGGACCTCCTGTAGCAGCAACACACACCAACTACCACAAAGTCTGGTAGGGTAGTAGGATCAGCGGTGTCCAACCTTTGTGGACTTCAACTCCCAGAATTCCCCAGCCAGCACAGAATTCTGGGAGTTGAAGTCCGCAAGTCTGAAAGTGGCCAAGCTGGTGGCCACTGATGTCAGACGTTGCCACAGCAGCAATATGGGTGTTTCTTCCAGAGTTTGGGGAAATGTTTTCTTTATTTTTTTAAGCCCCACCTGGGAATCTTGTAGATCACCCAGATATCCCCGTCTACCCTGTTAAGATATTCATGAACTGGGAGAGCCAATGGTAACAAAGTCAGCCAATGAATAGGCATAGCAACTAAGTCAGCCAATGGGAGCTTAAACACATCTGAGTCTGTGCAGAGAATCAAAACTGAAGCTAGAAGGCTGGGCGTGGCTCAGCCCACTCTGTACTCTCTCTCTCTCTCTCTGAACTCTGAACTCTGAACTCTGCTGAAATGAAACTAACTGTTCTCTGCTGCCTGTAACTGCTTGAAGAAGAATCTACATTGGTATTGTAAATATATATATATTACTATGTTTATAAAGAAGTTAATGAATCCAGCTGAATCAGTTATCTGTGTGTGCTTCTGGTTTTGATTTATGCAACAAAGTCTAATATACCCTGAGTTGTAGTGTTTTGAGCAATACAAAGGCATGTAAAAGAAGATCAAAACACTGAATGGGCACCTAGCCAAGCCCAACTGGCGTAGGCCGTCTTGGCACGCTGTCCGTTCGGAGAATGGCTTTCTCTGGACAGGCAAACAAGCATTCCTGCAAGCCCACATCGGAACACAATCGTGACATTAAAGCGGTGGAAACAGAAAACCCTCCAGTGGGTAGCTGTGGGCATTCGGACGTGCAGTGGTTTTGATGATGGTCAGATGCAGGCTGGGAGCTGAACCGGCCTGAACAGCTTCTGGTTGGGGACTCGGTTCATAAATTGTGCCTAGCCATGCTACGTAATGTAGTTTACTGCATTAAACCATAATTAGCTGGGTTTCTACTTTGCACTGAACTGACATCTGAAGAATGATAAAAAAATTCTTGGATAATTCTTAGGCTAAACCATACTAGTTTCCTGCATAATCTATAATTACATTAGCTTTGTTCTGTTTCACATTAAGCCAACATCTGGAGAAGACACAATGTGGCTTAGGGTGATGGATGTTATGTTAAGCCATGATAGTGTACTGCGCAAACTACAATTAGCTGTGTTTTTGTTTCACGTTAAGCCAACATCTGGAGAAGACACAATGTGGCTTAGCATGATGGATAATTTTTGGGGTAAGCATACTAGTTTACTGCATTAAACCATAATTAGCTGTGTTTCTACTTTGCACTAAACTGACATCTAAAGAAGACACTATGGCTTAGCCACATTGGATAATTCTTAGGCTAAGCCATGGTAGTTTCCTGCATGAACTATAATTAGCTGTGTTTCTATATCACATTAAGCCAACATCTGGAGAAGACACAACACAACATAGCTTAGGTGATGGACAACTGTTGGGCTAAGCCATGCTGGTTTACTGCATAAAGTATCATTAGCTGTGTTGGTTTCACATTAAACCAACATGTGGAGAAGACACAAAATGGCTTAGGGTGATGGATGTTATGCTAAGCCATGCTAGTTTACTGCACAAACTACAATTCACTATGTTTGCTTTGCATTAAACCAACATCTGAAGATTAACAGATTAACAGATTAACAGAGTCGGAAGGGACCTTGCAGGTCATCTAGTCCAACCCCCTGCCCAAGCAAGAAACCCTTACATCTGCCTCTACCTAGGATCGAACTCACAACCTCCTGATTGTGAGGCAAGAACTCTACCTCTAGGCCACAGCATGAAACGTGGCTTAGCGTTATGCATAATTGTAGCTGGGAGAGAGAGAGAGAGAGAGAGAGAGAGAGAGAGAGAGAGAGAGAGAGAGAGAGAGATCCAAGATAACTTCAATTTTTTCTATCTTCCAGAATTGCTTGATAATCAGGCAGCAGTCCGATTCACACATCGTGCTAAGCTATGGTTTAGTTTGAGTTTACTGGATCAAGCCAAAATTAGCTAAATTCATACAATGTGCAATGAGCCACAGTTTATAAAACAAGGCCTACCCTGGTTTGGGTTAAAGCCCAAGCAAACTACAGCTTGGCTTAGCACAGGGGTCAGCAACCCGCGGCTCTGGAGCCGCATGTGGCTCTTTCATCCTTTCGCTGTGGCTCCCTGTTGCTGGTCGGCTCCACAATTGATAGGGCTTTCAGTTAGGACAAGTAGAGGAAAAAGGATGCCGTGCTAGGAGGAGACTCTATGGTGGGGAAACCGGACTTCCGGTCGGCTTCAGAATTGAAGGGGGGGGGGCGGCTTCCAGTTAGGACCTCTGTGGCTCTTTGAGTGTTTAAGGTTGCCGACCCCTGGCTTAGCACAAGCCAATTTTCTATCTGTTGGGGCTGTGCTGGCTGAGAAGTCCTGGGAATTCCTCTTCCAACGTCTCCAATGTGGAGCAGACTCGGGGACGCTGGCGTCTTGCAATTTGCTAACTCCGTCTCTGTGTCTGTGGTTTGCAAATTAGATGCCATGCAAAGAAGATTAGGCAAAGAGAGGCGTCTAATTACTTCCAAGGAGCCTCCATATTCAAAAGCATTCGGCCTTAACAATAATTAGAATCGCATTTCCCAACCTTATCAGTGCGAAGCGGGGTGGACTTCAACTCCCAGAATCCCCTAGGCAGCGTCTAATGACCTCTATTGAGCCTCCATATTCAAGAGCATTCGGCCTTAACAATGATTAGAATAGTGTTTCCCAAACTTGGCAACTTGAAGCTGGGTGGACTTCAACTCCCAGAATTCCCCAACCAGCGTTTAACTACCTCGGAGGAGCTTCCATATTCAAGAGCAGTCTGCCTTGAAATAAACAGGGCAGTGTTTCCCAACCTTGGCAACGTCAGTTCCCAGAATGGAGCCTGCCCATCGTGGTTGTAACATGTGATGGTCATAAAATGAGCTGGTCATGTGTTAGACTGGGTTTTATTACCTTTTTTTTTGCACTGGTCATTAAGTGAATGATCATGGTTGTTAAGTGAATTTGGAACCCAGTTGGACTCCCGAGGTCTGTGGATCCTGTTTTCAGGAACACATCATGCTTTCAGGACCATCATGGTTATAGCACATGATTGTCATAAAATTATGGTTGTGTGTTGGATGGGATTTTATGACCTTTTTTGCACTGGTCATTAAATGAATCAGCATGGTTGTTAAGTGAATCTGCAGCCTAGTTGGACCCTCAAGGGTCCTTGGATCATGCTTTTAGGAACACGGAGTAGATGGCTCACAAGCTTGGCAAGTGGAAGGCAGGTGGGACTTCAACTCCCAGAATTCTCCTGTGCTGGCAGGGGAATTCTGGGAGTTGAAGTCCGCATCTCTTAGCCTCTGTATCCAGCACATCATTTGTCTTCCAGTTTAAACACTGGAAATCCGGAGACCAGCTGCAGGAAATCCAGCTTTTCCCCCCCTAGCTGCCGGAGGGAGGCTTTCGTGGGAAGGAGCAGATGGCAGGCCAGCTGGTGTCACACTCACAACCCTTGTGATGAACCACAACCACCACACTGCAGGTGAAGGACTCTGCCAAGCCAGAGGCAGAAACCCGGACAGGGAGGGACGCTCGGCTGTAGAGCGGTCCGACTTGTTTGTCAACCTCTGGAAAGAATTATTATTCACGACGACGCGGTCCGGGAAACAGAGCCAGGGTGGCTGGCGTCATCGAAAACACACAGGGCAGGAAATGTTTTGCTACGATGTTGACAGGTGTGTGTGCGTGTGGGTTGTTTCCCCATTGTGCGGTCCTCCAGGCCTGCTACTCAAGAGTTGCGTAAGAGAAAAGAAACATTGGAGTAGGATTCATGTCTTCACACAGAAGATTCTTTTTTTTTTATAAAGTAATCTTTATTAATTATATAAAAAGGACAAACAAACATCCAAACAAACATAAAAACATGTATAAACATATGTAAGAATAAGTAAGAAATATCTTTGAGTATAGAAAACATTGAACATTGAACATACATGTCAACCATCTCGTCGACGCTATCCTTTTACAGCCTAGTGATACAAAAACATGTTTAATCTTTATAGTTATTATTTACATCATTATCTTTCTTATATCTTCCAATATTTTCCTTATTCTTTTCTCTTGTTATATTGTGTTCAATCTATTATCATTACAATAAAACAATTTTCCCTTTTTCAACAATGGTTCTTTTGTTCAGCTTGATTAATATTTTATAATCTTGTAAAATTGTATACATTCCGATATTTTGTTCCGGTCTTTGCGAAAAAGTAGACATTTGTTATTATTTATACTGTCTAAGATCATGACTCATAGTGTGTCTAGGATCATGACACATAATTATAGCAATTTTTGATATTTATTTTGGTTAAGCCAGTTATACCACCTGTCCCAAGTTTTATAGAATTCAGAGTCATCTTTGTCTTGCATTTCCAGTGACATCCTACTAAGTTCTGCGCATTCAAATACTTTATTAATGAGATTTAACGTAGTTGGGATTTTTTCGGTTTTCCAAGTCTGCGCATATATAATTCTTGCGGCTGTTGTAATGTGTAAAATTATATATCTGTCTTCATTCGTCATTTTTTCCCTGAAGATACCTAATAGGAAAAGCTCCGGCTTTAGGGGGATCGTTTTTGAGATTATTTGTTCAAGGCAGTTTTTGATCTTAATCCAAAAGTTTTTCGCTTTGGGGCAGGTCCACCATAGATGGTAGTATGTTCCTATACCTTCTTTACACTTCCAGCACTTTGGGGAAAGTTTCGGGAACATTTTTGCCAGTCGTGCTGAGGGAAGGTGCCACCGGTAAAACATTTTGTATATGTTTTCTTTGTATGGTATCGCCAGTGTTAGTTTATAATTTATAGACCAAATTTTTTCCCATTCGTTTAAATTAATTGAATAACCAAAGTTTTGTGCCCACGCAATCATTGAGCCTTTTACCACCTCTTCGAATAAGTTATATTGGAGTAGGAAATTATATAATTTGGAAATCATTTTTTGGTCCTTGCCCATTAATATTCTATCTAAGTCACATTTTTTTTGAAATCCGTATTTTATTTTATCTTTATTGTATTTTGATTTGACCTGTAAATAGTGCCACCAATCAAGGTCTATTCCTTTTTCTTTAAGTTCTTGTTTTGAGAACATCTCATTGTGTTCATCTAGGAGTTGTTGATATGTTATAATCTTATTTACGTCTAAAAGGTTCGGGTATATAATTGCTTCAGTTGGTGATATCCATTTTGGAACACTTCTATAATGGTCCTTCCTTATTGTTAACCATGTGTCTAATAGATTCTTTCTTATATAATGTTGGCGGAAATATGTATGTGTTTTATAGGTGTCCCTCCATAAGAAGGCGTGCCAACCTATCTGCAAATCGAAACCCTCTAGAGTTAATATCCTTCTATTTTTGAGTGTAATCCATTCCCTCATCCAATTGAGTGTAGCAGATTGGTGGTATAGCTCCCAGTTAGGGAGACCAAATCCTCCTCTCCTCCTATGGTCTTGAAGAAGTTTCAGTTTGATCCTCGCTTTTCTTTTGGCCCATATGAATTTGTGTATCATTTTATTTAAATTTGAAAAAACTGTTTTGTTCAACTTTATTGGAATTACCTGGAATAGGAATAAGATCTTGGGTAAGATGTTCATTTTGATTGTCGCGATTTTACCCATAAATGATAATTGAAGTTTTGACCATCCATCAAGGTCCTTACTGATTTTCTGTATTAGTTTTATATAATTATCCTCCTTTAATGAACTACATCTTGCGGTGAGCCATATCCCAAGATATTTAACTCTTTTAACTATTTTCATGCCTAATAAATTTTCCAATTTGGTATTTTGTTTTGGTGTCATGTTTTTAGTTATTATTTTTGTTTTTTCCTTATTAATTTTTAGGCCTGCCGCCTTTCCAAATTTTTCAATTTCTTTGATTAGAGTCGGGCCGGTGTCTAGAGGTTCTTCAATTATAAATGTCATATCATCAGTGAAGGCTTGAAGTTTTAATTCCTCCTTCCTAATTTTTAGGCTTTTTATCTCTTGCATGCTTCTTACTTTCCTCAGTAGGCTTTCCAATGCTAATATGAAAATTAATGGGGCTAACGGGCATCCTTGACGTACTCCTTTTTTAATATCTATTTTCCCCGTTATATTGTTATTTACAATTATTTTTGCTGTTTGATTACTATATATAGCTCTGATCAACCCTATAAATTTTTCGCCAAATTTCATTTTTTCTAGTTGCAAAATAAAAAATTGCCAGTAAAGGTTGTCGAACGCTTTTGGGGCATCGACAAAGATAAGCGCTAGTTGTTTATCTATGTGTATATCGTAGTATTCTAGTATATTGAGTATTATTCTGGTATTGTTCCTTATCTGTCTATGGGGTAAAAAACCGTTTTGATCTGAATGGATAATCCGATTTAGAATTTTTTTGAATCGTTCAGCCATTATTGATGCGAGTATCTTGTAATCCGTATTTAGTAATGAAATCGGTCTATAATTTTTAATGTTTTGTTTGCTCAAATCTTCCTTGGGTATCAGAGTTAAATATGCTTCTTTCCAGGACTCGGGTAGTTCCCCTTTTTCCATTGTTTCATTAAATAAGTCTAACATTACTAGTTCTAATGAGCTTTGTAGATTTTTGTATATTTCGAATGGGATACCGTCCGGACCTGGTGATTTATTGTTCTTTTGTTTACCGATGGCATTTCTTAATTCCGTTAGAGTAATCTTGTCATTTAGCATATTCCTGTCCTCCTCCAGCACGATTGGCAAATTGTTTTCATTGAGATATTCTTTAATTGCTTCGTCTTTTGGGTCTTCCTGTTTGTAAAGGTCGGTATAAAAGGTTTGAATTATATTTTTTTTCTCAGTGATTCTAGTATGTACTTCCCCATTTTGGTCCTGAAGAGCGTCAATTGTTCTATCTGCTTTTTCTTTTGCAAGTTTATAAGCAAGCCATCTTCCTGGTTTGTTGGCTGATTCGAAATAGTTTTGTTTTGCTAATTTAAGTTTCCTGGCCAATTGCTCTTGTGTTATCAAGTTTATTTTATGCCTGGTTATATTTAGGTCCTCTAATGTTTTAGCATCTTTGGGGTCTTCTTGCAATGTTTTCTCTAATTTGTGCAATTTAGTTGTTAATGTATTTAATTTGTTATTTCTCTCTTTATTACGTTTGGCCAAGTAAGCTATGGACAGCCCCCTTATGTATGCCTTCGTTGTATCCCATAGAGTTCTTAGGGAAGTCTGTTCTTTAGTGTTAATCTGAAAAAAGATATCTAATTCTTTCTGCATCATTTTAATATAATCTTTTTCCTTTGTTATTGTTTGGTTTAAGGTCCATCTTACTCTTATTTTACTATTTGGCTCTTTCCATTTTATCCATAAAGGATTGTGGTCGGCCCAGGCGTTTGGAAGAATTTCAGACTCAGCCAAATCGTTTAAGAATTCCCCATTTGCCCAGGCCATATCAATCCTCGACCATGATTTGTGTGGAAATGAAAAGAAGGTATACTGCCTGCTGTCTGGATTTTGGTATCGCCAACTGTCTTTTAAATTAAATTCTGTTGCCAATTGATCAAATGATGCCAGTAGTACTCTCACACAGAAGATTCTTAAAAGTGAATGTGTGGGTGGCCCCTCGACATCTGACCGCAACCGTTGCTAAGCGAGACAGTCGGCAAGTGAGGTTTGCCCCAAGTTACAACCTTTCTTGCCGCAGCCGTTAAGTGAATCACTGGAGTTGTTAAGCAAGGGACGCGGCTTGAAATCAATTGCTTTGATTAAGAAAAGGACACAATTTTGTTTCAACTCGGAAACCGTTTCTGGACTTTTTGCTTGGGGTGAGGGAAAAAACCCAAAACTTGGATTCTGAGTTCTGCTGATTAGGTTTGTAGTTACAGAAATGGCTAGTATAAATTATTATATCAAAGTAAAAAGTTGAGGTGGTGTATTATTACTTTATTCTACTGTGCCAAAATGTCAGGTCAATGCTCTTTCTTATTCCCAGCTCCTTTTCTGTTATTTTTATTTTTCTTTTTGTATTTTGTAAGTTGATAAACTAATATGAATTTGCGACAAAAGAAAGTTGCGTAAGGGAGGACAGATTAAATTTACAGGCTGGGTTTGTGCATCACACCTTTGCGGGTTCCACCGAATGAACTGAGTATATGTTGCAGCAGGCAGCTGTGAAATGGGTCATTAAGTGAAGCCGAGGTGGAGACAGGGAGGATCTCTTTGATATTGTGAGCTCAGACACCATCCTTGGCTGATGGATGAGCTTCAGTATTGGAGCACCCACAACTTCTGAAGGCATGTTGTTCCACTGGTTGATTGTTCTAATTGTTCTGGGTGGACTTCAACTCCCAGAATTCCTCAGCTGGCATGCTTTGAGATGGATGGACTTCAACTTCCAGAATTCCCCAGCCAGCATGCTTTGAGATGGATGGACTTCAACTCCCAGAATTCCCCGGCCAACATGCTTTAAGATGGGTGGACTTCAACTCCCAGAATTCCCCAGCCAACATGCTTTAAGATGGGTGGACTTCAACTCCCAGAATTCCCCAGGCAGCATGATTTAAGATGGGTGGACTTCAACTCCCAGAATTCCCCAGCCAGCATGCTTTGAGATGGGTTGGACTTCAACTCCCAGAATTCCTCAGCCGGCATGTTTTGAGATGGGTGGATTTCCACTCCCAGAATTCCCCAGCCAGCATGCTTTAAGATGGATGGACTTCAACTCCCAGAATTCCCCAGCCGGCATGCTTTGAGATGGATGGACTTCAACTCCCAGAATTCCCCAGCCGGCATTCTTTAAGATGGGTGGACTTCAACTCCCAGAATTGCCCAGCCAGCATGCTTTGAGATGGGTTGGACTTCAACTCCCAGAATTCCCCAGCCAGCATACTTTGAGATGGATTGGACTTCAACTCCCAGAATTCCCCAGCCAGCATGCTTTGAGATGGGTGGACTTCATTTCCCAGAATTCCCCAGCCGGCATTCTTTAAGATGGGTGGACTTCAACTCCCAGAATTGCCCAGCCAGCATGCTTTGAGATGGGTTGGACTTCAACTCCCAGAATTCCCCAGCCAGCATACTTTGAGATGGATTGGACTTCAACTCCCAGAATTCCCCAGCCAGCATGCTTTGAGATGGGTGGACTTCAACTCCCAGAATTCCCAGCCGGCATGCTTTAAGATGGGTTGGACTTCCACTCCCAGAATTCCCCAGCCAGCATGCTTTGAGATGGGTGGACTTCAACTCCCAGAATTCCCAGCCGGCATGCTTTAAGATGGATTGGACTTCAACTCCCAGAATTCCCCAGCCAGCATGCTTTGAGATGGGTGGACTTCAACTCCCAGAATTCCCAGCCGGCATGCTTTGAGATGGGTTCGACTTCCACTCCCAGAATTCCCCAGCCAGCATGCTTTGAGATGGGTTGGACTTCCACTCCCAGAATTCCCCAGCCAGCATGCTTTGAGATGGGTTGGACTTCAACTCCCAGAATTCCCCAGCCAGCATGCCAACTCTACTATGGAGAAATGGAATTTTTTTCCCCTCAGCCATTCTCTTTCCCCTCACGTCAGCTTTTTCTAGGGAGGACTAAATATTGCCAAAATCCTGGGTTTAGCTATTCTCACAACATTGGATGGAGTCAGTTTAATCTGTGGTGCACGATTAAGTCTATTTGAGGCTAAATTTAGAGGAGGGACTAGCAGTTGTGGGCGTGTTTGGCAACTGACTCATATTTATGACGGTTGCAGTGTCCTGGCCGGGGGGGGGGGATCACGTGATCCCCTTTTGGGACCTCCTGGCAAGCAAAGTCAATGGGGAAGCCGGATTCACTTAACAACCGTGTAACTAAGTTAACAACCGCAAGGATTCACTTAACAACGGTGCCAAGAAAGCCCGTAAAATGGGGGCAAAACTCCCTTAAGAAATGTCTTGCTTAGCAGCAGAAATTCTGGGGCTCGATTGTGTGGTCGTAACTTGAGGACTCGCTGTATTTTCTCCTCTTTGGTAAGGGAAGCGAGGCGGAAAGGCAGGCGGAAACTCGCTGGCGTCGAGGATATAAATCTCTTTTTATTCATACAATTGCTCCATTTCCACCGGGGGGGGGAGGATTTTTTTTGGGGGGGTGACCATTCGACCAGGAGAAGAGGTGGGGAGATGGAAGGAAACTTTTTGGAGGGGATTACACACACGCGCAAACACGCACACATAAATTCCTGCAAAGGGGTGGACTTTCTGCAAGTCTTTTGGGCTAAATCCTGCTCCAAGTGGATGCGGCCAGATCCTATAAAATCAGTTTTTGCAGCACCGGATCCGAGATGCAGTAATCCTGTCTCCGGTTCGCTTCTCACGCGTCGCAGGACACCCCCGATGCCACGGAAGAACGCCGTGGAAGGGAGCTCTCGAGTCCAAGGGGTCATACGCGTGGCTTCGGGTTTTCTTCCCCAAATGTATTCTTCTTAAAGGCGCGCTCAGGTGGACCTCGGGATCCGCAAAAAAGAAGAGTCCCCACCAAGAGCGACCCGAGGTGCCACCGCGTGTCTTCTCCGAGGCCAAGATGGACGGTGCTCACAGTTCGTCGTGAGATTTTTCGGCCACGATCATCAGCTTGGAGAGTTCGGAGTGGAATTTGCCCTCGCGGTGAGACACTGGAGAGAGGAAGAGGATGGCAGGAGGATTAGAAATAGAATAGAAATGGGATAGGGACAGAAGAATTAGAATTAATTAGAATGAGAGAATTAGAATTAGAATTAGATAATTAGATAATTAAAATTAGAGAATTAGAATTAGAGAATTAGAATTGGAGAATTAAAATTAGAGAAGTAGAATTAGAGAATTAGAATTAGAGAATTAAAATTAGAGAATTAGAATTAAAGAATTAGAATTAATTAGAATTAAAATTAGAATGAGAGAATTAGAATTAGAAGTAGAGAATTAGAAGTAGAGAATTAGAATTAGAGAATTAGAATTAGAGAATTAGAATTAGATAATTAGATAATTAAAATTAGATAATTAAAATTAGAGAATTAGAATTAGAGAATTAGAGAATTAGAATTAGAGAATTAGAGAATTAAAATTAGAGAATTAGATAATTAAAATTAGAGAAAGAATTAGAGAATTAGAATTAGAGAATTAGAATTAGAGAATTAGAATTAGAATTAGAGAATTAGAATTAGAGAATTAGATAATTAAAATTAAAGAATTAGATAATTAAAATTAGAGAATTAGAATTAGAGAATTAGAATTAGATATTTAGAGAATTAGAATTAGATTAGATAATTAAAATTAGATAATTAGATAATTAAAATTAGAGAATTAGAATTAGAGAATTAGAATTAGAATTAGAGAATTAGAATTAGATAATTAAAATTAGATAATTAGATAATTAAAATTAGAGAATTAGAATTAGAGAATTAGAATTAATTAGAAATAGAAATAGAATTTCGAGAGTTGGAAGGGACCTTGGAGGTCTTCTATTCCAGTTGGTTGAAAGACGAGCAGCTATCTAGATGTTGCAAACAAATAAACAAACTCACCTGCCCATTCCGTGACCAAGAATTCCTCCTCTTTTAATGGGACGTCGTTCTGTCCTCCGACACTAGCCGAGGACTGAAAGAAACAAACCCGTCAGTCAAGCAGGAGTGCCCAAAGGGCTCGACCCCACCCCTATTTTAATGGCCTGTCACTGAGACAAGAGGGAAGTGGGCCCAGGGTGTTGGCAACGTTCAAAAAATTCAAGATGGCAGCCCCAACGCCACCGAGGAGATACTAGTGCACCCAAGGAAATCCTGTATAGTAAGGTTGCACAACTTTCACAAGTTGACGTATGTGGTCTTCAACTCCCAGAACTCCCCAGCTAATATGGGTGGACTACAACTCCCAGAATTCCCCAGCCAGCATGGATGAATCATCAGAATGGACGTCAACCCCCAGAATTCCCCAGTCAACATGGTGAGACTTCAACCCCCAGAATTCCCCAGGCAGCATGGACGGACTTCAACCCCCAGAATCCCCAGCCAGCATGGATGACTCATCAGAATGGACATCAACCCCAGAATTCCCCAGCCCACATTTTTGGACTTCAACCCCCAGAATTCTCTAGCCCACGTGGGTGGACTTCAACCCCCAGAATTCCCCAGCCCACGTGGGTGGACTTCAACCACCAGAATTCCCCAGCCAACATTTTTGGACTTCAACCTCCAGAATTCCCCAGCCAACATGGGTGAACTTCAACCTCCAGAATTCCCCAGCCAACATTTTTGGACTTCAACCCCCACAATTCCCTAACCCACATGGGTTGACTTCAACCTCTAGAATTCCCCAGCCAACATTTTTGGACTTCAACCCCCAGAATTCCCTAGCCCACGTGGGTGGACTTCAACCTCTAGAATTCCCCAGCCAACATTTCTGGACTTCAACCCCCAGAAGTACCCAGGCAGCAAGCTGGCTGATGAATTCTGGGAACTGAAGTCCATATATCTTCAAGTTGTCCAGGTTGAAAATCCCTGCTCTAGAGGCTGTGAGAGTGAGGCTTGGGGGAGAAGGAGCCAAGCAGATGTGGTTGTAACTAGGAGAAGGGCGACGAATGGATGCAGTTGAGAGACACCATTTTTTTCTCATTATTTACCCTTTCAAACTAGAGAGTTTATTGATCACGGATCACGGAAGAGACCCTGGAGGTCTTCTAGTCCAGTCCCCTGCTCAGGCAGGGAAAAACTATCCCAGTCAAAACAAATGATTATCCAGTCTCTTCTTAAAAACTTCCAGTGATGGAGAACCCACAACTTCTGGTGGCAAGCTGTTCCACTGGTTAATTGTCCTCACTGTCAGGAAGTTTCTCCTTAGTTCTAAGTTGCTTCTCTCCTTGATTAGTTTCCACCCATTGCTTCTTGTTCTACCTTCAGGTGCTTTGGAGAATAGCTTGACTCCCTCTTCTTTGTGGAAGCCCCTGAGATATTGGAACACTGCTATCATGTCTCCCCTAGTCTTTCTTTTCATCAAACTAGACCGGGGTGTCAAACTCATGTTGTTGTCATGTGACATATCGGGACTTTCACCACCTTTGCTAAACCGGGCGTGGATGTGGCCAGCGTGTGACGCATCTGGCCCGTGGGCTGGGAGTTTGACAGCCCTGAGCTAGACCTAACCAATTCCAGCAACTGCTCTTCATGTGTTTTAGCCTCCAGTCCCCTCATCATCTTTGTTGCTCTTCTCCATTAATTCTGTCTTATCACTGTTAGTTCTTTCTGGACCTCCTAGCAGAAGCCTCAGGAGCCTTCCCCAATTTGGGGGGGGGGGTTTATCCCTATTTTATATGTTCTATTTACTATTGACCATTCGAAGGCACTCACCATAAGACCAGTTTTGTCCTTGAATTGCATATATTATATATGCAGGTAGCCCTTGACTTACAACGGTTCGCATAGTGACCGTTTGAAATTACAACGGCACTTATGACCGTTTTCCCCACTGCAACTTATGACCGTCGCAGCATCCCAGTGGCGGGATGCAGCATCCCGGTGCCGGTGCGCTGTACGCAGATCTCCAAGTTTCGGGGGCGCGCACGCTCACTACGCGTGCGCGCCCCCTCGCATGATTTTGCTTCTGTGCATGCGTGGAGGCAAAATTGCACCAAAATCTCACGAGGGGACGCGAGTGCGTGCAAGATTTTGGTGCGATTTTGCTTCTGCGCATGCGCGGAAGCGAAATCTCACTGAAATCTTGCACGCGCAGGTCTCCTCGTGAGATTTCGGTGCGATTTTGCTTCCGCGCATGTGCAGAAGCAAAATCGACCCCAAATCACCTGGGGGAAATGATGGAGCGCGCGATGGACCAGCAGAGAGGATCCCGGAGTGGTTGCGCAATCCGCCGCTCCCTACCGGAGCTGTGCAACGGGCAGCTCCGGCAGGAACCCACCTCTGCAGCATCCTCGTGGTCACGAGATTTACATTCGGGTACTTGACAACCGGCTCACATTTATGACGGTGGCAGTGTGCCCGGGGTCCACGCCATCCCCTTTTGCGACCTGATGAGCAGACTCCATGGGGAAGCAAGATTCGCTTAACGGCCGTGTTACTAATTTTAACAACTGCGGCGACTCACTTAACCAAGGTGGGGAGAAGAGTCGTAAAACGGGGCAAGAGTCCCTTAACAAGTTTCCCACTTTGCAATATAAATTTTGGGATCAGTTGAGGGCTACCTGTAATGGGTATATCTATGTACCTCATCAGTCCCAATATAAGGGTGAAGCTGGTTGGGTGGTGCCTCCTAGTGGTCAGTAGAAAATATAGGAAGGGCCAAGGATTTTGTAGCAAGCGAACCCATAAACTGAGATTGAGAAAGGGACCCCTCAATTCAAACTGGCATAGAAGCCCCTGAGTTATAGGCACCACCTTCCCCCGGGCCCCTTCAGACGGGACTCACGTAAGCCACAGCGTGCTGGATCTTTGCGCCTTTCAGCTCGGCTTTAAACTGGGTGAAGAAAAGGTAAGATTTTCCTTGGGGCCTAAAAGAAAAGGAAAAAAGAGGAGGGAGGAGGAGGAGGAGGAGGAGGAGGAGGAGGAGAGGAGGAGGAGGGAGGAGGAAGGAAGAAGAAGAAGAAGAGGAGGAGGAGGAGGAAGAAGAAGAAGAAGAAAGAAGGAAGAAGAAGAAGAAGAAGAAGAAGAAGAAGAAGAAGAAGAAGAAGAAGAAGAAGAAGAAGAAGAAGAAGAAGAAGAAGAGGAGGAGGAGGAGGAGGAGGAGGAGGAGGAGGAGGAGGAGGAGCGGAGGAGGAGGAGGGAGGAGGAGGAGAGGAGGAGAGGAGGAGGAAGGAAGAAGAAGAGGAGGAGGAGGAGGAGAGGAATGGAAGAAGGAAGAAGGAAGAAGAAGAGGAGGAGGAGGAGGAAGGAAGAAGAAGAAGAAGAAGAAAAGAAGAAGAAGAAGAAGAAGAAGAAGAAGAAGAAGAAGAAGAAGAAGAAGAGGAGGAGGAGGAGGAGGAGGAGGAGGAGGAGGAGAAGGAAGAAGAAGAAGAAGAAGAAGAGGAGGAGGAGGAGGAGGAGGAGGAGGAGGAGGAAGGAAGAAGAAGAAGAAGAAGAGGAGGAGGAGGAGGAGGAGGAAGAAGAAGAAAGAAGGAAGAAGAAGAAGAAGAAGAAGAAGAAGAAGAAGAAGAAGAAGAAGAAGAAGAAGAAGAGGAGGAGGAGGAGGAGAGGAGGAGGAGGAGGAGGAGGAGGAGGAGGAGGAGGAGGAGAGGAAGGAAGAAGGAAGAAGAAGAAGAAGAGGAGGAGGAAGGAAGGAAGAAGAAGAAGAAGAAGAAGAAGAAGAAGAAGAAGAAGAAGAAGAAGAAGAAGAAGAAGAAGAAGAAGAAGAAGAAGAAGAAGAAGAAGAAGAAGAAGAAAGGGAGGGGAGGGGAGGGGGAGGGGAGGGGAGGGAGAAAGGGGGAGGGGAGGGAAAGGAAAGGAAAAATCAAATTCAATTGAATTGCATGTTTTATTTCGCCATTTGATTAGACACACCCAATGTTTGTCTCCGGCACAGAAACTTTCAGTGTACTTGCAAAGCCACAGAGAGAATGGTAATAACAACAATAATAACAATAATAGAAGATTTAAAGAAGATGCTAGAAAGCATAAATACTCTAACACAGGTAAGCCCTCGACTTACGACCCCAATTGAGCCCAAAATTTACTGTGCTAAGTGAGAAATTTTGTCAAGTGAGGTTTTGCCCCATTTTATGACTTTTCTTGCCAGTTTTTGAAGTGAATCACTGCAGTCGTTAAATTAGTCAGTTAAGTGAATCTGATTTCCCCATTGACTTTCCCCCCCATCAAACTAGGCATGCCCAATTCATGCAACCCTTCTTGGTATGTTTTAGCCTCCAGTCCCCTAATCCTCTTTGTTGCTCTTCTCTGCACTCTTTCTAGAGTCTCCACCATCTTTTTTACATCGTGGCGACCAAAACTGAATGCAGTATTCCAAGTGTGGCCTTACCAAGGCATTATAAAGTGGTATTAACACTTAAGGAGAAGGGATGGAGGAGGAGGAGGAGGAGGAGGAGGAAAAAAAGAAGGGAGAAAATAAGGGAGAGGAGAAAGAAAAGAGAGGAGAGGGGAGGATGACTGTGGGATCCTTGGTACTCTCTGAGATTGGTTGTTTTTCTGCAGATGTTTCATGACCCAACTAGGTAACATCATCAGTGCTAGAAGAGAGGAGGGGGATATATGGAGAGGAGGAGGAGGAGGAGGAGGAGGAGGAGGAGGAGGAAGAAAGAAGAAGAAGAAGAAAAGGACAATAAGGTCCTTGGCGCTCTCTGAGCATGTTTCTTTTCCTGCAGTCTTTTCCTGCAGACATTTCATGACCCAACTAGGTATCATCATCAGTGCTAGAAGAGAGGAGGGGGTATATGGAAAGGAGGAGGAGGAGGAGGAGGAGGAGGAGGAGGAAGAGGAAGAGGAGGAGGAGGAGGAGGACTGTAAGGTCCTTGGTGCTCTCTGAGCATGTTTCTTTTCCTGCAGACATTTCATGACCCAACTAGGTAACATCATCAGGGCTAGAAGAGAGGAGAGGGTATATGGAGGAGAGGAGGAGGAGGAGGAGGAGGAGGAGGAGGAGGAGGAGGAGGAGGAGGAGGAGGAGGAGGAGGAGGAGGAGGACTGTAAGGTCCTTGGTGCTCTCTGAGCTTGGTTCTTTTCCTGCAGACATTTCATGACCCAACTAGGTAACATAGCAATAGCACTTAGACTTATATACCGCTTCATAGTGCTTTACAGCCCTCTCTAAGCGGTTTACAGAGTTCAGCATATTGCCCCCAACAATCTGGGTCCTCATTTGACCGACCTCGGAAGGATGGAAGGCTGAGTCAACCTTGAGCCTGGTGAGATTTGAACCGCTGACCTGCTGAACTAGCAGCCAGCTGAAGTAGGTTGCAGTGCTGCTTTTAACCACTGCTCCACCTCGGCTCAACATCATCAGTGCTAGAAGGGAGTGTGGTTTGCAGAGAGAGGAGGAGAGGGATGAGGAGGAGGAGGAGGCGGTTGCAATGGACTCAAGGTTTGCATTGGCCTTTTCGGCTGCTGCAGCACACGGCTGGCTCACATTTAAGCAATTGTCCACTACGACTCCAAGATCTTTTTAACATCGTGGCGACCAAACCTGGATGCAGGATTCCAAGTGTGGTGGGAGGGGCATTCCTGTGGCTCGCCCTCACGCTGCCTTAAGGTGATTGACAAAAGCACATCTCCTCGACTTACAGCTCTTCGTTTAGTGACCATTCGAAGTTACAACGGCACTGAAATTTACATTCGACACCTTGGCAACTGACACATTTATGACAGCTGCGGTGTCCCGGGGTCCTGTGATCCATTTTTGCGACCTTCTGACAAACAAAGTCAGTGGGGAAGCCAGATTTGCTTAACAACGGCGTTATTGACTTAACAGCGGCAACAATTCATTTAACAACTGTGGCAAGACAGGTCGTAAATGGGGCAAAACTCACTTAACAGCATAAATGTTGGGCTCAGTTGTGGTCGCCGATTGAGGACTACATGTTATCTTGACAAAAGATTTTAATTCTGATGGACTGATCTGATTGTTCTTTCTGTGGAATACAGGTAGTCCTCGACTTACAGCCGTTCGTTTAGCGACCGCCCAAGGTTACTCTGAAAAAAGTGACTTAGGGCCGCTTTTCACACTTAACGACTGTGTGCAGCAACCCCGTGGGCCCGCGATCAAAATTCAGACAGTGGGCAACTGACCCAGATTTATGACGGTTTAAGACCTGCAGTGATTCACTTGTGAGAAGAAATGTCGTAAAATGGAGCAAATTCACCTAACAGCTGTTTGGTGGTTCTAAGGCAAGGACTACCTGTAAAGCTTACACCCGTAACAGGGGAAAAAAAGACATACCTCCAGATTGAACAGGAAAATAACTTCTTGTCTTCATTGACCCCAATAATCATTTCCCATTGCTGAAATCAGAAAGAAGGGTGAAGGTCAATAAATGAATAGAATGGAATGGAATAAGGAAAGAATAGAATAGAATATTGGAATGAAGAACAGAACAGAACAGAACAGAACAGAACAGAACAGAACAGAACAGAATAGAATAGAATAGGAATAGAATAGAAAATATGGAATGGAATGGAATGGAATGGAATGGAATGGAATGGAATAGAATAGAATAGAATAGAATAGAATAGAATAGAATAGAATAGAATAGAACAGAACAGAACAGAACAGAACGGAACGGAACGGAACGGAACGGAACGGAACGGAACAGAACAGAATAGGAATAGAATAGAAAATATGGAATGGAATGGAATGGAATGGAATGGAATGGAATGGAATGGAATGGAATAGAATAGAATAGAATAGAATAGAATAGAATAGAATAGAATAGAATAGAATAGAATAGAATAGAATAGAATAGAACAGAACAGAACAGAACAGAACAGAACAGAACAGAACAGAACGGAACAGAACAGAATAGGAATAGAATAGAAAATATGGAATGGAATGGAATGGAATGGAATGGAATGGAATGGAATAGAATAGAATAGAATAGAATAGAATAGAATAGAATAGAATAGAATAGAATAATGGGATAGGGATAGGGATAGGGATAGGGATAGAATAAAATAGAATAGAACAGAATAGAACGGAATAGAATAGAATAGAATAGAAAAGAAAATGTGGAATGGAATAGAATAGAATAGAATAGAACAGAACAGAACAGAACAGAACAGAACAGAACAGAACAGAACAGAACAGAACAGAATAATAGGATAGGGATAGGGATAGAATAGAATAGAAAATATGGAATGGAATGGAATGGAATGGAATGGAATGGAATAGAATAGAATAGAATAGAATAGAATAGAATAGAATAGAATAGAATAGAATAGAATAATGGGATAGGGATAGGGATAGGGATAGAATAGAATAGAAAATATGGAATGGAATGGAATGGAATGGAATAGAATAGAATAGAATAGAATAGAATAGAATAGAAAATATGGAATGGAATGGAATAGAATGGAATAGAATAGAATAGAATAGAATAGAATAGAATAGAATAGAATAGAATAGAATAGAATAGAATAGAATAATGGGATAGGGATAGGGATAGGGATAGAATAGAATAGAAAATATGGAATGGAATGGAATGGAATAGAATAGAATAGAATAGAATAGAATAGAATAGAATAGAAAATATGGAATGGAATGGAATAGAATGGAATGGAATAGAATAGAATAGAATAGAATAGAATAGAATAGAATAGAATAGAATAGAATAGAATAGAATAGAATAGAATAGAATAGAATAGAATAGAATAGAATAGAACAGAATAGAAAATATGGAATGGAATGGAATGGAATAGAATAGAATAATGGGATAGGGATAGGGATAGAATAGAATAGAAAATATGGAATGGAATGGAATGGAATGGAATGGAATGGAATGGAATAGAATAGAATAGAATAGAATAGAATAGAATAGAATAGAATAGAATAGAATAATGGGATAGGGATAGGGATAGGGATAGAATAGAATAGAAAATATGGAATAGAATAGAATGGAATAGAATGGAATAGAATGGAATAGAATGGAATAGAATAGAATAGAATAGAATAGAATAGAATAGAATAGAATAGAATAGAAAATATGGAATGGAATGGAATGGAATAGAATAATGGGATAGGGATAGGGATAGGAATAGAATAAAGAATAGAATAGAATAGAATAGAATAGAATAGAATAGAATAGAATAGAATAGAATAGAATAGAAAATATGGAATGGAATGGAATGGAATAGAATGGAATGGAATAGAATAGAATAGAATAGAATAGAATAGAATAGAATAGAATAGAATAGAATAGAATAGAATAGAATAGAATAGAATAGAAAATATGGAATGGAATGGAATGGAATAGAATAGAATAATGGGATAGGGATAGGGATAGAATAGAATAGAAAATATGGAATGGAATGGAATGGAATGGAATGGAATAGAATAGAATAGAATAGAATAGAATAGAATAGAATAGAATAGAATAGAATAGAATAGAATAGAATAGAATAATGGGATAGGGATAGGGATAGGGATAGAATAGAATAGAAAATATGGAATAGAATAGAATGGAATAGAATGGAATGGAATAGAATAGAATAGAATAGAATAGAATAGAATAGAATAATGGGATAGGGATAGGGATAGGGATAGAATAGAATAGAAAATATGGAATGGAATGGAATGGAATGGAATGGAATGGAATAGAATAGAATAGAATAGAATAGAATAGAATAGAATAGAATAGAATAGAATAGAATAGAATAGAATAGAATAGAATAATGGGATAGGGATAGGGATAGGGATAGAATAGAATAGAAAATATGGAATGGAATGGAATGGAATGGAATAGAATAGAATAGAATAGAATAGAATAGAATAGAATAGAAAATATGGAATGGAATGGAATGGAATAGAATGGAATAGAATAGAATAGAATAGAATAGAATAGAATAGAAAATATGGAATGGAATGGAATGGAATGGAATAGAATAGAATAGAATAGAATAGAATAGAATAGAATAGAATAGAATAGAATAGAATAGAATAGAAAATATGGAATGGAATGGAATGGAATAGAATAGAATAGAATAGAATAGAATAGAAAATATGGAATGGAATGGAATGGAATAGAATAGAATAGAATAGAATAGAATAGAATAGAATAGAATAGAATAGAATAGAATAGAATAGAATAGAATAGAATAGAAAATATGGAATGGAATGGAATGGAATAGAATAGAATAGAATAGAATAGAATAGAATAGAATAGAATAGAATAGAATAGAATAGAATAGAATAGAATAGAATAGAAAATATGGAATGGAATGGAATGGAATAGAATGGAATAGAATAGAATAGAATAGAATAGAATAGAAAATATGGAATGGAATGGAATGGAATAGAATAGAATAGAATAGAATAGAATAGAATAGAATAGAATAGAATAGAATAGAATAGAATAGAATAGAATAGAATAGAATAGAATAGAAAATATGGAATGGAATGGAATGGAATAGAATAGAATAATGGGATAGGGATAGGGATAGGAATAGAATAAAGAATAGAATAGAATAGAATAGAATAGAATAGAATAGAATAGAATAGAATAACGGAATGGAAGGGAAGAGAAGAGAAGAGAAGAGAAGAGAAGAGAAGAGAAGAGAAGAGAAGAGAAGAGAAGAGAAGAGAAGAGAAGAGAAGAGAAGAGAAGAGAAGAGAAGAGAAGAGAAGAGAAGAGAATAATAGAATAGAATAGAATAACGGAATGGAATGGAAGGGAAGGGAAGGGAAGGGAAAAGAAGAGAAGAGAAGAGAAGAGAAGAGAAGAGAAGAGAAGAGAAGAGAAGAGAAGAGAGGAGAGGAGAGGAGAGGAGAGGAGAGGAGAGAATACAATATACTGTAGAATAGAATAGAATAGAATAAATAGAATATAATAAATATAATATAGAACAGAAAAGAAATAGAAATAAGAAGAGGAGGAGAGGAGAGAAGAGAAGAGAAGAAGAGAGAAGAATACAATATACTGTAGAATAGAATAAATAGAATATAGAAGAGAAGAGAAATAGGAAGAGAAGAGAGGAGAGGAGAGAAAACAATATACTGTAGAATAGAATAAATAGAATATAGAATAGAATAGGAATAGAATAGAATAGAATAGGAATAGAATAGAATAGTAGAGAATAGAATACGATATATAATAGAATAGACTATAGAATAGACTATAGAATAGAATAGAATAGAGAATAGAATAGAGAATAGAATAAATAGAATATAGAAGAGAAGAGAAAAGAGAAGAGAAGAGAAGAGAAAGGAAGAGAGGAGAGAATATACTGTAGAATAAAATAGAATAAATAGAATAAATAGAATATAGAATATAATAGAATATAGAGAATAGAATAGAATAGAATAGAATATAGAGAATAGAATATAGAATAGAATAGACTATAGAATAGAATATAGAATAGAATAGAATATAGAATAGAATAGAATAGAGAATAGAATAAATAGAGAAGAGAAGAGAAGAGAAGAGAAAGGAAGAGAGGAGAGAATATACTGTAGAATAAAATAGAATAAATAGAATATAGAATAGAATAGAACAGTGATGGCGAACCTTTTTTGGTTCGCGTGCCAAAAGGGGGGGGGAATGTGGGGGATCACATGTGTGCGTGCCCACACTCCTAATTCCATGCACCCCCACGCATGCGCGCATGACCCCCCCCACTCCCAGCATGCAATGGCACGCCCATTTTTCGCTCTCCCCAGGCTTTAGAGCCTTTCTAGGAGCCTGGGGAGGGCGAAAACGGCCTTCCCCACCCCCTCTGGAGGCTGGAAACAGCCTGTTTCCCGACTTCCAGTGGGCCCAGAAGGCCCGAAAATCAGCCGGCTGGTGCACACATGCATGCCGGACCTGAGCTCGCGTGCCCACCGATATGGCTCCGCGTGCCACTTGTGGCACCCGTGCCATAGGTTCGCCATCACGGGAATAGAATATAGAGAATAGAGAATAGAGAATAGAATAGAATTACAGAATAGAATAGAATTATAGAATTACAGAATAGAATAGAATTACAGAATATAATAGAATAGAATATAGAATAGAATAGAATAGAATAGCTTTATTGTCACTTTAAATGTAGACTAATCGGCATACATTAAAAGGAAATTTTGTTGCATACAGCTCTCAAAGGGTCACCCCCTTCAATATACACTGACTACATAAACATGACAAAACGAATAAATAAAATGCAAAAGTATGTATATTATATGAGACAGAAATCTCTGAACATTTCCGCCCCTCTACCTCTGGGGAAGTCAACAGCCTTGGGCTCCCTTGGACAAGAGGAAGACAGGCAAAGCATGCTGAGAAAGAATTTCTCTGCAGGGAGACACCCCCCCCAAAAAAAGAATCCGATGGCAGGTTCGACCCCAACTTTGCTGGAGTCTAACCAGCATCCATAAGAAGAGTGAGAGTCCAACAAAAGAGGATATTTGTAGCTCAGGGTTGAACTGTGGGGGTCCTTGGTGGTCTCTGAGCTGGCTGGTTTTCTTGAAGATGACCCGAGTAGGGAACATCATCAGTGATAGAAGGGACTGGGGTTTTTGGGGAGGAAGACGAAGAGGAAGGAGGAGGAGCTTGGTTGTTTTTTTGCAGACATCTCATGACCCAACTAGGGAACATCATCAAGCCCAATCAAGCAACCACGAAGGAACATCTGTTAAAGATTTTCATACTTTTAAGAGATTAACAGAGTTGGAAGGGACCTTGCAGGTCATCTAGTCCAACCCCCTGCCCAAGCAGGAGACATTCCCACTGAAGCTGAGCAAGCCACTAGTATATAAAATGAGAACAGGCCCACTCACTTCTAGCGCTGATGATGTTACCTAGTTGGATAATGAAATGGCTGCAAGGAAACAGCCAAGCTCAGAGAGCACCAAGTACCCCACAGTCCTCCTCCCCCCACTTCACTCCACAAACCCCACTCCCTTCTAGCACTGATGATGTTACCTAGTCAGGTAATGAAACATCTTCAAGAAAACATCCAAGCTCAGACAGCAATAAGGACCACATAGTCCTCCTCCACCTCCTCCTCCTATTACTTCCCCTCCACTCTGTCACGATGTGAATATTGTCACTTGTGAGTCTATGCAGGGTGATGCACCCCTATTCTAAATATTATGGTACTTCCCAATACAAGCAGAACACGTGATATGATGTTTCTGCGCATGTCTACATTCCTATCCACCATTAATCACTTCTGTTATGCCTTCCGACCTGGAAGGACGTGTTACGTAGCAAAGATGTGGTTTATTCAGGATTTATTGTTTTATATTGTTTTGTACTGAAATAAATATTTTCTATTAGACATTTTAACCTCGGTTTTATTTCTAAGTATTTGAATTCCAAGCAAAAGATCCAATGTCGCCTCTTCGGCGGAATTCTCCCTTTAACACACTCCGCAAACCCTACTCCCTTCTGACACTGATGGTGTTACCTAGTCGGGTAATGAAACGTCTTCAAGAAAACAGACACTCGGAGAGCACCAAGAACCCCACAGTCCTTCTTCCTCTTCCTCTTCCCCCCTCCTGCTTCACTCTGCAAACCCCACTTCCTTCTAGCACTGATGATGTTACCTAGAAGGGTAATGAAGCTGTTAAGATATTCATGAATTGGGAGAGCCAGTGTTAACAAGGTTAGCCAATGAATAGGCATAGCAACTAAGTCAGCCAATGGGAGCTAACCACTTCTGAGTCTGTGCAGAGAATCGAAACTGGAACTTAAGTTTAAGGCTGGGTGTGGCTCCAGTCTCCACTCTGTACTCTTCCACTCTGAACTCTGCTGTAATGAAACTTAATTCTCCTGCTTGTGTTTACCTGTAACTGATTGAAGAATTCTACTTGTGGTATTGTAAATATATATATTATTATGTTTATAAAGAAGTTATTGAATCCAGCTGAATCAGTCATCTGTGTGTGTTCTGGAAATTGATTTTGCAACAATTTTTAATAGAAACGTCTGCAAGAAAACATCCAAGCTCAAAGAGCCTCCAGAACCCTGCAGAAAATGAGATTCCTCAGGCCAACTTGGCTTCCTCACCCTCACCTCCACTTCTCCTTCTTCTCGGGCTGAGACCATCTCTCTGCATAAGCTGGCATGCTGTACGGGAGTTCAGTTTTGCAAAATGCAGAGGTCTTGTCTAGATCCACGTAGAACGGATCACAAGGATTGAAAGAAAGGAAAAAGAAAGTTACCTCGTTCGTCCCGCCCTGAGCTGCGTAGGTAAAAGTGCAGGTAACATCTCCCTGTAGATAATAACACAAGAAATGATAAGGAAGCAAAAAATCACGGTCTTCAAAACACAAATGCCTGATTAGAGGCAGTCCTTGGCTTACGACCACAATTTCCGCTGCTAAGCGAGAAAGTGGTTCAGTGAGTTTTGCTTGCCGCAGTGGTTCAGTGAATCACTGCCACGGTTAAGTCCGTAACATGGTCATTAAGGGAATCTGGCTTCCCCGTGGACTTTGCTCGTCAGAAGGTCGCAAAACGGGATCACGTGACCCTGGGATGCGACAACCGTCCATAAATATGAACCAGCTGCCAAGTGTCCGAATTTTGATCAGGTGACTGTGGGAAACTGTCATTAAGTGGGAACTGCCATTCAGTGGGGAAATGGTCAAAAGTCACTTTTTTCAGTGCCGTTGTAACTTTGAGCGGTCACTAAATGAATGGTTATAAGTCGGGGACTATCTGTACTGAATGAAATCATGATCATCATTAACGCATTAAAACAGAAATAAATAACACCATCTTGATTATGTATTGTTTTGATACCTCTCCAGCAGCCTGCAGTAGATAAGCAGGGATTAACACCAGACAAACAATCAAGCAGAAAACAATATCCTAATCAAGGAACTACCAAGGGAAAAAACACTCTCCCACCAACATTGACAGGACAAATCACTTAAGTATAAACAGAGAAAACGCTACTCCCTTCTAGCACTGATGATGTTACTTAGTTGGGTCGTGAAACATCTGCAAGAAAACAAGCAAATTTGGAGACCACCAAGGATGACCTCAGTCCTCCTCCTCTCCACAAACCCCACTCCCTTCTAGAACTGATGATGTTACCTAGTTGGGTAATGAAACGTCTGCAAGAAAACAGACAAGCTCAGAGAGCACCAAGGATGACCTCAATCCTCCTCCTCTCCACAACCCCCACTCTTTCTAACACTGATGATGTTCCCTAGTTGGGTTGTGAAACGTCTGCAAGAAAACAAGCAAGTACAGAGAGCAACAAGGACTCTACATGATCATTGTTCTCCTATCAGCCTCTCCTACAGTGCAGGAACTTCTTGGTGGTCTCCCATCCGACATAAACCAAGGCCAACCCTTTAATTTTTGAGATCAGCACAGGTTAACTCTGGTCCTTTAATGAACCCGGCTTAACAAGACGATAATAAAAATCAGCTTCTAAGCACTATCCACATCCCTCATTTAGATTGTCATTATTTTTTAAAAAATTACGCTGCCCAACTGCTGATTTTAATTTAATTAAAAAAAACCCAAACATTTACTATGTTTGGTGTTTTTTTTTAATTTAAAAAAAAACCCCTCACAATCATTAGCAGTTGGGCAGCGTAAATTTTTTTAAAATAATGACAATCAAAACCAATGGGGGTAGAAATACAACGATAGACAATAAAAAAGGCTAAAAATGGCAAAGATATTTTTTTTAAAAAAACGGATGTGATTGAGAATCAACCAAATCCACCCAATCCAAAAGTCTGGGCTTCCTTCGCCAGAACCAACGAGGAAAAAATAAACTAGAACTTATTTTTGTCCCCATTTAGCAGCTCCTGATTTGACCTGACACAATTGTTTAATCATGATTACCTAAAAACTGTTGTTTTTAAGCTCCTGTTTTAACGATTAAATTCTACTTTTGTCGTGTATTTAGATTGTGCTGTATTTTGTTTGTTTTTCCAATCCTTGTGTTGGTTTTCTTCTAGATTGTTTACAGGATAATGTTTATTTTAATTATGTTCTCCATCAACGTTTTACTGCTTGTATGTTTTTGCTGGACTGCTTCGACATGCTGAAATCTTTGCAAATTTGGCAGTATGGAGAAGGACTTCCTTTTTTTATGAAGAATGAATGACTAAAATTAGCTACCTACCAATTTCAATTTTAATTTTTTTTATTCTGACTTTATTGTTTATTATAAGTAATTCAAGGTGGCAAACATATCTAATACAGTCTTCGAATTTTGACCAAAATTGAGCCCAAAATTTATGTTGCTAAGCGAGACAGTCGTTAAGTGAGTTTCATCCCATTTTACGACCTTTCTTGTCACGGTCGTTAAGGGAATCACTGCAGTTGTTAAGTTAGTCACACGGTTGTTAAGCAAATCTGGCTTCCCCGTTGACTTTGCTCGTTCGAAGGTCACAAAAGGGGATCATATGACCACGGGACACTGTGATCGTCATAAATAGGAGTCAGTTGCCAAGTGTCCGAATTTTGATCACGGAACCACAGGGATGCTGCAATGGTGTGAAAAATGGTCATAAGTCACTTTTTTCAGTGCTGTTATAACTTCGAATGGTCACTAAATGAACTGTTATAATTCAAGGACATTCTGCATTCTTTCTTCCTCCTGTTTTCCCTGTAACAACAATCCTGTGAGGTGGGTAGGCTGAGAGAAAGCCCAAAGTCACCTAGCCAGCTTTCATGCCTAAGGAACAACTAGAATTCACAGTCTCCTGGTGATTGGCCCAAAGTGACCTAGTCAGCTTTCATGGCCAAGGAAGAACTAGAACTCACTGTCACCTGTTGATTGGCCTAAAGTCACCTAGCCGGCTTTCATGGCCAAGGCAGGACTAGAATTCACAGTCTCCTGGTGATTGGCCCACAGTCACCTTTCATGGCCAAGGAAGAACTATAATTCATTCTCCTGGTGATTGGCCCAATACCTTAATCACTAAACCAACATTCAATATCTTGCTGTAAGCTACCCTAACTGCAATGAACATTGATGTTGATATATTTAATAAATACATATTCCTACCAATAATAATCCAATTCCCATATTGCACAGCAATTCCGAGACATACTACCGTATGTCACCTCATTTTTTTTAACCGGAAAGGCCCTCAGAAATACTCAAAACAAACATGGTTAGTCAGTCTGCAACCTATTCTACTGCATTCGGTGGCATTGTCATCAGAGAAGGCATTCACAAGAGTTTTTCCACAGACAAACAGAAAATTCAGACAAACAATGAATAGAATAGAAATTCTTTATTGGCCAAGTGTGATTGGACACACAAGGAATTGTCAATGGGCTCAACTTTGGTCACAAGTCCAGGACCACCTGGTAATCACTGGGAGTTAAGATCCTTACGTTTTTTTTAAACGTTTGCAGGTAGACCTCGACATATAACCGTTCCTTTAGCAACCATCTGAAGTTACAAGAGCACTGAAAAAACCCTTTTTCACACTTAACAACCGGGTTATTAACTTAACGACTGCAGGGATTCACTTAACTGTGGCAGGAAAGGTCGTAAAATGGGGCAAACCTCACTTAACAAATGTCTCACTTAGCAACATAAATTCTGGGATCAATCGTGGTCGTAAGTCGAGGACTACCTGCACTTTAAATAATATTTTTTTAAAAACTTCAGCAATAAGGGGGGGGGGAGTGCAATGCAACGTGCAAAGCCTACAAAAATCGAATTTACTCCCCTATCAAGATATTAATATACAACAAAAAAGAAATTATAATAGAAATGTTGGAATTATTTGAAAAGAACTTTAAAGGGGCAGCCACATACGGTAAATGTGAAAAATTAAGAGGAGAACGCCACAGCATAAATGGAGCCAACGGCAAGTGCCCTCATCTCATAGGCAGGAGCAAAACCGTAGCAGGGGCTCTACCACCCATTTACCCCGGGGTAAGTTTGGGGCACCCACTATGAACTACAATTCTGCATTTAGCCACTTTCTACGGAAAGCTGGCCGGGACATGCCAAAATGCTCCGTCTCTCCCGCCTTCGGCTCCTCAGAGACCAATCACAGCACCACAAAAAAGACCCTCCCCTCCCTTCGACCAATCAGAAGTTATCTTTTCGGGGCGCAAGACTCAAGCCATCCAATCAGCAGGCGCCACCTAGCTCTCTGCCCTGTCTCGTTCGCTCTCACCAGATTTTGCGAATACGAGTGAACCATCCCGCCGGGTCTGACATCGAAGTCGGCCGAGATGGGCTCCTGCTTTGCCCCGACAGCCGAGAGAAGGAGTTGCAGGAGGAAGAAGAAGGGCGTCCAAAGCCTCCGGTTGCCGAGTAACCTGGGCGCCACCATCTTGGAAGAAGAAACGAAAAAAAAATAGCCAGCTGATTGAGCTACGAGAAGCTGGAGCAGCCAAAGCGCGTTTTACTGTTCAGCACAGGCGTCTCTGTTTCCGGGAGGCCAAGGCGGCCATCTTTTAAGGGGGCGCCGGCGGATATTCAGTGGGAGTTACCAAATCTGGGCTGCAAAGTGCGGACGACCTGTAGAGGGCAGCAAAGAATGCCAAAATCAGGGCCTAGCTGCTGCCATTGGCTAGCAGGGGGATTCTGGGAGTTGGAGTTCACACAGCTTCACGTTGCCTAAATTGCAAAACGCTACTGCACAGCAGCGGAAAATCTCTCGTTATGCAAAGTCGTCTGAATAATTGTTGCATTGACCTATCCCTGTGTAGACAACTGGTACTGGATGCAACATCAGCAGGAAGAGAGAGATGAGGCGACAGCTAAATTTAATAAACTATCTTAAAATAAGAAGTAGAAGTAGCTGCATTACTATTAGGACCCAATGAAACAGCTACAAAAGTTAGAACATTCAGAAGGTAGGGGAAGGAGGAACAAAGAGCCAATTTAGTCTAGGGGTTAAGGCACCAGAATGAAAACCGGGAGTTCTAGTACTTTTTTAGCAATGAAAACTGGCTGGGTGACTTTGGGACAAGCACCAGGAGACTGGGAGTTCTGGAATTAAGGAGAAACTTCCCAACAGTGAGGACAGATGTTGTGGGTGCTTCATTACTGGAGATGTTTAAGAAGGCGGGGTGATTTTGAGACAACTTTCCCCCCATGTATGCATGGTTTTGTATGTCTTTTTTTAAAACTCTTTTTAAATTGTTTTTAATAATTTTATTGTTCAGTTGTTCCTTAAAATGTTGTATGCCACCCTGAGTCCTCAGGGAGTAGGGTGGCATAGAAGAACACTAACTAACTAACTAACTAACTAACTAAATAAATAAATAAATAAATAAATAAATAAATAAATAAATAAATAAACAAACAAACAAACAAACAAACAAACAAACAAACAAACAATAGGACAGTGATGGCGAACCTTTTTTGGTTCGCGTGCCAAAAGGGTGTGTGCGCACGCGCGTACCCACACCCATGCCCTCCCCCCACGCATGCGCACAAACCCCCATGCATGCGTACAAAAACTGCAGTGGCGGGTTCCCCTCTTACCGGTGACGGTGCACTGCGCACACATCTCCAAGTTTTGGGAGGGCACGCTCGCTACGCGCTTGCGCCCCTCACGTGACTTTGCTTCTGCGCATGCGCGGAAGCAAAATCGCGCCAAAATCTCGTGAAGGGACACACAGGCGCCCGAGATTTTGGTGCGATTTTGCTTCCGCGCATGCGCGGAAGAGAAATCTCACTGACATCTCACGCGCACGCACATTTTGGCGCAATTTTGCTTCCGCGCATGCGCAGAAGCAAAATCGACCCAAAATTACTGGGGGGAAATGGCAGCGCGCACGATGGACTGGCAGAGAGGGCTCCGGAGTGGTTGCGCAATCAGCCGCTCCCTACCGGAGCTGCGCACCGGGCCTCACAACGGACTCCTGAAGCCTGGAGACTAAAACTTAGGAAAAAATGGTTGCAGGATTTGTGTTTAGGCAGTCTAGAGAAAAGATGGGGGGACATGATAACTATTCCAGTATTTGAGGGGCTGCCCCAAAGAAGAGGGTTAGGGTTAGCTGTTCCCCAAAGCACCTGAGGGTAGAACAAGAAGCAATGGATGGAAACTCATCAAGGAGAGAAGCAACCTGGAATTAAGGAGAAACTTCCTAACAGCGAGGGCAATGAACCAGTGGAACAACTTCTTGTGGGTGCTCCATCATTGGAGGTTTTTAAGAAGAGACCGGACAGCAATTTGTCTGAAATGGTATAGGATCTCCTGCCTGAGCATGGGGTTGGGCTAGAAGACCTCCAAGGTCCCTTGCAACTCTGTTATTCTGTTCTCTTATTCTGATTGCTAAACAGGGCTTGATAGGGTCTAATCTGATTCTGTCTCTTTTCAACACAACACCATAACCCTTTTAGCGTGAGCATTTAATAAACAGTTCTCAAGGTTGAAGAACCCAACGTGACATTTGCCCAAATAAAGATGGACCCTCAACTGACATATTCCCCCACAATTAGTAATAACTGCGGTTGTCTTTGTCTACGGAGATTCTCAGTCACCCAGGTCATGCTTTTTTTTTTCAAGAGGCAACTGGACTTCCTTGTTTTTCTTCTAAGATGTTTCGATTCTCATCCAAGAAACTTCTTCAGCATGGGGTTGGACTAGAAGACCTCCAAGGTCCCGTCCAACTCTCTCCTCTTATTCTGATTGTTAAACTGGGCTTGATAGGCCTCTAATCTGATTTTGTCTCATTTCGTTAAAGCTCTTTGGTCACAAGGCAGTCACAACACCACAAACGGTCAGGCGCCTTCTGTTCGGGCATGAAAGAAGCAGATAAAGATGGAATGAGCGTTAACCATTGAGCGGTTAACCGATAATTTAAAGATATATGGGAACATGTTATCAGTCTGTTAAATATAAGATGTATTAGGATTAGAATCACTCAGGGAAAGGTCTAGAGGGAGAAAGAGGAAGGGAAGGGAGGAAAGAAGGAGTGGAGGGAAGTAGGAAGGGGGAGAGAAGGAGTAAGAAGGTAGTTGGAGGAGATGGAGATAGAGGGAGGGGAGTGTAAAGAAAAGAAGGAAAAACAGACTGATAAATAACAGCACAAAATAGGTGCAAAAATAGGATATTGAATTATGATTGATTGGATAAAATATGTATAATTATGTATTAACAGATTAACAGAGTTGGAAGGGACCTTGCAGGTCATCTAGTCCAACCCCCTGCCCAAGCAGGAGACCCTACATCTGCCTCTACCTAGGATCGAACTCACAACCTCCTGATTGTGAGGCAAGAGCTCCACCTCTAGTATGTTTTTGAATGTTTTAAGGTATATGTATTGATGTATATATGGAAACTGTGGAGAAAAAATAAAAAAATACTTTAAAAATAAATAAAAACAACAACCATTGAGCGGTTATGACTGGAGTGACAATGAAAGTGAACACAATCATCAGATGCTCTATCTTCCTTGAGTCACTAAATGGGGACCTTTGATGAAGAGCCCTTCAGTAGATTACAGGTAGCCCTCGACATACGACCGAAATTTCTGTGATTAAGCGAGATATCCATTCGGTGATTTTTGCCCCCATCGTACGACCTTTCTCGCCACAGTTGTTAAGTGAATCACTGCCATTGTTAACTTAGTAGCGCGGTGGTGGCTGCAAGTGGATCGATTCTAGAACTGGAAGGGACCTTGGAGGTCATCTAGTCCAACCCCCCTGCTCAATCTGGCTTCCCCGTGGACTCTGCTTGTCCGAAGGTCACAAAAGGTGATCACATGACCCGGCCTGGGACACTGCAACCCTGATCAACGTCAGTTAGTTCCCATGTGGCTGAATTTTGATCATGTGACCATGGGGTGCTGCCACAGTCATAAATGTGAAAAACGGTCATAATTCACTTTTCAGTGGTGGTGTAACTTCAAACAAACCGTTGTTAAGTTGAGGACTACCTGGACGTATAGTCACCATTTTAGATGTGAAATGGGCCCTTTAAGTCAAGTACTCTCATATAACTTACATAAGCAGTAAGGGTGTATGGGATGTTCAGGTAGGAGTAGCACCTCTGGTGTAGGGGCATGACGTGTCCTTTTATGGCAGCTTTTAGGGCAGCTCGTTCACCTTTGGTCCCCACCTGTCACTCAGCTCTCACCTGTGGCTCCTAGCGGCTGTAGCATGCGCAGCGGCCACACCCCGAGCAACAGCTTCGACAGGCTGGCCAAACCAGGTTGAGAGTAGCCGTTGGGTCATTGACCTTTGGTGAGATAGGGACTTGTCTATCCCGAGCATGTGAAGACAGATTCCGGCGGACTGAGCGGATGAAACCTACTAGAATAGGACAACGGTCACGAAGGCGGTCTCTGCAAGCGATGTGGTATGCTAAGAGCACGGCAAGACACGAAAGACACCCTGGTCAACCACTGCGCCCAGCCCATCTCCAACTGTCTTGACTCTTGTCCTGCTATTTGGAGCAAGATGGAATCTGGGAAGAGAGAGTGAGGCTGACTATGCGCACCTCTCCCTCACTTTAATCCAATTTACGCGCAAGTCTTGACATCCCTCCCAAGACCTGTGAAAAGTCCTGTGGCGATGGGTGAGCGACAAAGCAACAGGTGTGGATACACTGGGAGCTGTAGCTGCGGACCTGCACACAGGTGACTCAGGTCTATGATAGTTGTTAAGGTCCTCTTCGAATACGACGGACGAACATCATCATCATATAAGCAGCAGCAAAGCATTTGAAGCACATTTATAACCTTAGACGCAAAAGACAAAGAGAGCTCAGTGTAAAATCAAACCAGATGTTGAGAGGATGGACTTCAGGGAGAGAACCACAAAGACAACAAGGAAAATGTGGATTACAGTCCAAAGCACCTGAAGGCAGGTCAAGAAGCAACGGATGGAAACTAATGAAGGAGAGAACCAAGCTAGAAATTAGGAGGAATTTCCTAACAGTGAAGACAATTAGCCAGTGGAACTGCTTGCCTCCAGAAGTTGTGGATGCTCCAACACTGAACGTTTTTTAGAAGAGTCTGGACAGCCCATCTTTCTTTCATATTTCTCTAGCTGCCCATCTTAGCAAACGACTCTCGGTGGCTCACAATTCAAAACATCTATTACGGTTCAAATTCTGAAAACATTTTGAACAGAAAAAAACCATTAAAACAGTAAACAAAAAAACCCAGTCGTGTTTGCGTTTCAGAGCGCAGAACTTATTCTTCAATGACGGATTTTTAATCGGAGAATTTCCTTCTGTACTTTCACACACAGATTTTTAGATTCAAGATGGGGGTGATCTCTTAATAGTAGGAGCAATTTAACAAAAGTTAATTTAACAAACATTTGGGGTGGTGATGGAGTTTTTCCTCCTTGCAGGTCTATGAGCTCCTGCCTCCCACCAAATACTCAGGTTCTGGATTTCCTTCAGGAATCAATGAGACAAGGCAGATTATTAATGAGGCCCCATCCAGTTCTAACACCCTACGATGTTTATTTTCTTGGTGTTTTTTTTAATTATGCTCCACCAAATTCACACACAATTTACCATTTAGAATAGAATATATTTCTTTATTGGCCAAGTGTGATTGGACACACCAGGAATTTGTCTTTGGTGCATATGCTCTCAGTGTACATAAAAGAAAAGATACATTTGTCAAGAATCATGAGGTACAACACTTAATGATAATAAGTATAAAATAGAATAGAATTAGAATAGAATAGAATTAGAATAGAATAGAATATAGAATAGAATAATAAGAATAGAATAGAATATAGAATAGAATAGAATAAGAATAGAATAGAATAAGAATAGAATAGAATAAGAATAGAATAGAATAGAATATAGAATAGAATAGAATATAGAATAGAATAAGAATAGAATAAGAATAAGAATAGATAGAATATAGAATAGAATAGAATATAGAATAGAATAAGAATAGAATAGAATAAGAATAGAATAAGAATAGAATAGAATAAGAATAGAATAAGAATAGAATAGAATATAGAATAGAATATAGAATAGAATATAGAATAGAATAAGAATAGAATATAGAATTGAATAAGAATAGAATAAGAATAGAATATAGAATTAGAATAGAATAGAATAGAATAGAATAGAATAGAATAGAATAGAATAGAATAGAATAGAATAGAATAGAATAGAATAGAATATATTTCTTTATTGGCCAAGTGTGATTGGACACACCAGGAATTTGTCTTTGGTGCATATGCTCTCAGTGTACATAAAAGAAAAGATACATTTGTCAAGAATCATGAGGTACAACACTTAATGATAATAAGTATAAAATAGAATAGAATTAGAATAGAATAGAATTAGAATAGAATAGAATATAGAATAGAATAAGAATAAGAATAGAATAGAATATAGAATAGAATAGAATAGAATAAGAATAGAATAGAATAAGAATAGAATAGAATAAGAATAGAATAGAATAGAATATAGAATAGAATAGAATATAGAATAGAATAAGAATAGAATAAGAATAAGAATAGAATAGAATATAGAATAGAATAGAATATAGAATAGAATAAGAATAGAATAGAATAAGAATAGAATAAGAATAGAATAGAATAAGAATAGAATAAGAATAGAATAGAATATAGAATAGAATATAGAATAGAATATAGAATAGAATAAGAATAGAATATAGAATTGAATAAGAATAGAATATAGAATTGAATAAGAATAGAATAAGAATAGAATATAGAATTAGAATAGAATAGAATAGAATAGAATAGAATAGAATAGAATAGAATAGAATAGAATAGAATAGAATAGAATAGAATATATTTCTTTATTGGCCAAGTGTGATTGGACACACCAGGAATTTGTCTTTGGTGCATATGCTCTCAGTGTACATAAAAGAAAAGAGACATTTGTCAAGAATCATGAGGTACAACACTTAATGATAATAAGTATAAAATAGAATAGAATTAGAATAGAATAGAATTAGAATAGAATAGAATATAGAATAGAATAAGAATAAGAATAGAATAGAATATAGAATAGAATAGAATAAGAATAGAATAGAATAAGAATAGAATAGAATAAGAATAGAATAGAATAGAATATAGAATAGAATAAGAATAGAATAAGAATAGAATAGAATAGAATAGAATAAGAATAGAATAATAGAATAGAATAGAATAGAGAATAGAATATAGAATAGAATAGAATAGAATAGAATAGAATAGAATAGAATAGAATAGAATAGAATAGAATAGAATTCTTTATTGGCCAAGTGTGATTGGACACACAAGGAATTTGTCTTTGGTGCATATGCTCATAAAAGAAAAGAGACATTTGTCAAGAATCATGAGGTAAAAAACACTTAATGATTGCCATAGGGTACAAATAAGCAATCAGGAAACAATCCATATTAATATAAATTGTAAGGATACAAGCAACAAGTTACAGTCATGCAGTCATAAGTGGGAGGAGATGGGTGACAGGAACAATGATAAGACTAATAGTAATAGTAATGCAGCCTTAGTGAATAGTTTGACAGTGGTGAGGGAATTATCTGTTTAGCAGAGTGATGGCCTTCGGGGAAAAACGGTTCTTGTGTCTAGTTGTCTTGGTGTGCAGTGCTCTATAGCGTCGTTTTGAGGGTAGGAGTTGAAACAATTTATGTCCAGGATTCGAGGGGTCAGTAAATATTTTCACGGCCCTCTTTTTGACTCGTGCAGTATACAGGTCCTCAATGGAAGGCAGGTTGGCAGCAATTGTTTTTTCTGCAGTTCTGATTATCCTCTGAAGTCTGTGTCTGTCTTGTTGGGTTGCAGAACCGAACCAGACAGTTATAGAGGTATTTGTAGAGAATAGGGGAAGTGACCTTGATATAAATTGTCAAGAACAAAGACAATTTATAGATGGCATTTTCCACCCTCAAGGTTAGCAAAGATGTTTAAGGATAAATCTGCAGAATGTTGGAAATGCCATCAGACACCTGGTTCATATTATCATATGTGGTGGCGATGTCAAAGAGCAAAAAAATATTGGACAAAAATACATACCTGGCTGGAAAAAATGATAAAACAACATATAGATTTGAAACCAGGGACATTTTTGTTGGGCATTTTACCAGAGAAGTATAACAAAGAGAATGTATATCTGATTTTACATGCATTGACTGCACCGAGAATAGTATTTGCACAACAATGGAAAAGTGAAGAGATCCCAACAGATAAAGATGTGATTAGAAAAATATTAGAATGTGCATAAATGGATAGGCTAATACTTACAATTAAGGAAAAGAAAAAAAACTGATTACTTTTTGACTTGGGACTTATGTTATCAATGGCTAGCTGACAAAAACAGGAGCTAGAAACAGGGAAATATATGGAAGGATCAGTGATATAAGGAAGATATGTTAACTTACAATATTTTTCGGAGTATAAGACACACCGGAGTATAAGACGCACCTTAGTTTTTGGGGAGGAAAATAGGAAAAAATCTTCCTACCAGGTATTCATCTGGCTAACGTCCTTAGTCTGGTCAGCTTCAGCACATTATTTTATCCCCTGGTTAGGACTTAAAAAAACCTTCTTCTGAGAGAGTAACAATGAAAGAGCCTGCAAACCAGTAAGAGCTGGGAAGATCGTTAGCACCTGGTTAGGGCTAGAAAAAAACTTATTCAGAGCAAGTAGAGCAATGAAAAAAAATTCTGCAAAGACTTAGGGCTGGAAAAACATTCTTCTGAGAGAGTAACAATGAAAGAGCCTGCAAGCTGGTAAGAGCTGGGAAGATAGTTAGCACCTGGTTAGGGCTAAAAAAAAACTTATTCGGAGCAGCTTCAGCACATTATTTTATCCCCTGGTTAAAAAAACCTTCTTCTGAGAGAATAACAATGAAAGAACCTGCAAGCCAGTAAGAGCTGGAAAGATAGTTAGCACCTGGTTAGGGCTAGAAAAAAACTTATTGGGAGCAAGTAGAGCAGTGATGGCGAACCTTTTTTGGCTCGGGTGCCAAAAGGGTGCACGCGCGTGCAATAGCGCACGTGTGTGTGCCCACACCCATAATGCAATGCCCTCCCCCGTGCGCATGCACACAACCCCCGCACTCCCCCTGCGCATGTGCACAGGCCTCACTGAAGCCTCTGGGATTCCGGTAGGCCTGTTGGGCCATTTTTCGCAGTCCCCAGGGTTCAGGAAAGCCTCCTGAAGCCTGGGAATGGTGAAAACGGCCAAACGGAAGTTCGGAAATGCTGGAGCATGCACGCTGGAGCTGACATAGGGCAACACCTCGCGTGCCCTCAGATATGGCTCTGCGTGCCACCTGTGGCACGCGTGCCATAGGTTCGCCATCACTGAAGTAGAGCAATGAAAAAAAATTCTGCAAAGACTTAGGGCTGGAAAAACATTCTTTGGAGAGAGTAACAATGAAAAAGCCTGCAAGGTAAGAGCTGGGAAGATCTGTTAGCACCTAGTTAGGGCTGGAAAAAAAAAAGCTACATTCGAAGTATAAGACGCACCCAAATTTTCAGCCACTTTTAGGGAGGAAAAAGGTGCATCTTATACTCCGAAAAATACGGTAGTTAAATAAATATTATTAATATTAATATGATTGATATTAATGCAAGGAATATTGTTGTGAACTCTTTAATTATTATTTCCTAAAATGATGTGTACCCAGACAACACATCGTTCCATTGAAATTGGTATTTTTTGTACATTATAAAATAAAATAAGAACTTAGTACCAAGAAAAGAAAAGAAAAAAGAACAAAGACAATCATCAGTTGCAACAATAAAGATGGACCCACAATTGACATCATCATCATCATCATCATCATCATCATCATCATCATCATCATCATCATCACAGAGTTGGAAGGGACCTTGGAGGTCTTCTAGTCCAACCCCCTGCTTATTCCCTCACAGTTAATAACAACTGCAGTTGATTTTGAATCTCCTGCTTGTGAGGGGGAAGGAGCAGGGTGGAGGAGCACATTTTTCTCGGAAGGATCAAGATAAGACAGAAGAGCTAGATAGAAGAAATCAGATATGAAATTTATCTCCTTAGGACATTAAAACTGTTCCAACCCCAGAAAGCCAAGAAAGTTTCCAGAGATAGAAGATACAAATCAGATCAGCAGTTTGAACAGTGGGTGGTGGGTGGGTGGGTGGGTTGCAGCTGTTTGGCTGTTGTCACTTTCCCCAACATAAGAGGCCCCCAAGAGAGAGATATAAAAGAGCATTATCTTACGGAAGCGAGAAACATCGCTGTCTAAAGATATCTAGAGAGAACGGTGGGAATTCCCTGAGGGTGCTGCAGTTTGGTTTAACATCGTTAAACCTTCCGTTTGAGGTGAGGTCTCCGTTTTCTTTGTATTTTGTATTTGTATTTAGCAATAGCCATAGCAATAGCACTTAGACTTATATACCGCTTCATAGTGCTTTCCAGCCCTCTCTAAGCGGTTTACAGAGTTCAGCATATTTCCCCCAACAATCTGGGTCCTCATTTTACCCACCTCGGAAGGATGGAAGGCTGAGTCAACCTTGAGCCTGGTGAGATTTGAACAGCTGAACTGCTGAACTAGCAGTAGCCTGCAGTGCTGCATTTAACCACTGCACCATCTCGGCTCTTAAAGCATTAAAACTGTTCCAACCCCATTTGTTTATTTGTCAAGCATATATGATTATAAGCAAAGTACAAACAGTAAAACATGATTGAATATATATGTGATAGTCCAAGCATGAATAAGAGAAGAAGAGGTATGAATATATGGGTACATTAGGACAGGAACGGTAGGCAGGATTGTGCGCTTATGCACGCCCCTTACCGACCTCTTAGGAATGGGGTGAGGTCGATGGTAGATAATCCGAGGTTGAAGTTTTGGGGGTTTGGGGAAGAAACCACAGAGTCAGGTAAAGTGTTCCAGGCATTAACCACTCTGTTGTTGAAGTCGAATTTTTTGCAATCAAGTTTGGATCTTGCTAAACTCAACTCTGTGTAGTTCTTACAAAGCGACACTTTATTTTTTCCAGCTGCCATTAGATTAAACTCTCCAAATATTTTCGAGTCGCTTGTTTGGTCAATGTATTTATTTATTGGCAGCCATTTATGTAGAATTGTTTCATCATCCAGTCAGTGATGTAGCCCACCAGTTCTAGCCGGCTTGCAAATCTTAACAATTTAATGCCCCTTTAATGCTGTTCTCCGATTCTCTTCCTCCTCCTAGAGAAAGACAATGTTGTCCATCTCGGTGGTGGCTCTGGCCTGCTTGGTCTCCTTGCAAACCTTGTCCTCAGCGCTGGATCCGACCCTGGAAGGGACATGGAGAGACTGGAAGGCCACTCACAGTAAAGAATACGCTCAGGTGAGTTTGCTCCACTAGAAGTCAAATCAATCAATCCGAAGAGAGCTGGAAGGGACCTTGGAGGTCTTCTAGTCCAACCCCCCCCCTGCTCAAGCAGGAGACCCTGTACCATTTCAGACAGGTGGCTGACGGTCTTTTCTAAAAAACCTCCAATGATGACCTACAATTTCTGAAAGCAGGCTGTTTCACTGATTAATTGTTCTCTAGGAAATTTTCTTCTTAGTTCCAGGTTGCTTCTCTCCTTGGTTAGTTTCCATCCATTGTTTCTTGTCCTGCCTTCAGGTGCTTTGAATAGAATAGAATAGAATAGAATAGAATAGAATAGAATAGAATAGAATAGAATAGAATAGAATAGAATAGAATAGAATAACAGAGTTGGAAGGGACCTTGGAGGTCTTCTAGTCCAACCCCCTGCTTAGGCAGGAAACCCTACACCACTTCAGACAAATGGTTATCCAACATCTTCTCAAAAACTTCCAGTGTTGGAGCATTCACAACTTAATAATAATAATAATAACAACAGATTTGGATGGGACTTTGGAGGTCTTCTAGTCCAACCCCCTGCCTAGGCAGGAAACCCTGCACTACTTCAGACAAATAGTTATCCAACCTCTTCTTAAAAACTTCCAGTGTTGGAGCATTCACAACTTCTGGCGGCAAGCTGTTCCACGAATTAATTGTTCTGTCAGGAAATTTCTCCTTAGTTCTAAGTTGCTTCTCTCTTTGTTTAGTTTCCACCCATTGCTTCTTGTTCTACCCTCAGGTGCTTTGGAGAATAGGTTGACTCCCTCTTCTTTTGGGGCAGCCCCTCAAATACTGGAATACTGATATCATGTCACCCCTAGTCCTTTTTTTTTCTCTAGACTAGCCATACCTAATACTAAAGAGGAAATTTTTATATTTTGATTCAATAATTCTGTCACATTTGGAGCTGAGCTGGCTATCACCATTGATGTTCTCAGAGCCTTATGTAGGCTGTGTCCCACAGCAACTAAAATCCTACTTTCACTTCAAGTGTCCCAGTTTCGTACTTTGATTTTAGAGAACAGAACAGAACAGAATAAAAGAGTTGGAAGGGACCTTGTAGGATGTAGGTCATCTAGTCCGCCCCCCGCCCCCAAGCAGAAGACCCTACACCCTTTCTGACAGATGGCAGTCCAGTCTCTTCTTGAAAGCCTCCAGTGATGAAGCTCCCACAACTTCCGAAGGCAACTTCTGTTCCATCGGTTGATTGTTCTCACTGTCAGAAAATGTCTCCTTATTTCTATGTTGAATCTCTCCTTATTCAGTTTCCATCCATTGTTCCTTGTCTGGCCTTTGGGTGCTTTGGAGAATAGCTTGACCCCCTCCTCTCTGTGGCAGGCCCTCAAATATTGGAAGACTGTTATAGCAATAGCAATAGCACTTTACTTATATACCGCTTCATAGTGCTTTACAGCCCTCTCTAAGCGGTTTACAGAGTTCAGCCTCTTGTCCCCAACAATCTGGGTCCTCATTTTACCCACCTCAGAAGGATGGAAGGCTGAGTCAACCTTGAGCCTAGTGAGATTTGAACAGCTGAACTGCTGAACTAGCAGTCAGCCTGCAGTCGCAGCATTTAACCACTGCACCACTTCAGCTCTATCATGTCTCCCCTGGTCCTTCTCTTCTCTTCTGGCAATGTTTATAATGTTACTTTCTGCTATCTGTCTTCAACCAGGGTTTGTGAGGAATAATGTCCTGTATTATTAAGTGGAAATGGAAAGAGTTTTTGGTCCATTCCTGGATGATTAAATTCTAGCCTAATGGAGGAGAAGGATACTAGTTCCAGATCTTCTAGGTGCCACTTGTTTAGGCAGATGGGACTAAGGGATCTAACCGGTCTTGGCTTCCCAGGAGGAGGAGGAATCCTTTCGAAGAGCCGTGTGGGAGGAGAATTTGCAGATGATCCAAGACCATAACAGCCAGGCTGACCGGGGAAAACACACCTACAAGCTCGGGATGAATCATTTTGGTGATTTGGTAAGCCTGGATCAAGGCTAATTTTATTTATTTACTAGGCATACAGCAGAGGTGGGTTCCTGCCGGAGCTGCCCAGTTCGCAGCTCCGGTAGGGGGCGGCCGATTACACAACCGCTCCGGAGCCCTCTCTGCCAGTCCACCGCGTGCGTTGCCATTTTTTTCGTTAATTTTTAACCAATTTTGCTTCTGCGGATGCGTGGAAGCAAAATCGCACCGAAATCTCGCGAGGGGACGCACGCGTGCACGAGATTTTGGCGAGATTTTGCCTCCGCGCATGCGCTGAAGCAAAATCGTGTGAGGGGGCGCGCTGTGCGTAGCGAGCGCGTTCACCCCTGAAGCATGGAGATGCGCGCACATGGCTCCGGCAGCGAGGTAAGAGAGCAACCCGCCCCTGGCATACAGTAGATGTTTATATGTTCGATTTCTATAGGTGCTCATCTCAGTTAATGACCCGGGACAGTTTTCAATTAATTAATTCAAATAATTTACATACTGCAATCATCTTTTTTTTTTGCAAATAATTCAAGGTGGTGAACGTATGCAATATACCTTCCTCCTCCAATTTTCCCGACAACAACCCTGTGAAGTGGGTTGGGCTGAGAGAGGGACTGGCCCAAAGTCACACAGCTGGTTTTCATGCCTAAGGCGGGACTAGAACTCACCGTCTCCTGGTGATTGGCCCAAAGTCATCCAGCTGGCTTTCATGCCTAAGGCGGGATTAGAACTCATCATCTCCTGATGATTGGCCTAAAGTCTCCCAGTCAGTTTTCATGCCTAAGGCGGGACTAGAACTCACCGTCTCCTGGTGATTGGCCCAAAGTCACCCATCTGGCTTTCATGCCTAAGGCGGGATTAGAACTCACCATCTCCTGTTGGTTGGCCTAAAGTCATCCAGCCAGTTTTCATGCCTAAAGTGGGACTAGAACTCAATTTTCTTGCTTCTAGTCTGATGCTTTAACCACTAGACCAAACTGCCTCTGGCAATTGATGTTTGAATTTCATACTCTTTGCAATCCTCAGACTAATGAAGAGTTTAACAAGAAGGTGAACTGCTTGCTTCCTGACTTGGATCTTGCTACCCAAAAGAACGTGGTCACGTTCAAATCCTCAAAAAAGCCACAGATTCCCATTGGGGTGGACTGGCGAGCCAAAGGTTTTGTGACTGAAATCAAAGATCAGGTGGGTGCTGGATAGGCTGGGTGGGTGGGTTCTGATGAAGCATAGACTGAAGACTGATGTAGAGATGCTTTTAAAGAAAAAAAGGGTCTGCTCATTTGCACCCAAGTCAAAATTTAGTGGATTCACGAAAACTTGTAGATGAAAGTTCTTTCCCCTCTTAACTGCAATCTTCAATCTTGTTGGAACTCATATATCAACAGAGAACACCTCTAGCACTGATAATGTTACCTAGTTGGGTAATGAAATGTCTGCAAGAAAATATCCAAGCTGAGAAAGTACCAAGGACCCCACAGTCCTCCTCCTCCTCCTCCTCCTCCTCCTCCTCCTCCTCTTTCTCCTCCCCCCTGTAATCTGCTTCTCCACTCCACAAACCCCACTCTCTTCTAGCACTGATCATGTTACTTAGTTGGGTAATGAGACATCTGCAAACCCCCCACCAAACTCAGAGAGCACCAAGGACCCCACAGTCCTCCTCCTCCTCTTCCAAACCCCACTCCGGTCTAGCACTGATGATGTTACCTAGTTTTTAGATTTTTAGATTTTTAGATTTATTATTAGAGTTGGAAAGGACCTTGTAGGTCATCTAGTCCAACCCCCTGCTCAAGCAGGAGTTCCTACACCATTTGAGACAGGTGGCAGTCCAGTCTCCCCTTGAAGGTCGCAAGTGTTGGGGCTCTCACGACCTCTGCTGGCAAGCTGTTCCACTGGTTGATCGCTCTCACCGTCAGAAAGTTTCTCCTCACTTCCAGGTTGAATCTCTCCTTGGTCAGCTTCCATCCGTTATTCCTTGTTTGGCTTTCTGGTGCCATAGAGAACAGCCTGACCCCCTCCTCTCTGTGGCATCCCCTCAAGTATTGAAACACAGCTATCATGTCACCCCTGGTCCTTCTCTTCTCCAGACTGGCCAAGCTCAGTTCCTGCAACCGCTCTTTGTATGTTTTATTTTCCAGACCCTTTATCATCCTGGTTGCTCTCTTCTGCACTTTCTCTAGGGTTTCAATGTCTTTTTTGTAGTGTGGTGACCAAAACTGGATGCAGTACTCTAGGTGTGGTCTGACCAAGGCTTTATAGAGTGGTACTAGTACCTCTCTGGTCCTTGATTGTATCCCTCTATTTATGCAGCTATTTGGGTAATGAAAAATCTGCAAGAGCTTAGAGAGCACCAAGGAGCCCTCGTTTCAACCCTAAGCTGCAAATATTCTCCTCTATTGGACACTTATCTTGCCCAGCTGCCTCCTACCAAGAACTGAGAACAAGTAATGTGTGAAAGGAACATAAATTGGGTTGCTCCGTGCGTCATTGCAGCTTTGTTTTTACACAGGGTTCATGTGGCTCTTGCTGGTCCTTCAGTGCTACCGGAGCTCTGGAAGCCATGCATTTCAAGAAGACGGGGAAGCTGATCTCGCTGAGCGAACAAAATCTTATTGACTGTTCTAAGAACCAGGGGAGTAGTGGGTGCGAGGGTGGACTTATGCCGCAAGCTTTTGCATCTGTGCAAGAGCGAAAAGGGATCAATTCAGAGGAAAGCTACCCGTATGATGGACAGGTAATTCTCTATGTGTTCCTGTGCATTTTATTTATTTATTTATTTGGGAATTCTTCTATGCCGCCCTACTCCCTAAGGACTCAGGGCGCCGTACAGCATTTTAAAGAACACCAAACAATAAAATCATTAAAAACAATTTTAAAAAGTTAAAAAGAAACATACAACACCGTGCATACATGGGGGAGACCTCAGATGTAAGGTTGTCTCAAAATCACCCCGCCTGCAGGAAGAGCCATGTCTTAATGGCTTTTCGGAAGGCCAGCAAGGTGGGGATGATTCGGATCTCTGAATCATGCTTCAAACTATATCTGATTTGGCTTTGGCTTTGGCTTTGGCTTTGGCTTTGGCTTTGGCTTTGGCTTTGGCTTTGGCTTTGGCTTTGGCTTTGGCTTTGGCTTTGGCTTTGGCTTTGGCTTTGGCTTTGGCTTTGGCTTTGGCTAGTTGAAATAATTTCAAGCCATATCCCGGAGAGGCGTTGAGTCATGAACAAAGGCTGTTTTAGGCCATCAATAGCAACTGACCCACCAAAGGTGGGAGGCAGAAGATGTTGTAGATCCCCTATCTTAAGGAGGTCCATCTAGTGCAGTGGTTCCCAACCTTTTTTTGGCCATGCCCCACCTAAGCATCTCTAAAATCCTGATGCCCCCCCACCTCTGTGACATATAATTCTTACTATTCAAAAAGTGAACTCCTACTCACGTGCAGGAAGCCTAAAAGGCCGTTAACTTGGTTTAAACAAGCTTCCAATAGGGTCTCTGCTTGAGCAGGGGGTTGGGCTAGAAGACCTCCAAAGTCCCTTCCAACTCTGTCATTCTGTATTCTCTTTGGGACAGAGGTGGGTTCCTCCCGGTTCGCACCGGTTCTATAGAACCGGTACCAAACCGCTGGTGACGTCATGGAGCCGGTTCTGTTGGTGCCAGTCCGTGGATGCCGCCATCTTTTTGGGGGGGAATTTTTTGGGGGGATTTTTTTGGGGGGGAATTTTTTTGCCGATTTTTTTTCTTCTGCACATGCGCAGAAGCCGAGTTTCCGAGACTTCGCATGCGCCACCATCTTGTGTTTGGTTTTGGGGGGGGGGTGTTGTAGTTTTCACTCTGTGCTTGCGCGTGTGCGTGAAGTGCGCGTGCACCCACGAGGCGCAGCCACGTGGCACGGGAGGAAGCGAACCGGCGGCGAGGTAAGTTAGAACCCACCCCTGCTTTGGGACTAACTGTGGTCGCTCTTTATTTTTCTGCAGGACGATTATAGTTGTCGTTATGATGCTGAGAATTCTATCACACAGTGTTCCGCAATGGGACGCATCCTGCCAGGAGATGAAAAGGGCCTCTTGGAGGCGGTGGCCACGATTGGCCCAATTTCTGTCGCAGTGGATGCCCGGAATTCTGGGTTTCAGTTTTACAAGTCGGGTAAGGTTCACTGCGGAATAGGAAGGTGGGCCTCTTGCATTGCAACTTTGAATGTTCCTTTGGTTACCTTGATTGGCTGATACTCAACGCCATGGATCGGCAATCTTCAATTTGTGTATGGAGGGTAAATATTAGTCCTGGTAGGAGGACATATCGTCCTTTGAAAAATATCTGAAGGGCTCTACGTAAAAGCTCTTCAGTGGTGCCTGTTTTACATGGCAAGTGCTCCCATTAAAAAGAGTAAATTTGTAGAGTAAAAGAGTAAAAGAGCCGAGGTGGCGCAGCGGTTAGAGGCAGGTACTGCAGGCCACTTTAGCTGACACTGATCCGCAGGTCAGCGGTTCAAATCTCACTGGCTTAAGGTTGACTCAGCCTTCCATCCTTCCGAGGTAGGTAAAATGAGGACCCAGACAGGTCTTAGTCCGGTTATATGGGATAGGTTTGAACCGGTGACTCCTGAGGATGTGGACAAGGCCATAGGAGCTATGAGCTCCGCCACTTGTTTATTGGACCCGTGTCCTTCCTGGCTGGTTTCGGCCACCAGGGAGGTTTCACGCGGCTGGCTCCAGGCGTTGGTCAACGCTTCTTTGAGAGAGGGGTCCGTCCCGCAGCCCTTAAAAGCTGCGGTGGTGAGACCCCTCCTCAAGAAGCCTTCCCTGGACCCGGCGGATTTAAAGAACTTCCGTCCAGTCTCCAACCTTCCCTTCGCGGGGAAGGTTGTTGAGAAAGTGGTGGCGCTCCAGCTCCTACGACTGTTGGATGACACTGATTTTCTGGATCCCTTTCAATCTGGTTTCAGGCGCGGTTACAGTACGGAAATGGCTTTGGTCACCCTGATGGATGATCTCTGGCGAGCCCGGGATAGGGGTCACTCCTCTATCCTGGTGCTACTTGACCTCTCAGCGGCCTTCGATACCATTGACCATGGTATCCTTCTGCGTCGTCTCGGAGAGGTGGGGGTGGGTGGCACTGTTTTGCAGTGGTTCTCCTCCTTCCTCTCTGACAGGACGCAGTCGGTGTTGACAGGGGGGCAGAGGTCGAGCCCTAGGCCCCTACTATGCTCGGTCCTCTCGCCCATCCTGTTTAACATCTACATGAAGCCGCTGGGTGAGATCATCCGACGACACGGGGTGAGGTATCAGCAATACGCTGATGATACCCAGTTGTACATCTCCACCCCGTCTCAATTTGGGGAAGCCGTAGATGTAATGGGCCGCTGCCTGGCTGATGTTAGGGTCTGGATGGGGAAGAACCAGCTAAAGCTTAACCCTGACAAGACTGAGTGGCTGTGGATATTACCTCCTAAGGACTCAACCAATTGTCCCTCCTTGGTTCTTGGGGGGGAGAAATTAGCCCCCTCAGAACGGGTTCGCAATTTGGGTGTCCTCCTAGACCCACAGCTAAAATTGGAACAACATCTTTCAGCTGTGGCTAGGGGGACCTTTGCACAAGTACGTCTTGTGCACCAATTGCGACCCTACTTGGAGAAGGAGGCACTTCTTACAGTCACTCATGCCCTTATCACCTCACGGCTGGATTACTGCAATGCACTCTACATGGGGCGACTGCAATTGGTGCAAAATGCAGCTGCGCGAGCTGTGGTGGGTGTACCCAGTTGCACCCACGTAACACCTATCCTCCGCCAGCTGCATTGGCTGCCCATTAGTCTCCGGATCCAATTTAAGGTGTTGGTCGTTACCTTTAAAGCCCTACATGGCTCAGGGCCAGGTTATCTTCGGGACCGCATCCTGCCGCATACCTCCCTACGACCGGTTAGAGCCCACAGAGTCGGCCTCCTCCAGGTCCCGTCGACCAAACAATGTCGGCTAGCGGGACTGAGGGGGAGGGCCTTCTCTGTGGGAGCTCCCTCCCTGTGGAACCAAATTCCTCCAGAGATCAGGACCATCCCCACCCTCCTGGCCTTCCGGAAAGCAATAAAAACATGGCTCTTCCGGCAGGCGGGGTGAATGAGATACTCTTTTAACTTTTGTATTTTCTGTATTTTTAATTATTGTATTTTGTATTGTTATATATTTTAATTATTGCTTTTTATTTTGTAATGGGTCTAACATGTTGTGAGCTGCCCTGAGTCCCTAGGGATTGGGCGGCATAGAAATCCATTAAAATAAAATAAAAATAAATAAGATTGTTGGGGGCAATGTAAATATATACATTGCTTACTGGTGTAAACAGCTTAGAGCAGTGTTTCTCAACCTTGGCAGTTTGAAGATGTGTGGACTTCAACTCCCAGAATTCCACAGCCAGCGTTGCTGGCTGTGGAATTCTGGGAGTTGAAGTCCACACATCTTCAAACTGCCAAGGTTGAGAAACACTGGCTTAGAGAGTGCTTGCACTGTGAGGCGGCATATAAATGTCACTAATAAAATAAATAAATAAAAATAAATTCTAAGATGGAGTGACATTCCTGGCTGCCATTTTGGAAACCCAGATGATCTCGCAAAGAAGCATGGAGCTTTCGCTTAACCAAATGTTCCAATATTGAGCCACGGTGGCAGAGTGGTTAGTGTGCAGTACTGCAGGCTAACTCACTGCTCACTACCAGGAGTTCGATCCTGGCTGGCTCAAACTTGACTCAGACTTCCATCCTTCTGAGGTGGGTAAAATGAGGACCCAGATTGTTGGGCTGACTCTGTGAACCGCTTAGAGAGGGCTGGAAAGTCTAAGTGCTATTGCTATTTGAGGGGTTGCCACAGAGAGGAAGGGGTCAAGCTATTTTCCAAGGCACCCGAAGGCCAGACAAGGAATAAGGAATGGAAACTGATCAAGGAGAGATTCAACCTAGAAATAAGGAGACATTTTCTGAGAGTGAGAAAAATCAACCAGTGGAACAGAAGTTGCCTTCGGAAGTTGTGGGAGCTTCATCACTGGAAGCTTTCAAGAAGAGACTGGACTGCCATCTGTCAGAAATGGGGTAGGATCTCCTGCTTGGGCGGGGGTTGGACTAGATGACCTACAAGGTCCCTTCCAACTGTTAATCTATTATCTGTTAAATGTTTTCTCATCCTCCTCCTCTAGGTATCTTTAAAAATTCCTGGCTTGGAGACCCACACTTGACTCATGCTATGCTGGTGGTTGGTTATAACAGCACCAAGTATTGGATTGTAAAGAACAGGTGAGTGAAGAGGATGCTGGCAGGAGGGGAACTTCTACTATTGCAGATTGCCTCATCCTTGGCCACTTGAAGATGCATGGACTACAACTCCCAGAATTCCCCAGTCGACAATATTCCTTATACCAGCATTCCCCAACAATTGTAGCTCCATGGACCGGCAGCAGCGGCAGGGAGGTGGGGCGAATGGTTTCATACATGCAATCAAGTTCCCGCACATGCGCGAATGAAGCTCCATGTGCTCGCCCACCACTTGTGCGGCCCGATCTCCAATGGGCCACGGATCGGTTCCGGTCCACGGCCCGGGGGTTCGGGACCAGTGGTGGGTTCCTACCAGTGTGGTCCACTCTATAGCACCGATAGCGGCCCGCTGGTGATGTCACAGTACCGGTGCGGTCGGTTGCCGGTGCCTGGGCGCCGCCATTTTTTTTTTAAAAAAATTTTTCTTCCGGCACTGCGCATGCGCTGCCTTCTTACCCCACAGTGAGTCCAAGCAGGGGAGGATGGCTGAGGGAGCGTGTGAGACACTGAAAGACCGGGCGGCAGGAGCTATCTCCATTCCCCTCCCTTCTGCAGTCCGAGAAGCCACGAATGTGCGGTGATGATTCTAGGCATTTTTGCATGTTTGAGGCTTCTCGAGCTGCTGAGGGGAGGGGCAATGGGTGGCAGGAGCCTAGGATCATCAAATGGGGAGAAGCCTTCAGGCCGGACGGAACCTCCTAGAAGAACTGCTGCCGCGATCTTGCTGCTCCCGCTGCAGGGGGCTGTGTTGCGGGTGGTCAATGCCCCCTGCTTCTCCGGCCGCGGCCAAGCTCCCGAGGCCCACGCCCACCCGGTCACATGGCTGGCAAGCCACACCCACAAAATAAGCCACGCCCACAGAATGGTAGTAAAAAAATTAGGAGCCCGCCCCTGTTCGGGACCCCTGCCCTACACGGTTTTGAAATAAATGTCTTGCATGCTTCTCTTCACAGTTGGTCTCGCTTTTGGGGGGACAATGGATACATGCTCTTGGAACAAGGGTCGAATCAATGCGGCATCGCCGACTTCGCTTGCTATCCCATTCCATAACCGGCCAAGTGGCACCATTGGAGAAGCAGGACGAAAAGGCCACCAGGAATAATCTGCAGTTTCTGACGCTCCTGGAGAACCAAGAAAAAATATATATAAGCTAAAAATCAATGAATGCTTTGACGCAATGCTGCCTATTATCTAATCCGGCACCTGCCTGTTTTATGATGTGTCTGCGTTTGAATGGACACCAGGGGCGGGTTCCTAATTTTTTTACTACCACTCTGTGGGCGTGGCTTATTTTGTGGGTGTGGCTTGCCGGCCATGTGACCAGGTGGGCATCGCTTGCCGGCCATGTGACTGGGTGGGCGTGGCTTGCCGGTCATATATTAGTTATTTCAGAGAGATGTTACTACTATTTTTGCTATTTTATACCTTACATGAAAAGCTTTGCATACAAAGTGTGTGTTACACCATGGCAACACAGCAACCTTTATATGCAGAAAATGCTATAGTTAAAAGACAAGCAAGTCTCATACAGCATTTTTGGTTTCAGTCATGGATTCCTTAGACGAAAATATTCAGGGCTGTTAAAAAGCACAGTATCTTTTAACAGTCCTCAATGTTTTCGTCTAAAGAATAACAGTATAAAACTGTATAAAATTAACAGTATAAAAGGTTAAGCTTTCGGAAAATGCCCACTTTGGGAAGCTTTAGGCAAAAGCGAAGGAAAAGTGTCAAATGTGAGCTTCTTATTATTTTCAAGCAAAGGGACAGGGAAAGACTTAATTGTCAGATTTCTGGGCATGCGCAGAAGAAAATGTTTTTAAAAAAATTTAAAAAATTTTTTTTAATGGTGGCGCCCAGGCACCGGCAACCGACCGCACCGGTACTGTGACATCACCAGCGGGCCACTACCGGTGCTATAGAGTGGACCACACCGGTAGGAACCCACCACTGATGGACACCCCCCGATATTATCAATGCTGGCTCATCTTTTCACAGAATTCAGAATATCTGATGCACCTAGTCTTTTAATAAGCACCTAAAAATGGAAAGATCCAACAATTCACTCTATCACTTTAAAGGTATAGAGCAGGAGCATCCCACCTTGGCAACTTTAAAATTTTAAATTCTTTTTTAAACTGCTTTAAATTATTATATTGTTTAGTTGTTCTTTAAATGTTGTATGCTGCCCTGAGTCCCCAGGGAGTAGGCGGCATATAAGAACACTAAAATAAATAAATAAATAAATAAACAAACAAACAAATAAATAAATAATAAATAAACAAACAAACAAACAAACAAACAAATAAATAAATCAAACTTGTGGACTTCAACTCCTAGAATTCGCCAGAGTCCACAGGTCTTAAATTTGCCTAGGTTAGATGTAGAGCTTTCATACAAATCCAGTTTCGGATAACTTTTAACAAGCCAGGTGTTAAGTGTCCTCTGATTCTCATTTGTCATCTGCAATAGCTACCTGTAACATATAAGTAACAACCTCTATGTCCAGATACCGTTTTCATCCTATGTGTCACTCTGGCTCATATCAGACAGGATATGATTTTGTAGAGCCCTTCATGCTCTCGGAGCTTGGTTATCTTCTGGTGGACATTTCATTACTCAACTAGGTAACATCATCAGTGCTAGCCCCATTTGGATATGATCTTTAACATCTCAACTCATAGGAGCCTATTGGTTCATGGAACACATTAGCCATAAGCCATTATAAACAACAGAAACTAGATTCAGCCAAGATGCTAAGCCAAAAACATCCATGTTTTGTCTCAGCACAATATGTAGGAAGCAAACCAGGTTGCTCTTCCAACTTTCAAGGAACTCTCTCTCTCTCTCTCTCTCTCTCTCTCTCTGTGTGTGTGTGTGTGTGTCTCTCTCTCTGTCTCTCTCTGTCTGTCTGTCTGTCTCTGTCTCTCTGTCTCTGTTTCTCTCTGTTTCTGTCTATCTCTGTCTCTGTCTCTGTCTCTCTGTCTCTGTCTCTCTCTCTCCTTCCCTCTCCCCACTCCGTGTGTTTGTGTGTGTGTGTTTGTGTGTGTGAATGTTTGGTTTCATGCAACAGAGTTCTAATTTTAACTCTTAAAGCTGCCATTCCCAAGAGTTTAAAGCTAATTTTAAAAAATGTTGACATTCCCAATCACATATAAAGTGTGTTTTATTTCAAGTCAGGTTCTATTTTCTATCCGCTAGTTTCAATTCTTTGTAAGAAATTATAAAGAATTATAGGTCTTCATAGGACTGAAAGGCAACACAAACAGCTGGATGGGAAGGGACTAATATTTGGGGGGGAAGCATACTTCCTTTTTTGAAAACCCACAATGGTGGAGTGAATATGCAGCTTAAAACCCAAATTAAAGGATGCATACAGGCAAGCCGTGCTAGTGTTAACACCCAGATAAGGAGACATTCACAGCGAAATCTTGTCGAAATCTTGCGAGGGCGCATACGCGCGTAGCGCGCACATGCACGAAATGTGGAGATGCGCGCGCAGTGCACCGGTATCGGTAAGTGAGCAACCCGCCCCTGGTATAAGCCCTAGTGAAGACACTGTCCACTCCATTGCACGAGGTGGGATGAGGCGCATGGATAAAAAACAAGCTAGGGTGGGCATGGGCAGGCTGGAGATGCCCCATGTGCCCCGCACCAACTTACCTTAGGACAGTTGCAGCCAGGCCTCCCACGCCCCAACATCTGCCTCGCCTTGCCGGTCCACTTCTTTTGCGGCCGCTTGCGCACGTTGCCCCTGCCTTCATTTCACCATCAGAGGCCTTCAGGAAAGGCCTCTGCAGCCGAGAAATTGATATGCGTGGCACCTCTCGGCCTCTCTTTCACAGCCAGAGGCCTTTGCCTCTGATGGCGAAATGGGAGGCCGGGAGGCGCCATGCACAAGCAGTGGCAAGTGGCCGCAGAAGAAGTGGGCCGGCAGCACCCACACGGCCTCCTGCTGGATGGGGCTGTCGGTGCCACTGCCGTGAGGTGAGACAGTGGAAGACATCCTTTGAAAATAAGGCCTAATGCCGCTTTTGGAGGGGAAAAAAAAGACCAAGCCTTATTTTCAGGGAAACATGGTATCTGTTGAGAAGCACAAGCCAAATGTTTGCCTGTGGATACATACCACCACCAACAATATAGTAATTAAAAGCTTAGAATAGCAGTAACTGCATAACAGATTTGAAAGGGACCTTGGAGGATTTCTAGTCCAACCCTCTGCTCAAGCAGGAGACCCTATACCAGTGATGGCGAACCTTTTTTTGCTTGGGTGCCAAAAGGGTGCGAGCGTGCTACCAGAAGTTCATTTCCAAACTTCTGGTAGGCCCGTTGGGTCCATTTTTCGCCATCCACAGGCTCCGGAGGCTTTCCTGAAGCCCGGAGAGGGCGAAAACACCCTTCCCCGCCGTGCGGAAGGCCGAAAATCAGCTGACATAGGACAATGCCTCGCATGCCCTCAGATATGGCTCCGCGTACCACCTGTGCCATAGGTTCGCCATCACGGCCCTATACTATTCTAGACAAATGGTTGTCCAATCTTTTCTTGAAAACCTCCAGGGATGGAGCATTTGTAACTACTGAAGGCAAGCCCTTTCACTGGTTGATTGCTCTCATGATGAGAAATTTCTCCTTAGTTCTAGGTTGGTCCTTTACATATACTGCAACTCCCCCTCCTTTTATGGGGTCTGGTTTTTTTTGAACAGTTTGTATCCTTCTATCAGTATGTTCCAGTCATGGGTTTCGCCCAGGGGTGGGTTTCCCATTTTGTTGCTACCGGTTCATGCGTGCACCAGAGGTGGGTTCCTCCTGGTTTGGACCGGTTCTATAGAACCGGTAGTAACTTGGTGGCCTGGGTCGCTAGAATTGGCAGCGACCCAGGCCTGCCACGTGCCCGAACCAGTTCTTTCGGCGGCTCCATAGGCACCCCCATCTTGTTTTTAGCACTGCGCATGCGTGAAGCACGTGGCACATCACTGAGCGAACTGGCAGTGAAGAAAACAAGAACCCTGGCGTGCGCCTGCCTTCCGTGCATGCGCTTTTTGCACCTTCCGTGCATGCGCCCAGCCTCAAAAACGTGCCTACATAGGATGGCATAGAGCCGGGGCAGGCAGGCGGGCCCATCCGCGATTTCTGCTACCGGTTTGGGCGAACCAATCAGAACCGGCTAAATACCACCTCTGGTTTCGTCCCACCAAGTTTCTGTGATTCCAACGATATCATATCTACCTTCATGTATTAATAGAGTTCACCCTGTTTCTTCCCCAAACTTTGTGCATTTGCATATAGGCACTTGAGATCTTTATGTCTGATTCTGGTTATGCTTCCTATGTCTCCTACTTGGTGTTTGTCTTCCTTCCCATCCCTCCTTATTTCATTATTTGACTTGTTTTCTAGGGGTTTTTGCTTGGAATTAGATCCTGGAGATCCTAAAAATTTATCAAAGATTGGTTCTCTTTTTATACGATTCAGCCATTACTTCTTGTCTTGCCTTCCGATGTTTGGAGAATAGGTTTCTCCCCCCCCCCTCCTCTTCTCTGTGACAGCCCCTCAAACACTGGAAGACTACTATCATGTCACCCCTAGTTCTTCTCTTTGTTAGACAAGACATTTCCAGTTCCTGCAACCGTTCATTGTATGTTTCGTCCTCCAGTCTAAACTAAGCCAAAAAGCAAATATGTCCAGATTTTGCCGCACAAATAAGCTTAAAATCTATTAGACAAAAGTCTGAGCCAAAAAAAAAATATTTTCATGATGAAAACATTCAAGAAGGACCTTGGAGTACTCATATCTAATGACCTAAGTGCCAGAGCCCATTGTAACAACATTGCCAAAAAGGCACTAAGAGTTGTTAACCTAATCTTGCGTAGCTTCTTCTCTGGCAATATTACACTGCTAAGCAGAGCATTCAAAACATTTGCCAGACCAATCCTCGAATACAGCTCACCTGTCTGGAACTCGCACTGCATATCGGACATTAATACAATTTCTGAGAGAGTCCAGAAATACTTCACAAGAAGAGTCCTCCACTCCTCTGCTCGCAACAGAATACCTTATTCCACCAGACTTGAAATTTTGGGCTTAGATAATTTAGAGCTACGTCGCCTTCGATCTGATCTAAATGTAGTTCATAAAATCATCTGCCACAAGGTCCTACCTGTCAATGAATACTTCAGCTTCAACTGCAACAATACACGAGCACACAATAGATTCAAACTCAATGTAAACCGCTCGAAACTCGACAGCAGAAAATACGACTTCAGCAACAGAGTGATCAATGCCTGGAATGCACTACCTCACTCTGTGGTTTCTTCCCCAAACCCCAAAAACTTTAACCTTAGACTGTCTACAGTCGACCTCACCCCATTCCTAAGAGGTCTGTAAGGGGCGTGCATAAGCGCACCATCGTGCCTACCGTCCCTGTCCTACTGTCCTATTGTATAAATGTACCTATACCTACTTTGCTTTTGTTTATGTTTATACCATACCTGTTATCTTGTATACGTTTTGACAAATAAACTAAATAAAATAAACTAAATAAACTAAATAAACTAAATAAACTAAATAAACTAAATAAACTAAATAAACTAAATAAAATAAATAAAATAAATAAAATAAATAAAATAAATAAACAGTTCAGAGTTGTTTGCCAAACATTTTTTAGGCCTGCTGAAATTGCATGTAGATGCTGTGTCTGAAAAATGAATAATCTTTTAGCGTGAGCATTAATAAACAGTTCTCAAGGTTGAAGAACCCAACGTGACATTTGTCCAAATAAAGATGGACCCTCAATTGACATATTCCCCCACAATTATTAATAACTGCGGCAGAGGCAGTTTCCTCTCAAAGTTGCTACCGGTGCGCTGCACGCACACCTGCACGTTTCGTGTGAGCGCGCACGCTATGCGCGTGCGCCCCTCGCACAATTTTGCTTCTGTGCATGCATTAATCTGGTTTTATCTCATTTCGTTAAAGCTCTTTGGTCACAAGGCAGTCACAACACCACAAACGGTCAGGCGCCTTCTGTTCGGGCATGAAAGAAGCAGATAAAGATGGAATGAGCGTTAACCATTGAGCGGTTAACCGATAATTTAAAGATATACGGGAACATGTTATCAGTCTGTTAAATATAAGATGTATTAGGATTAGAATCACTCAGGGAAAGGTCTAGAGGGAGAAAGAGGAAGGGAAGGGAGAAGAGAAGGAGTGGAGGGAAGTAGGAAGGGGAAGAGAAGGAGTAAGAAGGTAGACAGAGGAGATGGAGATAGAGGGAGGGGAGTGTAAAGAAAAGAAGATAAACAGACTGATAAATAACAACACAAAATAGGTGCAAAAATAGGATATTGAATTACTAGTGATTGGATAAAATATATATAATTATGTATGTTTTTGAATGTTTTAAGGTATATGCATTGATGTATATATGGAAACTGTGAAAAAATAAAAAACACTTAAAAAAATAAAAAAACACTTAAAAAAATAAAAAAACACTAAAAAAAATAAAAAAACACTAAAAAACAAACAAACAAACCATTGAGCGGTTATGACTGGAGTGACAATGAAAGTGAACAGAACCACCAGATGCTCTATCTTTCTTGAGTCACTAAATGGGGACCTTTGATGAAGAGTCCTTCAGTAGATTACAGGCAGCCCTCGATGTATGACCACCGTCGAGCCCAAAATTTCTGTGGTTAAGCGAGACATTTGTTCAGTGAATTTTCCCCATTGTATGACCTTTCTCGTTACAGTTAAGTAAATTAAGTTAAATTAAGAGCCGAGGTGGCGCAGCGGTTAGAGGCAGTACTGCAGGCCACTTTAGCTGACTGTGATCCGCAGGTCAGCGGTTCAAATCTCACTGGTTCAAGGTTGACTCAGCCTTCCATCCTTCCGAGGTAGGTAAAATGAGGACCCAGATTGTTGGGGGCAATATAAAAAAAATACATTGCTTACTGGTGTAAACCGCTTAGAGAGTGCTTGCACTGTGAGGCGGTATATAAAGCTCACAAATAAATAAATAAATAAATAAATCACTGCCATTGTTACAATTAGCAACACGGATGTTACTGTAAGTGAATTGGTTCAATTCAGAATAGAGCTGGAAGGGACCTTGGAGGTCTTCTAGTCCAACCCCCTGCTCAATCTGCACACATGACCATGGGACACTGCATCTTTCTCCTCCTGTCCTGGCCACTTTTTACAGAGGCCCGATTGAGAGTGTTTTAGCAAACTTCATCACTGAATGTCTATGGAGATTCTCAGTCATCCAGGTCAGGGTTGTCCCAAAGGTGCTTTTTTTTCAAGAGGCAACTGGACTTTCTAGTTTTTATAATAATAATAATAACAACAGAGTTGGAAGGAACCTTGGAGGTCTTCTAGTCCAACCTCCTATTTAGGCAGGAAACCCTATACCATTTCAGACAGATGGTTATCCAACATCTTCTTAAAAATGTCTAGTGTTGGAGCATTCACAACTTCTGGAGGCAAGCTATTCCACTGATTAATTGTTCTAACTGTCAGGAAATTTCTCCTTAGTTCTAAGTTGCTTCTCTCCTTGTTTAGTTTCCACCCATTGCTTCTTGTTCTACCCTCAGGTGCTTTGGAGAATAGTTTGACTCCCTCTTCTTTGTGGCAACCCCTGAGATATTGGAAGACTGCTATCATGTCACCCCGGTCCTTCTTTTCATTAAACTAGACATACCCAGTTCCTGCAACCGTTCTTCATATGTTTTAGCCTCCAGTCCCCTAATCATCTTTGTTGCTCTTCTCTGCACTCTTTCTAGAGTCTCAACATCATTTTTCCATCGTGGCGACCAAAACTGAATGAAGTATTCCAAGTGTGGCCTTACCAAGGCATTATATAAAGTGGTATTAACACTTCGCGTGATCTTGATTCTATCCCTCTGTTAATGCAGCCTAGAACTGTGTTGGCTTTTTTGGCAGCTGCTGCACACGGCTGGCTCATATTTAAATGATTGTCAACTAGGACTCCAAGATCCCTCTCACAGTTACTACTGTTGAGCAAGGTACCACACATACTGTACCTGTGCATTTTGTTTTTCTTGCCTAAATGTACACGTTTTCTTTGAAGACGTTTCGCTTCTCATCCAAGAAGCTTCTTCAGCTCTGACTGGATGGTGGGGAATGGAAGGATTGATATTCCTTGCAGACAGCTGGTCATTTGCATCCTTTTAGCAGGTCGTTAAGGTCACCTGGAGGTTTATCTGTGTCATCAGGGTCTCCTGAATGGTGCAAATGGGTATAGAGCCTTCTTGGAATTGTTGAAAGGACTGTGTTGTAGATTGGAGTTAGATGATGTTGTATCCCTCCCCCCCTGTTGAGAGAGGGCTGTTCAATTTTGACACAAATGCCTTCTTTAACCCCTCTTTCAAACCAGTGAGTTGAAAACAACTAAATCAACGTCATATAAGGAAAACATTTATAAAATGTATTACAGATGGCACTTACCACCAGCGAGATTGGCCAAAATGTATCAGAACATGAACCCTAAATGTTGGAAATGCCCACACAAAAACGGAACATATTATCATATGTGGTGGACCTGCCCTAAAGTCAAAAAATTTTGGCAAACAATCCATAATTGGCTTGAAGAAATAACTACCCAAAAAATAAATATTAAACCGGAAATTTTTTTGTTAGGGATGTTAGAACGAACCATAGAAAAGAAATACTGGTACATCATAACTCATATATTGACAGTGGCGAGAATATGTTTAGCGCAATATTGGAAACAAGGTGACATACCTACCGAAAACATAATAATTAGAAAAATTTTAGAATGTGCGGAATTGGATAAGCTAACAATGGAACTAAACCAGAAAGAAAATTCGGAGTTTTTTGAAATTTGGAATTCTTTTTATAATTGGCTAGAAAGGAGAAAAGGAAAAAAAGAAATATAGAAATGTTTAGACTGATATATAATTTATAAATTTATAGAACAATAGATAAGTTTAAATATTATAAATGTATTCACCTATTAACCTATATCTAGATAAAAACGAGAAGAAAAATATTATATATATAGGTATATACAGTTGTACAGAAATATATAAGTAAAAAAACAAAGTGAAGACATTTACCGTAAAGATTTGCATGTACTGTATATATGTATATATGTACATGTAAGTACATATAATGTTTTGTTCAATGTATGTTTGTCTTTTTTAATGTTTATATCTCAATAAAAATTATTTTTTTTAAAAAAATAGATGATGTTGTATCCCTCCCCCTCTGTTGAGAGAGGGCTGTTCAATTTTGACACAGATGCCTTCTTTAACCCCTCTTTCAAACCAGCGATCCTCTGTCCAAAATATGGATTTTGTTGTCTTCAAAAGAGTGGCCCGTGTCTTTTAAATGCAGATGGACTTCTGAATCAAGTCCTGATGGGTTTGTTCTCCTATGTTTTGTCATGCGTTTGTGAAGTGGTTGTTTTGTTTCCCCAACATACAGATCTGCACATGGCTCACTGCATTGTACCACGTTGCTCAGTTTCTGTCTGGGTGTTTTATCCCTGGGGTGGACAAGCTTCTGCCATAATGTATTCTTGGGTTTGAAGTGTGCACGTATGTTGTGTTGGCTGAAGATCCTCCTGAGCTTTTCCGATATGCCTGCAATGTACGGATTGACAATGTTATGTATTGAATATATATAGTTTTGTTAAGCCCTGCTAAAGTGAAACTAACCAGTTTTGATGATCCTAACTGTTAACTCCAACTGTTTTGGAGGAAAACTTTGAACATTCATATTTGGGCGGGGTTCTCAAGTATTTTGATTGGTTAAGAGTGCCAGTGATGAAATCTAAATTTTTTTGCCACCGGTTTCTGTGGGCATGGCTTAGTGGGCATGGTTTGGTGGAGGGTAATGTGACTGGGTTGGCGTGGCCAACTTTTTTTTACTTTTTAAAGCATTTTTAACTACTGTTCTCCCCAACGGTAGTTTAAAAATGATTTTTAAAAAGTTTTTAAAAAGGTTCCGACAATCAACTGTGCTGTGCGATTGTTGGAACCTCTTTTTTAAAAACTTTTTTGGGTTGTGTGGAAGGGAAAAGAACTGAGTATGGGATGGAGAGAGAGAGGGGCTGGCCCTGGCTGCAGCCAATGGCATCATCCTGCCGTGTTCTGCCTATGAAGTCTTTGGCTCTGTGTGCAGCACTGATGGAGGTTTGGGGGGGAGGTTTCAGGTGAGGAGCTAGCGCATACCCCAACCCTGAGGCATTGGCGACAAGCTAAAAGGTGCTTTGTTCTTGTTTTGCTAGATAAATTTGGAATTTATTCCTGTGCAGCCTTGGTGCAGGCTGTCTGAGGTTTGTTTGAGGGAGATTTGGAGCACTAAAAGGGCCGTTTTGAACTGCCAGCTGTTTGTGTTATCTCCGTGCCGTGCCCTGGATCATAGCACAGACCAGCATAGATGCAACAGCATTTATTGAGTAAAACTGTAACTAAGGAAAAGCAGGCAATGCCTGTAATTTATACTCTGGGCCCACAAGGGTGAAATGCTACAGGTTCGGACCGGTTCAGGCAGCATGAGGAGAAAAGGCCCCCAGGACAGAGCAGAATTGAATATTGCTCGGAAAGGCATAGTATCCAACGCACAGAGGCCCAATACCCAATCAAAGAAAAGATAAGACTCCAACTAAAACTTCAAGGCGTCACATGCTCCATGGAGCTTGATACTGGATCGGCCCTGTCCATTATCTCCTCCACGACGTTTGACCACATTTGCAAATGTAGCCGATGGTGAGTCCTGCTCAAATCATCGAACTTAGTGCTAACAGACTTCCAGAGTTGCCGTGTTCCCTTAAGGGGCGAGGCTACCATTGGAGTACAATTCTGAGAGTTCAAGGGTCCCCTCAGCGTAGTGGTCGTAGAGGGGCTGTGCACCAGCCTCATTGGTCTAGACTGGTTCGAGGTCCTGGGCATCAGGGTGATGGGCATCCATTGAACCCAAATAGCTGATCTAGCAGTGGTATGCAAACAATATGCTGATGTATTCAGCAGTGAGCTGGGACAATACAAAGGGGTACTCATTTCACTCAACCTCAATCCAGCAGTAACTCCAATCCGATTAAAACCGTGCAGGGTTTCCTTTGCATTGAAGCCAAAAATTGATGCGAAACTAGATAAGCTGGTACAGCAGAGCGTGCTCCAACCTGTGGACTGTAGCCAGTGGGAGACTCCCATAGTGACCCCAGTTAAGCCTAACGGGGACATTCGCATCTGCGCAGACTACAAGTGTACCATAAACAAGGCACTACAGCAGCATGCTTACCCTGTACATCCTCGCCTCACTCCAGGGAGTCCAAATCTTCACTAAGCTAGACCTTGCCCAGGCCTACCAGCAGCTACCGGTAGATGGCGCTACCACAGAAGCACAAACAATAGTCACACAGAGGTGCATTCCAAGTGCGCCGCTTGCAGTTTGGGGTAAGTGTATTTATTTATTTATTTATTTATTTATTTATTTATTTATTTATTTATTTATTTATTTATTTATTTGTTTGTTTATTTATTTATTTATTTATTTATTTATTTATTTATTTATTTATTTATTTATGGTTTCTTATATGCCGCCCCACTCCCGAGGGACTCAGGGCGGCTTACAACACAGGAAAAATACAAGAAAACCAATAAATTCAATTAAAATCAAGATATAAAAATTAAAAATTACAATATTAAAGAACCATTCAACCACCAGACATACCCGGGGGAGAGTGCAGATGGAGTTAAGGTCTACCCCCTGCCTGCAGGAAGAGCCATGTCTTAACGGCTTTTCGGAAGGCCAGCAGGGTGGGGATGGTTCGGGTCTCTGGAGGGAGTTGGTTCCAGAGCGCGGGGCCGGCCACAGAGAAGTCTCTCCCCCTAGGACCCGCCAGCCGGCATTGCTTGGCTGATGGGAGCTGGAGGAGGCCAACTCTGTGGGCCCTAACCGGTCGGAGGGAAGTATGAGGCAGAATGCGGTCCCAGAGATAACCTGGTCCTAAGCCATGAAGGGCTTTAAAGATGATGATCAACACCTTGAACTGGACCCAGAGACTAATGGGCAACCAATGCAGCTGGCGGAGTATAGGTGTCACGTGGGTGTACCTTGGCACACCCACCACAGCACGTGCAGCCGCATTTTGCACCAACTGAAGTCTCCGGATACTCTTCAAGGGTAGCCCCATGTAGAGTACACCCTGGTGTAGCACCAGGGTTGTTCCAAAGTATTATGGAATGAACACTGAAGAACATTCCCGGTGTCTTCCCATACTTTGATGACGTACTGATTGCGGGGGAATCAGCGGCAGTCCTGGCGGAACATCTCTGCGCAGTACTCCAACATTTCCACGAGGCAGGCCTAAAACTCAAGAGGGATAAGTGCCAGATTGGCGTAGAATCCACAGAATTCCTGGGTTTGTGCATCGACACTGCCGGAATCCACCCATCTGAAGCAAAGCTAAACAAAATCCAGCAAGCCCCCACACCAAAATCCAAGGGGTACCTTCAAGCATTCCTGGGCTTGCTCAAATTTTACCACTCCTTCTTACCACATAAGGCTGCCTTGGCAGAACCGCTACACCATTTTCCAATGGTGGAATGAACATCCATGAAAATGTTATTAACCAATGGATGGAAGTGTAGTGATGAGATTAGAATATGTTTAAATATGGAGAATGAGTTAAAATTAAAAATTGAGTAATAAAGTTGAAAGGAAGATATGACATGGGAAAAGAGATCAGAAATTTAGGGCATTTAGAAATGGCAGAATATCTTCTATCACCAAAACAGTGCACCATCAAACACACTAGTACAACACACACTGCTTTCAAGTCCTTTCAAGCTCCTAGTTATCTTTTTATGGGCAAGGTCAGTCTCCAGCTGTCAGCTAATTCGAGCTTTCCACAGTCTATTGCTATATTTTCTTTTAACCAGCAGATGGCGTTATTGTTCCCAATATAACAAAACAGCTGTTTTACAAAAGTTTCCAAAGTATTTTAAGTCCACTTAGCACTTATAAGATATTTTCTTCAAATTCTTTATTCTTTTTCAGTCTCTTTAACTTCCACCAAGTCCAATTATAAAGATGTCCTCAAATTTGGGCTGTTAAACTTGTTGCTTTAATTCTATCTATGGTATTTCCAATTGCTAGATAGCCACTCATTCCATTTTAGAGTCTCTTTTGTCTCCTTTTGAATTTTAAATTTCTTCTTTTGTCATTAAATCGGCCAAACACTCACCCAGCGTCAGCACTTCTTCACCTCTCTCCAGCACAAACACTTAGATCTTGTCACCCAGGCAATCCACAATCTCTCCATTTCAATTGTTCCGATCGTGGCCGTCCCAGCTAATGGCTACAGAGCAGGAGTGAAATCCTCCTGGTTCGCTCTTACCTGTCGGTCGCCGCAGAGCCTTTGCAGTTGGTGGCGTTTGCGGCGCGGGGCTGCCCCCGCCTGCTTCCCCCACCCGTCTGGAAGCCACCATTTGTGTTCTTTTGCCCTCTGCGCATGCAGAACACCTTGTGCATGCGCAGAGGGCAAAAGAACTCAAATGGCGGCATCCAGGCGGGCGGGGGAAGTGGGCAGGGGCAGCCCCATGCCGCAAATGCCACCAGTTCCAAAGGCTCTGCGGCAACCAACAGGTAAGAGCGAACCGGGAGGATTTCACCCATGCTACAGAGTCATCTTCCACAGCTGCTGGCCGAGAGGCTGGTGCCGGCTCCCTGGGGGGTTTGCAAGCCCCCCCCCAGATCACCGACTGGTGCCTCTCTTCTTCAACACCCCTCCAGGGAGTATCTGACCTGGTTCCAATCCGGTTCCAGGTCTCCAAACAGCTGGGATTCAGGGTTCCCTGCGGAGCGTGGGAGACACCCGTAGTGCTGCGATGTTGTCCACGCCCCTTCCTCAGACCAAAACCTTTGCTTGGTCTCTTCACAGCAGACAGACACCGCAGATCCTGTCACCATGAATGCTACAATGGTCCATTTTTATGGCTGAATACTTGTACCGGCTAGTCCACAAGCCGGGCAAGGAAATGGGCCACACCAACGCTCTCAGCTGACTGCCTCTACTGCAGACTGAGCTGGATCTGGCCCAGGCTTGTCGTATCCTGCAAACCAGGACCTGCCTGAAACACCCCTACATGTAGGGGATGTTGCAACTGAAACCACCAGGGACAGAACACTCAGCCGCGTTCTCAACTGGATATTAAGGGGATGGCCAGAGACCCAGCCAGGCCCTGAGTTCCAGCACTAAGCTTCACGAAAAATGAACTGTCGGCCCACAAAGGATGTGTGCTATGGGGCAGCAGGGTCATTATTCCACCCAGTCTTCGCTCCAAGGTGCTGGATTCCCTACACGAGGGCCACCCAGGAATTGTTTGAATGAAGGCATTAGCCAGGAGCTACTTGTGGTGGCCAGGCCTGGACCTTGATTGAGAATCAAGTAAGAGTTGCCAGGTCTGCCAAGAAACCCAACTGGAGATGCCACAAGCACCTGTGCACCGCTGGGAGACTATGTAAGCCCCATGGTCTCGCGTGCACATTGACTTTGGGGACCCATTCCAGGGGCAGGTGTTCCTGATAGTAGTGGACAGTTATTCCAAGTGGTTGGAAGTGGCACAGGTCTCATCAATGACCAGGGTCATCTGAGAGTTGTGCCAGTTGTTCGCCACACATGGTCTGCCAGATGTAATCATGTCCAACAACAGGGCACAATTCATGGCAGAAGAGTTCCAGTCATTCCTCAACGCCAACATGATTCAGCAGGTAATATCCGCCCCATTCCACCCCGCAACCAAAAGTCAAGTAGAACGAATGGTCAGGACCACAAAAGAGGCTCTCAAATGGATGACGAATGGGGACTGGAATCACCACCTGGCAATCTTCCTCCTGTGTCAACACACAACTCCCAGTACAGTAACAGGACGCAGCCCAGCAGAGCTGAAGTGGGGCCGCCGGCTCACAATGAAGCTTGACCGACTTCACCCAGACAAAGTAGCGGTGGAGACGGCTCAGCCAATACACACACACGGAACCTATAGCCAGGTGACTTGGTCTGGGCCAGGAACTATGGGAGTGGGGCACCATGTGTGGCAGCTAGAGAAACTAAGGTAACAGGTCCCTTGTCATACGAGGTTACTTTGGGGAATGATCGCACAATCAGAGGCCACATTGATCAGGCCAGGCCAGTCCCAGATGAGAATCCCAAGGCTTTATCAGACCTATGAGAGAACTGTTTTCCTCCAAGTTTGCCTACACTACCTGTGGCCGCCTCCAAAGAAACGAAGGTACCAAGGGCCGTAGAGCCGCCACCACTCACAGGCGACCAAAACCGCCATCAAGACACTGTTCAATTGGAGATGGACAATACTCCACTTAAACAGGACTCTCCAATAACATTGCGGCGGACCACCAGGATCGGTGGGCCCCCAGCCTATCTCTCTTTTTTTTTAATTCAAAAAGTTTTATTAGTACAAAGTACAAACATTTTTATTTTTTCTCCCCCCCTCCCCCCAAACCCCTCCCCACCCCCACCCCCCTTACCCTCCCCCCTTTTCACCCACCCACCCACCCACTCCCCAACTTCCCAGAAAAAACACAGGGTATAGTATTCAATAAGCATAATGTTAAAATATGCTAACAAATTATTAATTTCAAATTTTCTCTAGTTCTTTAACTCCTAATTACTCAAAACTTTTAAAACATAATCTAAAAATTAGTAACATTCCAATATATGAAATTATTACTATATATCTTTCATTTAGATAATCTTTAAAGTATGATATAATAATAAGAAAAGGGAAATTTTCTTCACCATCTCAGCCAGATGCACAACCATCGACGTCAATTCCTCAATAATAAATGATCCTTCTTCCAACACTATAAGTCCATAGTGGCATGCCATACCTGGCATTTAGAGTCAACTTGATTACTATTATAGTACAGTCCATAGTTGTTCTCAGCAGGAAAAATTGTGTTATAAACTTGATCTTTTCTGTAAAATATGTTAAATAGTCCACCCTATTTTTATCCGAAAAGCCTAAATTTTCTTTTCTTTTCTTTTCTTTTTCTTTTTAACATAACCATCGTATACAAAAATACATAACATCTTCACATCACCCACATTTATGTTGCAGTTTAGTCTTTTCCCATATTTCCATCCTTATAATTTCTCCACTATTTTAACCCAATTTTCATACAATCCTTAAACTCAATTTCTCAAAATAATTCCATTAACACATTATACAACTTTTCTATATGCATTTGACTATTATCTTTTATTTATATTATCAAATTGTCCTCTTACTGCAAGATACAATTTTAAATCTTCTCTCCGTCTGGCCTACGATTACCCATACTGAAGCCAAATTCTAGTTGTTCCTTCTTCTCATTCGACCTTTAGATCCAACTCTTCCACCCGCTTGTGGTTTAATAATTTCTTGAGTTGTCAACTTGCTTTGTTGTTGTGTTGATTCATCCTTAAATATAGTGCTGCTCTGGTCTGACTCTGATCCTTTATCTCCTCTTGTATCACAAATAAATCCAAGTTATGAATATCACTCTGGTTCTGTAAATCCCCCCTTCTTCTTCCTTCTGGTATTTTAGATATCTCGGCTTCTAACACTTTTTCATAAAAATCTCTTGCTTTCAGTATCGTATTGAGCCGATATCACTTTCCCAAATATATCAGCAATAATCCAACTGGAGCTTCCCATCTATACTGTATTTGCTGTTTTTTCATTTCATCCACCAGAAAAGCATAATCCTTTCTAGCTCTCAACATTTTGGGAGGAATTTCTTTCATTGTCATCACTCCATCTATCTGGAGCTTGTTCTTAAAAGTCACCTGTAGGATTTTATTATGTAATGTCCTTGTAGTGAAATATATTACTATATCTCTTGGCAGATGTTTCTGTTTGGCCACCCAAGAATTGGCCCGATATATCTTGTCAATCTGCATATCCAGTTTCTCTTTTGTCAACCCAACATTTGCACAAATGCCTCCACCATCATTAATTTTAAGTTTTCTTGTCTGTTCTCCTGTACACCTCTTATTCTTAAGGCAAACTCCATATTTCTGTATTGAGTCATTAATGCCTCAGCTTCATACTTTTCAATTTTATTTTGAGCCTCTTCTATGTTGTCATTCAAAATTGTCACAGATTGTTTAATTTCTGCCACCTCCTCTTCCAAAATTTCCATATTTCCTACCAGTCCTTTGAGTGCCAAAAATATATCTTCTCTTAATTGCTGGTTCCTAATTACAATCTCCTCTGAAACTGCCTGTATTTTTTCATTAAGTTCATTAATTTTTAAAGTAAAATCCATAACCAATTCATCTTTCATAGCTTTTAAAGTTTCTTGTAACTTTTCAAGCATTAAAGTCTGTTGGGGTGTTGAATAAACATTAGATTGCATTCTTGAAATATAAGCAGGAGGACCATAAAATCCTTTGTTAAGAACAGTCTTTCCAGATTTTGAAGCCATTTAGAATTTAGAATTAAACTTTTTATTTTGCTCCGAAGTCAGAAAGAGAAGAGAAAGTTCATCAAAGTCAGAGGATTTCATACAGAGGGCTGCTAACAAAGCAAAGCTTTCCTTTTAACTTTCACTTTCACGTCCTTTGAAACCTCAATTGCATTTTGTAGCTCATTAATACAATTAGTTTGGCACTTCCGAAGTGTAAGTTGGAGTTAAGTTTAAGTACTTGCCAACCGTGTCTCCTGGCTTTTTCTGTCTGCTCTCTGCTGTAAATCCTGAAGTTAAAATCGCATGTTGGAAGCAGAAGTTGGACGCAGCTTCTTACTCTGCAAAAGCGGAGACATCCCAGGTCCCGGAGCGACTGGCAGGCTGCTGGGGAGCCCTCACCCTTCGCGCCCCAGATTTTCTCCTGGGGCACTAGGGGGCTCTACCCTCGCCCGCCGGCTCTCATCTCTCCCCGAAGCCCGTGGAGAAGATTTTCAAGCCACCAGACAGCTGATCTGGCAGCTTGACAGAACCCGGGATCGGGTGCCCATCAAGGAGCATCTTCGAAGCTCGCGGCGCCAACCGGAAGTCGGGCCCCCAGCCTATCTCAAAGACTATGAATATTGAACAGACTGAGGAGGAGCTGAGCTAGTCCTGCGGGGTGTGTGCACACCCGCCTCTTGCTTGCTCTTGCTCTCGCTCTCCCAGCCAAAAGAGTGCCCGCCGCAAAAAGAGCGGCTCCCGGCATGTCCCCCCTTTCCTCGGAAAGTAGTTGGGGGGGGGTTTATTTTCAGGGGGGCTTATTTCAATGTCTGTCCTGAAAAGCCCTGTTGGCCTTATTATAGGGACATGTCTTATTATCGGGGAAACACGGTATAAATGTCTATAGAATGTTCAAATTATTAGACTTATTTTTTAAAGACTGCTTTATTATTGTTCTAGACAACTTAACAAAATGAAGAAGCTTTTTAAATAAATGCTTGATCTGAAGAGGCCCAGTGCTATTGTATCTTCTTTTAAATAGCAGAGAATAACTATACTTCCAGAAAGCCACATCAATTTTAAAGATCTGTAGAAGTATAATCTGAAATGTAACAGTGTCCTGTTTTAGTATTAAGATAAAACAGCTGAGTTAAACCCTGACTTAGTCATGTTTGGAGTAGATCTATTTAAATAAATGGGAGGAGTTAGTGTGACTACATTTAAGAAAACTTTCTGGCATTAATATACTGCCATAATGTACATTTCTCCAATTTTTTGCTATTTCTATGGGTCAGGTACACATGCACAGAAATACACAGACAACAGTGTATATCATCTGTAATGTTTGCTGTTTGCTTTGAGGCAAATTGCTGGGAGGCAGAGGTAGATTTTTCCCCCTTGTTTTCCTCCCCCAAAACTAAGGTGCGTCTTGTACTCTGGTGCGTCTTATACTTCAAAAAATACGGTATTTATTAGGCATAGATGTCCCTTTTCCTAGAAGTTCCAGATGCCGAATCTAGTATCTCCACTTCCCATATCAAAAACCTCAAGACAAATATTGGGGTGCTTGCTCTTTCTCAGCCCAAAGGAACCCCGTGAGCTTCTATGGCTGAAGTGGTCATGAACCTGTCTCTTTAATCCAGCAGATTAAAGCTAAATTCTTTTCTCTCTTAACTCCATCCCAAAACTAATTCTGTCAGAACTCATTTTTGCCCAGCTGCTTACTATAAGGTGACCAGACGTCCCGCTTTTGGCGGGACAGACACGCTTTTCAAGCGTGTGTCCCGCGTCCCACATTCTTTCCAAAAAGTCACGCTTTTTTGGAAAGAATGCCGAAACAGCGGGACGTCTGGTCACCTTAGAAGGGGAAGAACAAAAGAGAGGTACCGGAAGCAAGTCGGGCAAAGCGGAATTTCAGGGAGCCGGCTGCCTGCTGGGGAGAGGGGGAAGGGGGGCTGCTCCTCCTCTCCTTCCCCCGCCCCATCCATAGCCCCGCCCTCGGAGGCGCCGCTGCTGTTGGGATGCGGGTGGAGGGGTGAGGGACGAGGAGCCGTCGCAGCTGCCGTCGTCTCAGAAAAAGAGCGGCGGTTTGAGCTCACAAGCGGCCCCTCCGGCGGTGCAAACAGCCCTTCCTCGTCCCCCTCCCCTTCCTTCCCCGTCGCCTCGCTGCCGCCATTGCCCTGGGGCCGGGCGGGCGACCGGGAGACTGCGGCGCCTGGATGGCTGGAGCAGAGACCTAGCTCCGAGCCCGCCATGGGCTGCTGCGGGAGCGCCGCCTCACAGGTAAGCTGCCGGCTGCCTCCTTTCCCCGCCTCCCGCTCATCACTTGCCAGCCCAAGCCACTGCCGGCTCTCGAAGGGGAGGCGGGAGTCGAGGAAAGGCCTCCCACCTCCCCCCCCACCTGGACGCCGACATTTGCATTGTTTTGCCCTCTGCGCATGCGCAGAGGGCAAAACTCAAATGGCGGCGCCCAGGTGGGCCCGCCCCCCATCCCGCTTAAAAAAAAAATCTGGTCACTTTAGCTTACTACCAAGTACTGAGAGCAAGTAACCTGCTAAAGGAATATAAATTGAGGACATTTAATCAGTGGAGTGGCTTCCTCGAGAAATTGTGTGTGTTTTATCACTGGAAGTTTTAAAGATATTGGATAGCCATTTGTCTGCAATGGTATAGGACAGTGATGGCTAACCTTTTTGTTGTCGAATGCCAAAAGCGTGCGCACATCCATATCCATAATGCAATGGGCGTGTGCCCACCTGTGCACCCTGCCCCCTTGCGTATGTGCACGTGACCCCCCCCATGCGACTCCCGCCGCCCGTGTATGCACACGTGACGCCCTGTGCAACAACCGTGCCCTCTTTTGGGCCTAGTAGGCCTCCCTGCACTTATAACCCATAATGCAATGTGATCCCCACCCACGCCCTGCCCACCCACACATGCTTGTGTGTCTCCCGCATGCCCCCCTGCCCCCCGCGCATGCGCTGCAGAGACCCAAAAATCAGCTGGCTGGCGGGAGGCGCACACACATGCGCGGTGGAGCTGAGCTAGTTTGCCATCATGGGTGTAGGATCTCCAGCTCAAGCAGAGGGCTGGAATAAAAGACCTCTATAGAGCACTGCACACCAAGACAACTAGACACAAGGACAGTTTTTTCTCGAACGCCATCACTCTGCTAAACAAATAATTCCCTCACCACTGTCAAACTATTCACTAAAGCTGCATTACTATTACTATTAGTCTTCTCATCATTCCTATCACCCATCTCCTCCTACTTCTGACTGTATGACTGTAACTTGTTGCTTGTATCCTTACGATTTATATTAATATTGTTTCCTTATTGCTTATTTGTACCCTATGACAATCATTAAGTGTTGTACCTTGATTCTTGACAAATGTATCTTTTCTTTTATGTACACTGAGAGTATATGCACCAATGACAAATTCCTTGTGTGTCCAATCACACTTGGCCAATTAAGAATTCTATTCTATTCTATTCTGTTCTGTTCTGTTCTGTTCTGTTCTGTTCTGTTCTGTTCTGTTCTGTTCTGTTCTATTCTATTCTATTCTATTCTATTCTCTGTGTTCCCTTTCAAATCTGTTATTCTGTATTCTGAGTTTTCACATGCTGAGTGAATCACTTCAGCTTTTTTTTTTTAACCCAGGGTGAATGTGGCTCTTGCTGGACCTTCAGTGCCACTGGTGCTCTGGAAGCCATGCATTTCAAGAAGACGGGGAAGCTGGTCTCGCTGAGCGAACAAAATCTTCTTGACTGTACTTTGGATTCAGATAATTACGGGTGCAGCGGTGGATTGATGCACCTGGCTTTTGAAACTGTGTTGAAGCAAGGCGGGATCAATTCAGAGAAAAGCTACCCTTATGATGGAAAGGTAATAAATGATCAAATCTGTCTATATCCCATCCCTTTCCTTCTGCATGCTTCAAGATGGCCTGTTTTGTTCTATATCTAAGGTGACCAGACGTCCCGATTTTGGCGGGACACACCCGCTTTTTCGCCATTTGTCCCGCGTCCCGCCCGCCCTCTTAAAAAGTCCCGATTTCTTGAAAGAATGCCCGACTAGGGCATTCTTTCAAAAAATCGCCCTGAAAGGCAGCAGGCCTCTCAGCTCGGGCCGGCTGTGGCCAGCGTTGGCGGCGGGCGGGCGTCCCGCGTTGTTGACTCCTCCGGCGGCGGCTGGAAGCTGGGGGGAGGGGGAAGGGAGGCTGCTCCTCCTCTCCTTCCCCCGCCCCATCCCTAGCCCCACCCTCGGAGGCGCCGCTGCTGTTGGGAGGGGTGAGGGACGAGGAGCCATCGCCGCTTTGAATTTACGTCACGAGCGGCGCAAACAGCCCTTCCTCGTCCCCCTCCCCTTTCTTCCCCCCGTCGCCTCGCTGCCGCCGTTGCCCTGGGGCCGGGCGGGCGACCGGGAGACCGCGGCGCTTGGATGCTTGGAGCAGGTAAGCTGCCGGCTGCTCCTTTCCCCGTCTCCCGCCTCCCGTTCGTTGCTTGCCAGCCCGGCCGAAGGGAAGGCGGGAGGCGAGGAAAGGCCTCCCGAAAGGAGGGGAGGCTTCGGGAGCCCGCCTCCCTTTCGGGCCGAAAGGGAGGCGGGCTCCCGAAGCCTCCCCTCCTTTCGGGAGGCCTTTCCTCGCCTCCCGCCTTCCCTTCGGCCGGGCTGGCAAGCAACGAACGGGAGGCGGGAGACGGGGAAAGGAGGCAGCTTACCTGTCGCGAGCTGCAGGCATCCAAGCGCCCTCCCCCCTCCCCCCTCCCCCCCTCCCCCCCTCCCCCCCACCTCACCTGGACGCCAACATTTGCTGTTTTGCCCTCTGCGCATGCGCAGCGTTCTGCGCATGCGCAGAGGGCAAAACTCAAATGGAGAAACCCACCCCCGTCAATGGTGTCCCGCTTGAAGAAAAAAAAATCTGGTCACTTTATCTATATCTCTAGCTGATAATGCCTCCAGCAATAGGATGGAAATGGTTTGAGTCATGGGTAGAGACAATTACTACTATTAAAGCCCATCAACCGCAACATTTTCTTAGGATCACTGTTTTCTTCTGCAGAAATTGAATTGTCGCTATAAGCCTGAGGAATCTATTACCAAATGTAACTCATTCAGACAGGTCAAAGAGTGGGATGAAAAAGGAATTCAGGAAGCTGTGGCCAAGTTTGGTCCAGTTTCTATTGGAATAGATGCTCGGAGTAACAAGTTCAAATTCTATAAGTCAGGTAAGGTTCCTGGGGGCTCTCACAGTTGACCTTGTGGTTCTTGCCATCTCCTCTGCCAACTAATATTCAACACTGAGTTTGCTGATTTGTTTTGAAGGCTTTGCTTTGCTAGGTTAACATGGTGGTGCAGTGATTTGAATGCAGTATTGCAGGCTAACTCTGCCGACTGCCACCAGTTCGATTCTCACTGGCTCAAGGTTGACTCAGCCTTCCATCCTTCTGAGGTCAGTAAAATGAGGACCCAGATTGTTGGGGGCAATATGCTGAACTCTGTAAATTGCTCAGAGAGGACCGTGAAGTGGTATATAAGTCTAAGTGCTATTGCTCAGGTATCTTGGTGGTTATTGGGGCAATTTTCATTTGGTTTCGGATTGCATCATTGTTGGAAAGGTGGGTCCAACTTTTGAACATGGCTCTTTCCTTGATGTTAGTCACTACTTTCCATTTTCCTGGCCAACTAACAGCCCAGTGCCAATCAATATTCTCCATCATCAACTGCTTCATTTATTAGTTATCTATCTTTGGAATTGTGTGTATCTCTCGAGAAGAAAAATGGCAGTGTGACAGAATGCCTATCATCTTTCTTCTCCTGGACCTTTGCTATTCCTTATCTGTGGGTAGTTTACTCCATCTTTTATTTCATACACATGGTTGGGAGCATTTGTTCCCTCCAGGAGCAAATGTTTTGAGATTTTAGCAATTGAGTGTAAGCCCAGGATGGTCTAGAAAGAGAGCAGAGAAGAGCAACAAAGATGATTAGGGGACTGGAGGCTAAAACATATGAACAACAGTTGAGGAAATTGGGTGTGTCTAGTTTAATGAAAAGAGGGACACGGGGTGACATGATAGCAGTCTTCCAATATCTAAGGGGTTGCCACAAAGAAGGAGTCAAACTATTCTCCAAAGCAGCAGTCACCAACTGGTGGTCTGCGGACCACAGGTGATCTGTGAGTAAATTTTGGTGGTCCACAGAAAAAGTATTTGCATTTTTTATATTCCTCAAACTACGGCCCCTGGGCCGGAGACGTGCAATTAATATTTGTGTTGTAGCCAGCCTGGACGCTAGATCGGCCCCTGCAAACTACGTCTCTAGAGCCTGGCCGAAGTTTCATGTACCACTCGCTGAAGCGCCTGGAGTCCCAGTGACAGGATGGGGTCCTTCAGGCACTTAGCTTGGCCTCTTGTTTAGTAGCTTCAGCCCCTCCCTCTGTCATGGGAGATCAGGGACCTCAGCGAGCAGTGTGCGAAACTCTTGCCGCCTGGGATGAGAAGAGCATGCAGGAGCCCAAATATCCCGGCCATGTAAAGGCCACCCAAATCCCCAGGTTGTTCGCTCCACCCGCCTGCCCACCCACCACATCTGGGCCTGCCGGGCACCATCCACCCCAAACCAAGCACTGGGCAGGGACTGGCTGGCTGAGGACAGCACCCTTCTAGCGCCTGCCACGACAAAGGCGGAATGTTGTTGCTGCACAAAGACAAGTGACACTTCACTCCCGCACATTAAGGCTCCAGCCATCACCACTGTTGCTTCGGCCTGCCGGTGCCAGCGCCCCCCTTGCCACAACAGCACCATTACCTCATTCCGACCAGTGAGGGCTGAGCTACTCCTTGCATGTTGCACCACTTGCACCGTTGCATGTACCACCCTCTACAGCGGAGACTTCCAGCCCCACCACAAGCTGCCCCGGCCGGTCCCATATTCCAGAGCTCTAATCACAGGACTGGCCCATTGGTCATCCTGGAGCAGCTCCTCCACCTGGGTGCACCAGCCTGCTGGGGAGCTGCCGGATCACTCCCCGGCAGGCCAGTGCACCCAGTTGGAGAGGCTGCTCTGGGATGACAATGGACCAGTCCTGTGACTAGAGCTCTGGAATATGGGACTGACTTTCCCACTGACATCGTCAAGCTACTGTCAGTCTGCCTGTCTTCTTTTTCCTTCACTCAGCTTCTCCCTGAGAGAAGGAACACAAAAGAGGTTGCTGGAAGGTTGTGTGCCCAGACCAGGCACTTCCTCCCGGAGGCCTCGCAGAAGCAGAGACTGGCGGGAGGCCGAGAAAAAGCACCTGGTCCAAGCACACACCATCCCAGTGTCAAGCTAGATTGACGTCCCCTTGTGTAGATCCAGCAGACAAAACAGGAATGGTTCCTCTGTGGTGGCCTAGAGGTGGAGCTCTTGCCTCACAATCAGCAGGTTGTGAGTTCGATCCTAGGTAGAGGCAGATGTAGGGTCTTCTGCTTGGGCAGGGGATTGGACTAGATGACCTGCAAGGTCCCTTCCAACTCTGTTAATCTGTTAAAGGGGGGTAGAGAGAAACAGTCCAGTTGCCAAGGTACGCCAGAGTGGGAGGCCAGCGTACCAGCGAACTTCTTCCCCATCTTCCAAGGAGCATGGGACTTCTTGCAACCGGGCCCTGAGCTCTCTTGCAGTTTGTTCTGCTGCTGGAGGATGGGCGGCAGCGGTCCCACCTTGGCTCACACCAGCTCCTTGCAGTCGTCCATGCTGGGATTGCTACAGAGAGTCTCCCCCTTCAGGGTCTTTTTGTGCAGGTCGGAGGGGGCAGAAATTCTGACTTGGGATCTGCTTCGGCCTCCTGGTGTGGGGCTTTGGGTGAAGGCTGGATGAAAGTGCCATTGGTGGCGAAGAGCCGGAGGACCTCGTTCCAGTGGGACTGCATCATGGCCTGGAACTGGCTGATCATCTCAGCCTGCTGAGCCTTCAGGCGCTGGCACCTGGCCTTGCACTCCCGCAGGTCTTATCTCTGCTTGGAAAGCCTATGCTTGTAGTCCTCAGTGAGGTGCTTCTGCTGAGCCTCCTTCTCAGTCAGATCCAATTTGAACATAGCCACCTGTTTTGCCAACTCTTTCTCATGGTGGCTGCTTAAGGAGTCTGGGCGAGGAGGCAAGGAGTGGCTAGGAGGGGAGGGGCAAGTAGAGGCCAGCGAGGTGCCCCTCGATGTGAGTGACATCAAGTTGGCCATACCCACCCAGTCACATGACCATCTAGCCACGCCCACCCAGCCGGTCATTAGGGAGATCGTATTAGTGGTCCGCGGGATTAAAAATTATGAATTTAGTGGTCCCTGAGGTCCAAAAGAGGTTGGTGACCCCTGCTCCAAAGCACCTGAGGGCAAGACAAGGAGTAATGGATGGAAACTAATCAAGGAAAGAAGCAACGTGGAACTAAGAAGAGATTTCCTGACAATAAGAACAGTTAATCAGTAGAACAGCTTCAGAAGTTGTGGGTGCTCCAACACTGGAGGTTTTCAAAGATTGGAGAGTTGTTTGATTAGTATGGTGTTGGGTCTCCTGCTTGAGAAGTGGGTTGGACTAGAAGATCTCCCAGGTGCCTTCCAATTCTGTTATTCTGTCTCCCTTAACATCAGTGCCTGACATGTCTATATGGGGCTGTGCACCTTTTGTCTCCTTGGTTTAGCAATAGCAATAGCACTTAGACTTATATACCACTTCATAGTGCTTTTACTGCTCTCTCTAAGTGGTTTACAGAGTTCAGCATATTGCCCCCAACAATCTGGGTCCTCATTTTACCGACCTCGGAAGGATGGAAGGCTGAGTCAACCTTCAGCCGGTGAGATTTGAACCGCTGACCTGCTGAACTAGCAGTCAGCTGAACTTGCAGTGCTGCTTTTAACCACTGCGCCACTTCAGCTTTCCTTTAATAGAAAATAACAGAATAATACAGAATATTTGGAAGGGACCTTGGAGGTCTTCTAGTCCAACCCTCTGCTCAAGCAGGAGACCATTTTTGACAAATGGTTATCCAGTCCCTTCATAAAAACCTGCAGTGTTGGAGCACCCACAACTTTTGAAAGCAAGTTTTTTAATTGATTGATTGTTCTTACTGTCAGGTTGAGTTAATAAAGCTACTTTATCTGGGGTGCTTCAGATGGTTGGAGAAATTCTTAAGGTTCTTTGAAATACAAAAGAGGTGATTGGGGCTTCAGAAAAATCTCAATTTACTCAGGCCAGTGGGATCCCAACCAGAGATTGTCATGTTTCCTCCTGGCTTCAAATGTATATATTGAGCATAGAACTGCTAAGTTTATACCGTATTTTTCGGAGTATAAGACGCTCCGGACTATAAGATGCACCTACCTTTTTTGGGGAGCAAAACAAGAAAAATTATCTGTCTCTCAGCAGTTTGGCTCCTTGCAGCAAAAAGAAAACAGCCTGTTTCAGTTTCACTTTCACTTTCAGCACAGCCTGATTAGCACAAAGGGGAAAAAAATCTGTGTCTGCCTCCCAGCAATTTGCCTCCTTGCAGTAAACAGATAACTATGATTAACATAGTCCTAGGGGACTGGTCCTCTGGAAAAATCTGGGAAATACCATTATAGACTAAGGGTTTTGTCCAGTGCTTGAACATCTGAGGGGCCCAGATGAAAACTTCTCCAGTAATGTATGTTTCAAATTAAGGGTGCTATCATTAAAAAAAGCCTCTTTCTTACAGACCTCTGCTGCAACTAAGATGGGGCAGGGTACCTGGGTGCTATTTTGGAAATCTTTATAAGTCTGCCAGCAAGGATGGTTTTTTCTCTATTTTCACTATTCATTTCCTTTTTCTATTCAGGTATATTTGCAGAAAACTACAATGGAATAAAAGTGATAAAGCATGCTGTGCTGATTGTGGGTTATAACCACTCCAGCGAGGGCAATGGCTATTGGATTCTAAAGAACAGGTGAGTAAACAGACATCAGTCTGCAAAAGTGTAAGAAATGGGAAATATATTTACTGTATAACTTACCGGTACTTGTTTTTCCCATGGGATTTTTCCCCCAAGAAAAATTTATTTTGTTTTGTTTATTAAATGTATTGGCCGCCCATCTTACCACAGGATAACTCTGGGCAGCTTACAATGTTAAAATTTTGCTTCTCCCAAGAATGTTGTTTAGCTGGGTTAGAAGACAATGCTCCTGAAGTACTTGGAGATGGTGGGTGTTGTAATCCAACTCATACCGAGGATGTCAGCTGAGGAAGGTGATTTCTATCCCAAGTGGCAACCCTGAAGCCTCAAAGATGGCTTCAGATGACACCAAGTAGCATCACCTGAAAATAGAATGGAAAGTTTTTTCTTACCTGGAGCACTTGGATATTTGAACTCTTGTGTCCTATCTTCCTGTAAAGATGGGCAAGGCACTCACAATGTTCTCAGGAGGGCATCTGCCTTATATAACCCCTATCTTCTGTTAATATTCCATGTGAAGATATTGTGCTGTGCTGTGGGAAATTGCAAGTGAATTCTCATTGGGGCCAAACATTTATCCGAATTACCTGGAAAGTCTTTCTGAAGTTTAGCTTGTACCATCTTTGTTGTAATTTTGGCCCAATGATTCCTTTCTGGTCCTGTCTTCTGAGGCAATATGGAAAAAGTCCATTCCCTCTTCCATGTTACAACCCCCTTCAGCCGTCGGTCAGTCCCTTTCAGCTGCCCCTTCTGCAGGCAATCTATTTATTTATTTAGCGTATGGCATATCATATATGGACTTGCAATTAATATTAACATTTTACCTAGATTTTAAAAAAACTTATAAAATATGAATGTTGAAAAATTCTATATTTAGATACCAATGTAGGCCATCTAACCGTTAATGCGCAACATCGTTTATATGGGGGGGAATCACATACTGAAGCGGTATATACCCTCAGTTTACAGTCCGTCACAATGTGATATAGACCCACAGTCACACTGAGGGGAGGATACTATGCCCCATTTATGCAGTGAGTCCCAGCAGATGCTGTATGAGGTCTGCAGGCTAAACATACCAGGATCTTCAATTTAAAAAAAATAATTTTTATTGAACAATTTTAAAAACATTTAAATACAAATATACATATATACAAATCAAACATTCAAAAAACACCACATAACATAAACATTACATTACATAACAAAACATAAACAATAAATGCTGGTGTTCATTTAGCAGCGTTGCGTATCAATATATCTTCTGTGTTTCTATATCACTTGTTCATTAACTTATCTATACTCACATATTTCCTAAATCCAACCTATTACAACCTTCTTATCATTTAACATCCTGTCTAAATCTATCTACCTATCACCTTATATCCTCTATACATAACTGACTATTTAAATTTACTTTTGTGTTCCAACCAATTGTACTAATTATTCCATATTTTATAAAATTCTGTTTCCTCTTTGTTGTGTATTTCCATGGTTAATTTGTTCATTTCCGCACAATCTAGTATTTTTGTTATTATCATTGAGCTCGAAGGGGCTGTGTCTGCTTTCCAGTGTTGAGCATAAGTGATTCTAGCTGCAGTTGTTATATGTAATATGAGGTATTGATTGCTTTTATTTATCTTCCTTTTTATAATTCCTAACAGAAACAATTCCGGTTTTAAATCTACTCTTTGTTTTATTATTTCTTCTATCCATCTCTGAATCTTTTTCCAATATTTTTTTGCCTCTGGGCACGTCCACCACATGTGGTAGTACGTCCCCAGACCTTGCTTACATTTCCAGGATATCGCTGATATATTCAGAGACATTTTCGTCAATCTTGCCGGCGGTAGGTACCATCTATAGAACATCTTGTAGATATTTTCTTTGTAGGATGATGCCATAGTTAGTTTATAGTTTTGGTCCCAGATTTATTCCCAATGTTCTAATTCAATTGTGTAGCCAAAATTTTGCGCCCAGATCACCATCACTTCTTTTACTATTTCCTTCTCCATTTTGACATTTAGTAAACAGTTGTATGTTTTTGTTATCATTTTTTCTTCAGTTCCCAATAGAATCTTATCTAATTCTTGATATTCTTTTTGGAATCCAAATTGTACTAAATCTTATTTATTATTTATTTATTTATTTATTTTGTGAGATTTATATACCGCCTCACAGTGCAAGCACTCTCTAAGCGGTTTACACTAGTTTGATTTTATATCTAGTTTGAATTTGGAGGTAGGGCCACCAATCTATTTTTATTCCAATCATTGCCAAATCCTCTTTTGACTTTAAATTGTTTTGTTTATTCCAATGGATCGTTATATATAACTTTTTTGTCCAAATCTAAAACATTAGGGTAGATTGTTGCTTCCATCGGAGATATCCATTTGGGAATTTTTATGTAATATTTTTTCTTGGTTTCCATCCAATCTTCTAGTAATGTTTCCCTTATATGGTGTCTCTGGAAATACTTATGTGTTTTGTGTTTCCCTTCCCAAATAAAATTATGCCAACCTGTTTCCTGATCGTGGCCCTCTATAATTAATAATCTTTTGTTGGTAAGCACTATCCATTCCCTTAACCATGTTACCGCCGCAGCCTGATGATATAATTTCCAGTCTGGTAGTCCGAAATCTCTTTTCTTTCTTTTATCTTGTAATAATTTTATTTTAATCCTTGCCTTTTTCCCATTCCAAATGAATTTCAAATTTGATTTGTCTAAATCTGTGTAAAAAAAATTCCCTATTTTTGTTGGAGCAGTTTAAAATAAGTAAAGAATTTTTGGTAGCACATTCATTTTTATCGTGGCTATTCTCCCGATTAAATTTGGGAGATTTAGACCAGATTAAATTTGTAATTTAGACCAGACTTCCAAATCTTTTTGAATTTTTTGTATCAATTTCGTATAATTGTCTTCTTTTATCATAGAGGATTTTGCTGTCATCCAAATCCCTAGATATTTAACTTTCTTTTGTTACCTGGATTCCCAATATATTCTCCAATTCCTTATCCTGTTGCTGTTTAGGGTTTTTTGTTCTTATTTTTGTTTTGTCCTTATTAATCTTTAAACCAGCCACTTCACGAAATTCTTCTATCTCCTGCAATAGTTTAGTCCTGAATTGTGGGGATCTTCAATAATAAATGCCATGTCGTCGGCAAACGCTTGTGTCTTGTACTCTTCTTTTTTAATTTTAAGTCCTTTTATTTCCTGGTTCCCTCTTATCCAGTTCAGTAAGATTTCTAATGATAGAATAAACAATGGGGGGGATAGCAGACATCCTTGTCTGACACCTTTCATTATGTTTATTGTCTCTGTCATGTCACCATTAATCATAATTTTTGCTGTTTGTAAAGAATATATTGCTTCAATCATTTTGGTAAATTTGTCGCCAAATTGCATACATTTTAGCTGTGTTGTGAAAAATTTCCAATCCAAATTGTCAAATGCCTTTTGCGCATCTACAAATATTTTTTTTATTAAAAAGTTTTTTATTTATAAAACTGAAAAAAGAACAAAGAGACAAAACATACAAAACATACAATAAACGTAGAGAACAAGTACATGATGAATCGTAATCTACAAATATTAATGCCAATTGTTTGTCCGAATGGACTTCACAGTATTCTAATACATTCATGACCATTCTTGTGTTCTTACGAATTTGTCGTTTTGGGAGAAAGACGTTTTGGTCCGAATGAATAATTTGGTTTAATATCATTTTTAGTCTTTCTGCCATGATTGTCATAAATATTTTATAGTCTGAATTTAGCAATGAAATTGGCCTGTAGTTTTTGATTGAGCAATTGTCCGTGTCGTCCTTAGGTATTAGGGTTATGTACGCTTCCACCCATGTTTTTGGCATTTTAGCACGTTCAACTACTTTGTTATATAATTCTAACATTTTCTCTTCCATAACATCCTGTATTTTTTTATATATCTCCGCTGGAAGCCCATCTGGCCTAGGCGTTTTGTTTTTGTTTTTGTTTTTTAATGGCCTCTTTTAATTCCTTTAATGTAATTTCCTTATTAAGCATTGTTTGTTTCTCCTCTGGCAATATTGGCAAATTTTGGTTGTTTAAGTAGGTCTTGATGTCTCTTCTTTAATTTCCTCCTGTCTGTATAGTGTCTTGAAGAAGTTTTGGATGATCGTCTTTTTTTCTTCTATTTCATGTTGCAGTTCTCCTTTGTCTTTGAATTATTGAATAGTTCTGTTTGCTTTTTCTTTCCTTAATGTATGGGCCAACCATCTCCCAGGTTTATTGCGTGCTCAAAATAGTTTTGTTTCATAGTTTTAATGTTATGACTTATTTCTTCCTGGGTAGCCAGATTAATCTTATGTTTAGTTAAATCTCTTTTCTCTTTATGTTTATTACTTAATGGTTCTTTCTGCATTAATGTTTCTAGCTCTTTGAGTTTTGTATTCAATATTTCCAATTTTTTCTTTTTTTCTTTATTTTTCATTGCTGTGTAAGCAACTGTCAACCCTCTTATGTAAGCTTTTATTGTATCGCACACATTTTGGGTTGATGTTTGTTCTTTAGTGTTTTCTTTGAAAAAAGCCTAATTCTTTTTCTCTTTGTATATTCTTTTTCTTTTAAAATATTTTGATTAAGTGACCACCTAGCCATTTTTCTTCCTCTTCCTCTCCATTTCTTCCTGCCGGTTGGCGGGGCTGAGGGGGAGAGCCTTCTCTGTGGGAGCCCCCTCCCTTTGGAACCAACTCCCTCCAGAGATTAGAACTATCCCCACCCTGCTGGCCTTCCGTAAAGCAATAAAAACTTGGCTCTTCCGGCAGGCGGGGTGAAAGTGAGACCAATTAGATTACATTTGGGTTTCCCCCCTTGGTTTATGAATGTCAGATGTTTTTTAATTTTTATAATTTTTTAATTAGATGTTTTTATGTAACAATGATTTTATATGTTGTTAGCCGCCCAGAGTCCCTCCGGAGTTGGGCGGCATACAAATCTATTAAATTAAATTAAATTAAATTAAATTAAATTTTATTTTATTTTAACTGGGTTATGGTCGGCCCATTTATTAGGTAAGATGTCTATTGTTTCTGTTTCCATTATCAGCTCTGGATTCATCCAGGCCATATCTATTCTAGAACAAGATATGTGAGGATTTGAGTAAAACGTGTACTGCTTTTTTTGTGGATTAAATTTTCTCCATACATCATGTATATCAGTGGTGGGTTCCTACCGGTGCGGTTCACTCTGTCACACTGGTAGGGGCCGGCCGATTAAGTAATTTGCGCGCGACGGCTCCGGTGCCGTCTTCGCTGGTCCATCGCATTGCACCATCTTTTTTGATGAATTTTTGGGCTTTTTTGCTTCCTGCGCATGCACGGAAGCAAAATCTCGCGAGGGGATGTGCACGAGAAAAAGATTTTGGTGATTTTTTGCTTCCGCATATGCGCAGAAGCAAAAAACCACCAAAAATGCACACACGCGTGTCCCCTCACAACATTTTGCTTCCGCACATGTGCAGGAAGCAAATTTGTGTGAGGGGATGCACGCGTATAGCAAGCATGTGAGCGCAATGAGATGATGTGCGTGCAGTGCACCGGTGGCAAGGTAAGAGGAACCCGCCCGATGTATATCCAGTTCTTTGATCATATTTAAGTAAGAATTTGGTAACTGTCTTCTGATTTTTTTCTTGTTTATACATTTATAATCCATTTTATTGTTGCATTAAAGTCGCCTACAATACATAGATTGTCCCATTTTGTTTCTGTTATTATTTTGTGTAATTTGGAATAAAAAAATTCTGTTTTTTATTCAGTGCACTAATAACATTCATTTTTGTCCTGTTATTATTTCAACAATTAGGATTCTACCTTCTTTATCCGTATATATTAAGTTTGAATGTAACCATTCTTTTATATAATTTGCAATTCCTCTTTTTTTGTTTGTGTAAGTGCCCAATATAATTTTCCTAATTTTGGATATTCTAATAGCTTCACAAATTTCTCTTTTATATGCACCTCTTGTAGGTAGACTATGTCCATTTCTTGTTTTTGTCGGTCCAACAGTACACGTTTCTTCTTAATAGGTGAATTTAATCCATTGATATTGATTGGCAATAAGTTAATTTCTTCTATTTTATTGTTTGGTATTTGTTTTTGAGCCTCCTTTTGAACATACCTCTGTTTGTGCCCTTGTTCTTGCTCCTTCTCTTTCATATCTTTCTATATCCTTCCTATCTCTGGTTTCTTGTTCCTCAGGTTGATTTTCAGACACTAGATCTTCTTGGCTCCTACTAGTAGTCTCATCTCTATTATCTTGATCTTTGTTCATGGAAATGTTCATAGAATTCCTGTGCTTTTTCTATTGTGTCAACCCTGAATTTTTTATCTGTCCATGTTATCAACATCCCTTCCAGGATAAGCCATCTAAACATAATTTTGTGTTTAATCAGTTGGGTTGATAAAAAATTATAATTCCTCCTTTTTCTCTTATCCTCTGGGGGATCTGTCTCAATATTAAAATTTATCTTCCTTTGTACATCAGAGGCTCTCCTCTTGTATAGCTAAAAATCTCATCTCATCTCTCATTGTTTGTCTCAGAAATCTAATATGTATTTCTCTGGGGTGTCTATGTTTTCGAGCATAATTGGTATTTATTCTATATACCTCATCAAATTCCCTTAACATTTCTTCCCTGTTCCTGTCAATTATTTGTCCTAATATTTCTGCCATCAGTTCAGGTAGGTTTTCATCTTTGGTTTCAGAAACATTCTGAAATCTTAGGTAAAACATTGATTTTTCCATCTCGAGATGAGAGATGGCCTCTTCGAGATTTTTATTCATTTCCTCTATTGTCTGTCATATCTAGTCTTTTTTCTGTCAGATCCGGTCTTTCCGTAACTTCTTTTATTTATTGCTCATTTTTTACTAAAGCTGCTTGGATCGTCCCTATCTTATCATCTATTTTACTCATATTATTCTTAACCTCACTCATTTCATTTTTCACATTGTCTAAACCTTTTGTAATTGTTTCCTGCATCTTCAATACAGTTTCCTGCAACAGGTTTAGAGATGTTTGTAACCCCTGTAGGTCTGCGCTTGAAGCTGTCTTATCTCCACCTAGCATACTCTCAATTGATCTTTGTCCTGCTGGGGAGGCTATAGAGGTTATTGCTTTTTTACCACCTTTAGTTATTGTTGAGGTCATATTTGTCATTTGAAATAGCTTAATAAGGTTATTCCACTTTATCATATAGTTATAACTATATCCAATATATATCTACTTTAATATTCTATCACAATAAGCTAATCAATACTTTATGTAAGAATATAATCACACTCTTAATTTCAACCCCTATTAAGATATAGAAATGCAATAATATGGAATTTGTCTTTTTTACTATGATACTAATAATAGAATCGAAAAATAGAATGGTAAGAATAATAGAATGTTAAGAATTAAAAAAAAGATTTCCATTTTTTTTAGCTTTAGGATTCAATATCCAACCATCTCATTCAAAGCTTTAAGTTTCCATTCTGATCCTGTTTTCTTCTATTCTTTTCACGAACTCCCAAGATGTCGTCCTTCCTTTTTTGCACTGTCACCCAGTTTCCTTCTATCAGTCTTTGCCTTTCTCCGTCTTTCTGTCTCCTGACCTTCTGCTTTCTTTCTCCAAATCTCCTCTCCAAAGTCTCCTCTCTTTCTTCTTCCTTCCCTCTTTCTCTTTCACCGTCCAAAAATCACTTTCTCAGTCCCTTCTCACACCTCCTCTTCTCCAATCGCTACACTTACTTTGCCTTCTCCTCTCCGACTCCAAATTTGCTGCTTTTCCAATCTATTCGGGATCTCATTTTTCACTTTTCTTTTTTCCATTCAATTCTTCTTCATCGACAAAGAGGATCTTTCATTTTAGCTCCTTTACCACCAATACACCTTGCTGCTTTTCCCTTTTTGTTTCCTTCTAACCAAGCGGACTTCGGATCGGCCATTAAGAGGCCAATTTCTTCCGTGTCTGATCGGAGGGAACCTCTTGCTCTGCCAGGAGATCGCCTTTCTCCTTCAGTGCTCCGAGGCTTCCCCTCTTCATGGTGCTCTTCTCCAGAGCTAACCTTGCCTAAAACGGCCACAAAAACACGAAAAGCTGTGCGAGCCGAGCAGAGCCCCTTCGGCTTGCTCGCACCAGCATGACGTCAGCACCGGAAGTCCCATACCCAGATCTTCTTATGCTTAGTATTGTGTAGTGGGCTTCAGCAGGCAAGAAACAGACCATAATAGATACAATAACATTTATTGACTGAAAACTGGAACTGAGGAACTGCAGGCAAATCCCTGTAATTTATACTCTGGGCCAACAGGGCCTTAACTAATCATAATACTTGAAAAAGCCCGCCAAAATATGAATGTTCTAGGTTTCCTTCTAAAACAGTTGGAGTTAACAGTTAGGGTCATCTAAAGGTTAGTTTCACTTTACCAGGGCTTAACACAACTATATATATTCAATACATAACACTTAGTTTCCATCTTGAAGTCAGGTTGCATATCCTATGTGAAGCCATGGACCCAGAAGCTGGTCTGTTGTTGCCATATAGCTTCTCTTTTAAAGGTGGCTGTCTCCCTCTTAACACATGGCAAACACATGTTGCACTATGCTTTTGGAGATTGAGAAACTTCAGCTAGAATCAGGAATGATCCATTGTGCTGCAGAATTGCAGAAATAGAATGAATGAATAGAATGAATGCGCTCGAAGGAAGCCTGGAGGCCTTCTAGTCCATCCCCCTGCTCAAGCAGGAAAACCTGTACTATTTCAGATAAGTGACTGTCTAGAACTCTAGATAAATGTTCTGTATTCTTTCCTTCACAGCTGGTCCACTCTTTGGGGAGAGAAAGGTTACATGCGCCTACTCAAAGGATCAAATCAATGCAACATCGCTGAATACGCCGTCTTTCCTATCCCAGATCCAGAGAAGGGAATGTAATCTCTTCTTTCAGCAGAAGGATCGTTTGAAATGCGGAGCTAAAAGTCACCAATGAATGACCTGCTGCTTCTGAAGCTTCTGGAAGAAAAAAAAAGTTAATAAATGCTTTTGGGCAATGCTACTCAGAACTGACCCAGCACACTCTGTTCTATTATTTGCATGTGTTTGTTAGGGACAGGGTGTTGGTATAAATGTGGCATATTTCCCAATGGATTGTCAGAATTCCTGATGCAACTAGCAGAGTAAGAAAGCACAGAAAAGATGCATTAGAAATATGTATTAATTTCCTATAGCAGTTGAGAAGATACTGTTTATTCGGTGCAGTGCAAAGAGGTCTGCTCTCAGGACTGCATCACACAACATCAGCCATTGAGGTTATCTGAGTCAAGCTTGGTTGAAACTTGGGCTGATGCAATGTAGTTCCTATTGTGGCTGAATGTCTGCCCTGAAGGATAATCCCATCCTCCTGAAGCTGAAGCTGAAGCTGAAGATGATGATGATGATGATAATAATAATAATAATAATAATAATAATAATAATAATAATAATAATAATAATAATAACAACAACAACAACAACAACAACAACAATAACAATAATAATAGTGTGGATCATTGATGTTGCCATACCAGGTGACAGCCAAATTGATGAAAAACAACAAGAAAAACTTAACTGATATCAGGATCTTAAAATCGAATTACAACGACTCTGGCATAAACCAGTACAGGTGGTCCCAGTGGTAATCGGTACACTGGGTGCTGTGCCAAAAGACCTCAGCCAGCATTTGAAAACAATAAACATTGACAAAACCACGATCTGTCAGTTGCAAAAGGCCACCCTACTTGGATCTGCGCGCATCATACGAAAATACATCACAGTCCTAGACGCTTGGGAAGTGTTCGACTTGTGATATAGTGATACGAAATCCAGCATATAAATCTTGTTTGTTGTGTATTACTGTTTTTTGTGTATAACAACAACATCAACAACAACAACAGCAACAACAGAGTTGGAAGGGACCTTGGAGGTCTTCTAGTGTAAACCCCCTGCTTAGGCAGGAAACCCTACACCACTTCAGACAAATGGTTATCCAACATCTTCTTAAAAACTTCCAGTGTTGGAGCATTCACAACTTCTGGAGGCAAGCTGTTCCACGGATTAATTGTTCTAACTATCAGGAAATTTCTCCTTAGTTCTAAGTTGCTTCTCTCCTTGATCAGTTTCCACCCATTGCTTCTTGTCCTGCCCTCAGGTGCTCTGGAGAATAGTTTGACTCCCTCTTCTTTGTGGCAACCCCTGAGATATTGGAAGACTGCTATCATGTCTCCCCTGGTCCTTCTTTTCATTAAACTAGACATATCCAGTCCCTGCAACTGTTCTTCATATGTTTTAGCCTCCAGTCATATGAAGAACGGTTGCAAGAATCTTTTCTCTTGTAGATAGCATGGCCAGATATCTGCTGGGAGCAGAAAGCTTAAGCTCTGAGTTTCTGTCTTTAGAAACATGTTTCTCCTTTAAGGGAAATATAATATTCTGCCTTTTTAATATTTCCTAAAATATTTCATTCTTCTAGGAGAGGGGTGGGTGCTAACTTCCTACACCAGGGGTCCCCAAACGTGGCAACTTGAAGACTTGTGGACTTCAACTTCTGGGAGTTGAAGTCCACAAGGCTTCAAGTTGCCAAGTTTGAAGACCTCTGTCCTACACCTTTTACACACTTTTGGAAAACAAGGCACAGAATCAATAGCAAGTAATAGGTAATAAGTATTCACCCTAATAGAGGATGCTCTTTCCAGAAGGTGGATTCATTCCTACAATATTACAGCCCTCGCCCCTCTGTCCTAACCGATAAGGCTGATAGTTAAGTATGCAAAGCTTTCAAGATAATTTCTCTGCCACAAGAAAACAGGATATGATGATGGTGATGTTATTCAGTCATGTCCAACTCTTGGAAATTCTATGGGTCAAGTCTCTCCACATTTTCCAATCTTGCACCATTTCTTTGAGTTGTTCTATGCTTCGATCGGTGTCAGGTTTGACACCGCATTCTTTGGCAGCCTGGTTTCCTTTTACCCCCAATTCTTTCAAACATAATTGCATTCTACCGTAAATGGCTCAAAAAATGGAACCCATTCTAAATAATGGTTTGCAATAAGAAGAGGGAACTAGCAAAGTCAATGAGGGAAACTGTATTTGCTTAATGATGGCATGATTCACTTAGGAACTACAGTGATTCATTTAACAACCCCAGCAAAAAAAAAATCATAAAATTGGGCATGATTCACTTAACAACTGTCTTGCTTAATAACAGGGCGCACTCTAGGCTGCCAGCCCAGTAGCATAATAATAATAACAGAGAATAACAGAGAAGGGACCTTGGAGGTCTTCTAGTCCAACCCCCTGCTTAGGCAGGAAACCCTACACTACTTCAGACAAATGGTTATCCAACATCTTCTTAAAAACGTCCAGTGTTGGAGCATTCACAACTTCTGGAGGCAAGCTGTTCCACTGATTAATTGTTCTAACTGTCAGGAAATTTCTCCTTAGTTCTAAATTGCTTTTGCATACTTTTACTCCTCTCAGTTTTATCACATTATTAGTTTTATCACATTATTAGTTTTATTGCTTAACAACAGAAATTCTGGTTTCAATTGTGGTCATAAGGAGGAGCCGAGGTGGCGCAGTGGTTAAAAGCAGCACTGCAACTACTTCAGTGACTGCTAGTTCAGCTGTTCAAATCTCACCAGGCTCAAGGTTGACTCAGCCTTCCATCCTTCTGAGGTCGGTAAAATGAGGACCCAGATTGTTGGGGGCAATATGCTTAACTCTGTAAACCGCTTAGAGAGGGCTGTAAAGCACTATGAAACGGCATATAAGTCTAAGTGCTATTGCTATAAGTCGAGGGCTACCTGTACCAATCCTACATAAGGACATCTACCTATCTAATCTGGAGGTTTTTAAAAAGAGATTGGATAGTCATTTGTCTGAAATGGTATAGGGTCTCCTTCTTGTTGTTGTAAGGAATATCCTTCTGGGTTCAGTTCCAAGTGGGGAAAAAGACACTGGATTCATGAAAGTTGCTTGGAAAGGTTTAATGGTGGACAGGAGCACATGGCATGAGCCCCTGTACAGAAAAGGTAGCTTACATGGTTCCAGGTGAAGAGAAAAAGAGAGAGAGGAGATGCTGAGTTCCTTGTTTTATAGTCTATGTTGGGTCCCACCTCTTAGTTTCCTGTTCCTGTATAGAAATGTATCCCATTGGCTCTCAGACCCCCCCAGGGGCATGCTGGGGCAACTCTTGGCTTTTGTCTAATCCAGTTTTGGCTGAATGAAAGGGCCTTGGGCAAATCCTATTGTGGTTTTATTATGCAGAAGACTTCCAGTCCAGGTGAGAGGAATATGTGAGCTGGGCCCAGCCCCCAATGACCCATTGGCAGGGGTGGGGGTTTCCAAGAGGAGTCTTTTGTCTGTTTAAAAGCATGTTTCCAGATGTGTTCCACAGAATATTTTCTACCTTTTAATATCTCCTAGGATATCTCATTTCCTAGGAGAGGGGTGGGTGCTAACTTCCTACATTGTGAAGGGGGTTGGAGTAGAAGACCTCCAAGATCCCTCCCAGCTCTGTTATTCTGATTGATTAACCCAAAGAACACAAAAGATCTCTCCCTTGATGCACGCTCGCCCATCCTATTAATTCCCTTCTCAGTGTTGACTTCCCATCTTTGACTCACTCTGTTCTTCCCAGGCATGCATGTACAAACCCAACTTCCTGCTTGCTCTCCCATGTCAACCCACATGGAACCCACACTACAAATCGGACATTAATACAATTGAGGATGCCCAGAGATATTTCACAAGAAGAGTACTACACTCCTCCGTTCGCAACAGAAAACCTTATGCCACCAGACTTGAAATTTTGGGCCTAGAAAATTTAGAACTACGCCGCCTTCGATCTGACCTAAGTGTAGCACCCAAAATTATCTGCTACAATGTCCTACCTGTCAATGACTACTTCAGCTTCAACCACAACAATACACGAGCTCACAATAGATAGAAAACTTAAGGTAAATAAATAAGTAAATGGCTTTAGCTAGCCCAGTCATGGGGCCTTCTAAGGTCCCTTCCAATTCTGCTATTCTGTTATTCTCTTAGCCTTCCTACTTTGCCTCTCAGCCTCAAGAGGAGCAGCCTGTCTTTACCAGCCTCAGAGCTCTTCTGCCACCCTCATCTTCGAAAACCCTCAGAAATTGGAGGGAGTCTCCAAGGGCAACAGTGGGCAGAAATTGCTGGAGCCTGTGATTGGCTGCAGAGGAGGAAGCCATCACCCAATCGGAATGCCCAAATTTCCCGCCTTCCCCTCACCCCCCCCCCCTGAGGCACTATTACTGGAGACACAGGCAGCTATTATTATTACAATATTAGGTTTTTATCCTGCCTTTTAATATAGAACTCAAGGCAGCAAATACACACATACCTCCTGCCTCCTATTTTCCCCACAAAAACAACTCTGTGAGTTGGGTTTGGCTGAGAGTGAGTGACTGGCCCAAAGTCACTCAGCTTTTATGGCTAAGGCAGGCCTGGAACTCATCATCTCCATATCTAGGCCAGCACCTTCACCACTACCCCAAACTGGCTCTCTTTTAGGGTTCAGAGGATAGCGTTTTTTAAAATTTTGTTTTTATTCAGAACAACAGGCATTGCCTGTTCCAAGTAGCCACAGCACTTCTTTTAGACTTGTGGACTTCAGCTCCCAGAATTCCTCAGCTAACCATGCTGGCTGGGGAATTCTGGGAGTTGAAGTCCACAAGTCTTAAAGTTGCCAAATTTGTAGACCCCTGTCCAAAAGGACAACAGTGGGCAGAGGTCGCTGGACCCTGTGATTGGCTGCAAAGAAAGAACCCATCACCCAATCAGAATGCTCATTAAAAGAAACAATTTGGTAGAGGGGGATGGTGTATCTAACTAACAGTATTGATAGATTATGGATCTCTTGTGTAATATTAAGTGAATGTATTCTAACCCAGTTTTAAATTATTAAAACGACTGCTGTTCTACAGTTTCCCCATATTCCACTGTAGGAAGTTAGCACCTACCCCTTCCTAGAGGAATGAAATATTTTAGGAAATATTAAAAAGGCAGAATATTATATTTCCCTGGATGAGAAAATGGAGAAACATGTTTTTTAGGCAGGAAAAAGACTCACTCCTAGTAGCCCCCACCTTTGTCAATGGGCCATTAAGGAATGGGCCCAGATCACTCATTCCCCCCACCTTTGTCCATGGGCAGTCTATTCTACATAACAAGCATCTACAGTTCTCAAGGTTGAAGAGCCCAATGTGACACTTGCCCAAATAAAGATGGACCCTCAATTGACATATTCCCTCACAATTAGTAATAACTGCAGTTGTCTTTGAATCTCCTTCTTGGGTAAGGTGACCAGACGTCCCGATTTTGGCGGGACAGACCCGCTTTTTAATGCTTTGTCCCGCGTCCCGCCCGCCCTCTTAAAAAGTCCCGATTTTTGAGCCCCCGCTTCTTCCTCCAGCCAGACGCGCGCCCGAGCGACAGGCTTCCGATTCAGTGCCCTCTATTCACAGGGTGGCGCGGGGCGGGGCAGAGCGAACCCTGGGGGGAGAGCGCCACTTTGCACTTGTCCCATGAGGCCATGCTAAGTGTGCCGCGGCAAAAGGGGCGGGGCAGGGCGGGGCGCGCGTCCTACCTGAGACTTTTCCCGGTAGCAGCTCCAGTCGCGTTCCTTGCTAATAGCGTCCAGAGCAGAGCAGCCCCTCCCAGAAGATCGCGAGACATTATCTTCTGGGAGGGGCTGCTCTGCTCTGGGCGCTATTAGCAAGGAACGCGACTGAAGCTACCGGGAAAAGTCCCAGGTAGGACGCGCGTCTCGCGCTGGGGGTTGGGGGGGGCAGGACTGGCGGACGGGACGGGGCGCGCGTCCGACCTGGGACTTTTCCCGGTAGAGTAGCAGAGCGTGATGAGCATGACGCGAGGGGGGAGCCGCCAGGGACTGCGAAAGGCCGCTCACGGCCGGATTCCCATCCCTGCATCAGCAACTTCTCAGCAAAATGAAGACCGGCGGTGGAGCCGCGCCACTGCTTCCCCATTGGTTCGCTCGCTCTTCCTCGTGCGAAGACAAAGACGGTGCTGATTGGCCAGAAATCGCATTCCTCCCACTCTGCTTGGGTCAGCCAAGAGGTTCCCCCGGGCTCCATTTCTTTGCTGCGCTTGGTGGATCTGCTCCACAGGGGGAAAAGTCTCCCGTTTCGAGAGCGGGGGGGGGTGTACTTAGGGACGGCGATTTCCTTTCCCAGTTTCTGTTTCGTCTTACTGTCTCTGCGTCTCCTGCCCGCCTGCCCGCTCGCTCGCCAGGTGCCTCTGCTCCGTGGTGCCTTCCGCGCGCGCGTCTCCATTGAACTCCCCGAAGAGTTAAAAACTAGAGCAAATAGGATCACTGTGGCTGTACCGGGGAGCCCGCGTGCTTGTCATCAATGGAGACGCGCGCGCGGAAGGCACCACGGAGCAGAGGCACCTGGCGAGCGAGGCGAGTGGCGGCATCGGCGGCAGGCTCCTGCCCGCGTCTCCTGCCCGCCTGCCCGCTCGCTCGCCAGGTGCCTCTGCTCCGTGGTGCCTTCCGCGCGCGCGTCTCCATTGATGACAAGCACGCGGGCTCCCCGGTACAGCCACAGTGACCGGGGAGCCAATGACCGCTACCTGGGGCATGCAAATTAGAAAGCCCGGTTTTCTCTCTTCCTCATCCTTGGAACAGCTCCGGACGACTCTTCCTCAGTTCCTCTAATAATGCAGGTGAGGGGAGAGTAGTAAAATAGGAGGGGGGAGAGATCCCCGAAGAGTTAAAAACTAGAGCAAATAGGATGCAAAGAAAGAAACGCGCTGCCGGCTCCCGAAGGGAAGGCGGGAGGCGAGGAAAGGCCTCCCACCTCCCCCCCCCACCTGGACGCCGACATTGGCGGTCTTTTGCCCTCTGCGCATGCGCAGCATTTTGCGCATGCGCAGAGGGCAAAACTCAAATGGGCGGCCCCGCCCACCCCGTCAGTGTCCCGCTTAAAAAAAAAAAATCTGGTCACTTTATTCTTGGGGGAAGGAGCAGGGTGGAGCACATGCTTTTTCCAGGAATCAAGATAGACAGAAGAGCTAGATAGAAAGCAAACAAGAAATTTATCTTCATAAATTTATCTTCATAGGACATTAAAACGGTTGCAACCACAGAAAGTCAGGTAAGTTTCCAGAGATAGAAGATACAAATCAGATTAGCGGTCTAATCAGTGGCTATTTATCTTCCCCCAATATAAAATCTCCAAGAAAGAGAGATTTAAATGATTATCTTACTGAAATGAAAAAAACATTGCCTCCCCATGATATCTAGAGAAATGTTATTTCCGTGTAAACGTCAATTAAAAGCAGTGGGAAGTGGCAATTTTATGTTTGCTTATAAAAGGGGCTGCTGCAGTTTTGTTTAAGAACTGCCTCTTTGCCTTCCATAAAAACCTGCTTGAGGTGAGGTTCAGTTGGTTAGCCTTCCCTCAAATGTTCAAGAGATGTTCATGTCCTCATTTGATTTATGCATTTATTAACAGTAATTGAATAGTTTTAATCTTCTTCTTCTATTTTTTTGAGCACTGAAAACCAGTGTTTGGAGGGTTTAGTCAACCAGATGTTGCCGGTCTTAACTCTTAGCATGTTGCCACATTGACCTAGTTCTCTGAGCTCTTCTTTTCTCTTGTTTGTTTGTTTTCTTTGTTTGTTTTTATTTGTCAAGCATATATGATTATAGCAAAGTATAAACAGTAAAATTATGATTGTATATATATATATATAATAGTACAAGCATGAATAAGAGTATAAGAGGTATGAATATATGGGTACATTAGGACAGGAACGGTAGGTACGAATATGCGCTTATGCACGCCCCTTACCGACCTCTTAGGAATGGGGTGAGGTCGATGGTAGATAATCTAAGGTTAAAGTTTTTGGGGTTTGGGGAAGAAACTACTGAGTCAGATGAAGTGTTCCAGGCATTGACCACTCTGTTGTTGAAGTCGAATTTTTCACAAACAAGTTTCTCTTTTCCTAGACTAGAGAAAGACAATGCTGTCCATCTCGGTGGCAGCCCGAGATTGGTTGGTCTCCCCAAGGACCTTGTCCACAGCTTTGGATCCAACTCTGGAGGGGACATGGAGAAACTGGAAGGCCACTCACAGTAAAGAATACCCTCAGGTGAGTTTGCTCCAGTAGAACTCCAATGAAATTGCTGTATTTTGGTTGAATACAATGGGGACTGAGTTGGCTGACTACTGATGATCTCAGAGTCTTCTGTAGGTTCTGCCCCACAGGAACAAAAAACCTACTTCAAGTGTTCAAGTTCTGTACCTTGATTTCAACTTAGAATAGCAATGTTAATAAACTTACTTTCTGCTATCTGTCTTCAGACATGCTTTGCGAGGGATAATGTCGTGTATACTAAATGAAAATTGAAGGGAGTTTGGTCCATTCCTGGGTGATTGAATTCTAGTCTGAGAAACCTTTTATGGAAAAGAATATGAGTTCTAGATCTTCTAGGCGCCACTTGTTTAGGCAGATGCGACTAAGGGATCTAACCGGTCTTGGCTTCCCAGGAGGAGGAGGAATCCTTTCGAAGAGCCGTGTGGGAGGAGAATTTTCAGATGATTCAAGACCATAACAAGGAGGCTGACCTGGGGAAATACACCTACTGGCTTGGCATGAACCACTTTGGCGATTTGGTAAGCCTGGATCTATCTATCTATCTATCTATCTATCTATCTATCTATCTATCTATCTATCTATCTATCTATCTATCTATCTATCTATCTATCTATCTATCTATCTATCTATCTATCTATCTATCTATCTATCTATCTATCTATCTATCTATCTATCTATCTATCTATCTATCTATCTGCTTACTATAGTCACCCATCTCAGCAAATGACTCTAGTTTTCACTTACTTATTAGGCATAGATGTCCCTTTTCCTAGAAGTTCCAGATGCCGAATCTAGTATCTCCACTTCCCATATCAAAAACCACAAGACAAATATTGGGGTGCTTGCTCTTTCTCAGCCCAAAGGGACCCAGTGAGCTTCTATGGCTGAAGTGGTCATGAACCTGTCTCTTTCCAGTCCATGGTTTTTATAATTCTACTATAAACTTGAATCCAATCATCAATGTTATATTGATGACCTCATGATTCTGATTCTGCCACCTGGCTCTCTCATTTACATATAGAGGTGAGGTGGCGCAGTGCTTAGAGTGCAGTACTGCAGGCTACTTCAACTGACTGCTAGCTGCAGTTTGGCTGTTCAAATCTCACCGGCTCAAGGTTGACTCATCCTTCCATCCTTCCGAGGTGGGTAAAAGGAGGACCCAGATTATTGGGGGCAATATGCTGATTCTGTAAACCATTTAGAGAGGGCTGTAAAAGCACTATGAAGCAATATATAAGTGTAAGTGCTATTGCTATTGCTATATTGTAGATTCAGAAAGCCAAGAGCACATCAAGCAGACCCAACCAAAGGCCAATAGCAATGGAATTATTGATAATTTGCAAGCATTCCATCTGAGGACGGAGTTCTAGTATTCCAGCACTTACGAATACATAATTTTAAACACTGGATGCATTTAGCCATCTCTGTGAATTCATCTTTACCATCTCTCCCAGTCTATTATCCAGACTGGGAACGTTAGCATTTTACTTGCCAGGTGTTTGAGCAGATTCATGGAGGCTGTGTAATTCTGGGAGTTGAAGTCTAGACAATCTTAAAAGTTACCAAGATTGAGAAACACTGCAAAAGACTTAACTAAACACAAACTGCTCTCAGATAACCAGGTTTGGTTTGTTCATAACATGCATTCCTTGCATTTGATTGTGGGATAAAACTTATTAAGGAGAATGATGAGAAGTGGAAATGGAGATCTGTTAAGATTGTTCTTCTCCTCCTCCTCAGACCAATGAAGAGCTTGACAAGAGGCTGCATTGCCTGCTCTCTGACGTTGATAATGTAACTAAAGTCAAAGGGATCACGTTCAAATCCTCAGACAATCCGGATATTCCTGACCACGTGGATTGGAGAATCAAAGGTGGTGTCACCGAAGTCAAGGATCAGGTGGGTTTTGGTGGATGGTTCTGGGTTTTATGTAGAAAGGAAAAGAAGAGTGTTATGATCTGTCCATTGGGGCACAAATCGGATTCACGAAGTCTTGCAGATTAAAGCTAAATTATTTCTTCTCGTAACTCCATCCCCAAAATTTTAATCCTGTCATTTTTGCCCAGCTGCTTACTACCAAGTACTGAGAGCAAATAACTTGCTAAAGGAATATATATTGAGAACATTTAATCAGTGGAGTGGCTTCCTCAAGAAGTTGTGTGTCTTTTTTCACTGGAAGTTTTTAAGAATAGATTGGATAGCCATTTGTCCGCAATGGTACAGGATCTCCAGCTCAAGCACAGGGCTGGACTAGAAGACCTCTGTGTTCCCTTTCAAATCTGGCATTCAGATGCTCAGTGGATCACTCCAGCTTTGCTTTTTTTTTTTTTTTTTTTAACCCAGGGTGAATGTGGCTCTTGCTGGACCTTCAGTGCCACTGGTGCTCTGGAAGGCATGCATTTCAAGAAGACAGGGAAGCTGGTCTCGCTGAGCGAACAAAATCTTCTCGACTGTTCTGAGGAACCAGATAATCATGGGTGCAGGGGTGGATTTATGCACCTGGCTTTTGAAACTGTGCGGAAGCGAGGCGGGATCAATTCAGAGGAAAGCTACCCTTATGATGGAGTGGTAATAAATGATCAAATCCGTGTATATCCCATCCCTTTCCTTCTGCATGCTTCAGGATGAACTGTTTTGCTCTATGTCTCTAGCTGATAATGCCTCCCGCAATAGGATGGAAACGGTTTGAGTCATGGGTAGAGACAATTCCTATTAAAGCCCATCAACCGCAACATTTTCTTAGGATCACTGTTTTCTTCTGCAGAAATTGAGTTGTCGCTATGAACCTGAGGAATCTATTACCAGATGTAACTCATTCGAACAGATCACGGAGGGGGATGAAAAAGGAATTCAGGAAGCTGTGGCCAAGATTGGTCCAGTTTCTATTGGAATAGATGCTCGGAGTAATAAGTTCAAATTCTATAAGTCAGGTAAGGTTCCTGGGGGCTCTCACAGTTGACCTTGTGGTTCTTGCCATCTCCTCTGCCAACTAATATTCAACACTGATGGGGCCAAACTCCATCTAAGTATTAAGGGGTTATGTTGTTCTTTGGTGTTTTCAAGATGGTGACAAGAGAGCTTTTAATTTATTTCAGGTCAGGTCACGTTAGGTTTGCTGTTTTGAAGACTTTGCTTTATTAGGTTAACATGGTGGCACAGTGATTGGAATTCAGTATTGCAGGCGAACTCTGCCGACTGCCAGCAGTTCGATTCTCATTGGCTCAAGGTAGACTCGGTCTTCTATCCTTCCGGGGTTGGTAAAATGAGGACCCAGATTGTTGGGGGCAAAATGCTGACTTTGTAAATCGCTTAGAGAAGGCTGTAAAGCACTGTGAAGCAGTATATAAGTCTGAATGCTATTGCTCGGGTATCTTGGTGATTATTGGGGCAATTTTCATTTGGTCTCAGAGCCTTCTCAGATTGCATCATTGTTGGAATTGTGGGGCCAACCCTATCTCTCTCAGAGCCCAACTTTTAACACACTATTAATATTAATAATGCAATTAAATTACCTAATCCTAAAGTTCCATCTACTAATCTTAACTTGTTTTGGTTGTGATAAGTTATATTATCTATTAGTATACTGTATATACTACTATTTTCCCTATAATGTATATATTTTCTCATTTTATTAATATATTTTCTCATTATCCATCATCTCTTTACCTTTTTAAAGTTCTGTCATTTATTGACTTTTTAGTCAGCCTTTTGTCTCTCTCTCTCTTGGAATCTTGTATGTCTTTTTGATGTTTTTGTGCCTACTGAACTTTCCCTTTTGGGTACCCTTTTAAAATATTAAGGATTAGAAATTGTGGGGATTTTGAGATACACACCTGGGTACCCTTTTAAAATATTAAGGATTAGAAATTGTGGGGATTTTGAGATACACACCCGGGATTGATTAAATATTGTTAATATCTGGCGTTATTAGTAATACTACACATTTGGAATATTGAAGTTATGGTGGAATAATGACTAAGTCTTAAAATATTAAATAATAGTAATTTAGTAGAGGATAACAAATACATGGCATAAAGAAATGTTATCTATGTTTAAATGAGTTAATGGGAAAAATGATAAAGGATTATGAAGAGAGAATAGTATTGTTGAAGTTGGAAGATTAGGATTATACATACTTATTTGTATCATTATTGTCAGTGTTGTTTAAAAAAGACTTGACCCAGTCAATACACTGTCCACAAAATATGTATGGAATTATTATACTAAAACTAACACACACACACCCTTCTGCACCTTTCCATTTCTGCGCCTGGATTCTCCTCAAAGTGGAGAAAATGTGCCTTTTGCGGGGGGGGGGGGCAATTGAGATCGCTAGGATATCACACTTTTCTCCACTTTGAGGAAAATCCCAGCGCAGAAATGGAAAGGTGCAGAAGGTTGTGTGTGTGTGTGTGTGTGTGTGTGTGTGTGTGTGTGTGTGTGTGTAAAAAGAAAGTAAGGCAGGGTGCAGAGATGTGTGATTAGCCTGGTTGAGACTTACTTCTGAGTAAACCAACTGCTCCTCTCTGTATTGATGGGGGGAGGGGAGGCTGGGGGGAGGGGAGAGAGAGAGAGAGAGGAAGGCATTTTGGCAAATTATTTTACGCCTCCCTCCTTTCGCTGGATTTATATTTATTCTCCTGTAAAGAATTCTTACTTCTGAGTAAACCAACTGTTCCATTTGAAATGCTAGGTGATTATTTCAATCCTACCATTGAATTTAGTGAGACTTACTTCCGAGTAAACCAAGTGTTCCTCCCTCCCCCCCCCCCCCAAATAGCCTGGTCTCCAGTTCAGCAAAAAGATCGCTAGGATATCACTTCCTCTCGCCTTTCCCTGCAATTTGTATTGGTGGGTGGGGGGCAGAGTAGGCCCTTCTAGCTGATTGGTTGGGGGCTAACTGTCAGGGGGGGGTGGAACACCCAGGATGGACCCTCTTTCTAACCCTAACCCTAACCTATTGCCCAGGGCAAATGGGTGGAGGCGTGTCACCTGAGGAGATAAGTCGGAGGATAATCACCCAAGAAGAAACACCTGAGGAGAATGAAGAGTCGGAGATGAAAAGTCCCATTCCGAACTACACAAACCCTTCTCAATCGATAAGAGAATGTTATTTTTTTAAAATAACTTTGCATCCATACATATACCATGATATCAAAACATTACATACTTATACATTTATTCAAAATGCCATAAACGAATATCCTACATTTGCACCTTTTATACTTTTATCTCCCGTCTGTTTTCCTTCTATATTTCATATTACTCCCCTCCCTCTATCTCCCTCTCTTCCCTCTTACCTACTTCCCTCCTGCCTCTCTCCCCTTCCTTTCTACTTCCTCTTCCTCCCTCTTATCCTTCCCTGAGTACTTTTCATCCTAATCCATTATGTGGTTAACAGAGGAGCAATCCAAAACCCTGACTTCATTCCAACATCGATTCTTAAACTTACAGCTTCCCTTTATCCAGATTTAAATATATAATATATTCTTCTAGGTATATCTACTATTATCTAATGCTGCCACCTTACCTCCTATTTTTGTCACCTGGATCTACCACCATTGAAAAATAAGAAATCTTTTTTTAAAAAATAGAATAGAATTATTTATTGGCCAAGTGTGGTTGGACACACAAGGAATTTGTCTTTGGTGCTTATGCTCTCGGTGTACATAAAAGAAAAGATACATTTGTCAAGAATCATGAGGTAAAAAACACTTAATGATTGCCATAGGGTACAAATAAGCGATCAGGCATAAGCAAATTATCAATTTATCGACATAGTCCTAAGGCAGTGGTTCCCAACCTGTGGTACGTGTACCACTAGTGGTACACGAGGGCCTTCCAGGTGGTACGCAAACACTTTCGTGGTCATGAACGATTTTTAGTTAGTTATTTTTTACTTCACAAAAATGTTTACTGCCTAACACAAGATAATCTGGCAACGATTTGCAACTGTTGCCACATGCCACCCACCTGGTCCCAGCGGCCTGAGAATCCAGTTGCTGGATGCGCGGGGCCAAAAAAGGAACGGTACAGTTATGGAAATAAAGTGATATCTGATCAAATTTAGTTTCTCTGGAACCAGGTGGTACGCGGCAACTGTACGGGACCTCCAAGTGGTACTCGATCACAAAAAGGTTGGGAACCACTGTCCTAAGGGATTGGTTCTCTGGAAAAAGCTGGGAAATACCATTATAGTCTAAGGGTTTTGAACATCTGAGGGACCCAGGTGAAAACATATTTCTCCAGTAAGACATATTTCAAATTAGAGATGCAATCATTAAAAAGGCCTCTGCTGCAGCTAAGATAGGGTGGGGCACCTGGCTGCCAGCAAGGATGAGTTATTCACCAGGTCACTTCTTATTCTCTCTATCCAGGTATATTTGCAGAACAATATGTTGGAGAAAAAGATATAACTCATGCTATGCTGATTGTGGGTTATAACCACTCCAGCGAGGGCAATGGCTATTGGATCATAAAGAACAGGTGAGTAAACAGACATCAGTCTGCAGAAGTGTAAAAAATGGGAAATTTACTTACTGTATAACTTACTTGTTTTCCCCATGGAATTTTCCTACAGAAAAATTTACTTTATTTATTAAATTTCTTGGCCGTCCATCTTACCACAGGGTAACTCTGGGTGGCTTAAAATGTTAATTTTGCTTCTCTCAAGAATTAGCTGGGTTGGAAGACAATGCTCCTGAAGTATTTGGAGATGGTGGGTATTGTAGTCCAACTCATACCGAGGATGTTAGCTGAGGAAGGTGATCTCCCAGTAGCATCACCTGAAAATAGGATGAAAAGCTTTGTTTTATCGGGAGCACTTGGATATTTGAACTCTGTGTCTTATCTTTCTGTAACGATGGGCAAGACAATATACAGGACTTGCTCTGAGCACGCACGGCATTCTCAGGAGTTCATCTACCTTATAACCCCTATCTTCTGTTAATATTCCATGTGAAGATTACATAATAACAGAGTTGGAAGGGACCTTGGAGATCTTCTAGTCCAACCCCCTGCATAGGCAGGAAACCCTACACCACTTCAGACAAATGGTTATCCAATATCTTCTTTAAAACTTCCGGTGTTGGAGCATACACAACTTCTGGAGAAAAGCTGTTCCACTGATTTATTGTTCTAACTGTCAGGAAATTTCTCCTTAATTCTAAGTTGCTTCTCTCCTTGTTTAGTTTCCACCCATTACTTCTTGTTCTACCCCCAGGTGCCTTGGAGAATAGTTTGACTCCCTCTTCTTTGTGGCAACCCCTGAGATATTGGAACACTGCTATCATGTCTCCCCTAGTCCTTCTTTCCATTAAACTAGACATACTTAATTCCAGTAACCGTTCTTCATATGTTTTAGCCTCCAGTCCCCTAATCCTCTTTGTTGCTCTTCTCTGCACTCTTTCTAGAGTCTCCACATCCTTTTTACATCGTGGTGACCAAAACTGAATGCAGTATTCCTCCCTGTTGACCCATAGCAAAAAGCCTCCTTTTGCACCACATGCTTTTGGAGATGGCGAAACTTCAGCTATTATGAATTATGAATGATCCGCTGTGCTGCAGAATCCCAGAAATAAATGTTCAGTATTCTTCCCTTCACAGCTGGTCCACTGCTGCAGAATTGCAGAACTAGAATGAATAGAATGAATGCTTAAAAAACTATTGTGACATGTAGAAAGTGGAAAATCTAAAAAAGACATTTTTTTTAAAAAATGAGTGAATAGAATGAATGAGCTAGAAGGGACCTTTGAGGTCTTCTAGTCCAGCCCCCTGCTCAAGCAGGAGAACCTGTACTATTTCAGATAAGTTAACTGTCTAGAACTCTAGATAAACGTTCTGTATCCTTTCCTTCACAGCTGGTCCACTCTTTGGGGAGAGAAAGGTTACATGCGCCTACTCAAAGGATCAAATCAATATGGCGTCGCTGAATACGCTGCCTTTCCTATCCCAGATCCAAAGAAGGGAATGTAATTTCTTCTTTCAGCAAAAGGATCGTTTGAAATGCGGAGCTAAAAGTCACCAATGAATGACCTGCTGCTTCTGAAGCTTCTGGAAGAAAAGAAAAGAAAAATTTAATAAATGCTTTTGGGCAATGCTACTCAGAACTGACCCAGCACACTGTGTTCTATTATGTGCATGTGTTTGTTAGGGACAGGGTGTTGGTATAAATGTGGCCTATTTCCCCATGGAATGTCAGGATTCCTGATGCATCTAACACGGTAAAAAAGCACAGTAAAGATGCATTAGAAATACAAATTAATTTCATACACATTTGGTTTGAGATAACAGTTGAGATGACACTTTTTTTTTCCGGTGCAGTGCAAAGAAATGTGTTCTCAGGATGCCATCACACAACATCGGCCATTGAGAGCCCTCGGTACTCAAATTGGCATGCCTATTGCACACATTTAGAAAACAAAGCACATGATCAATAGCAAGTAACAGGTAACAAGCAACAACGTATTCACATCCCTGATAGACGATGCTGCATCCAGAAGGTGGGTTCATTCCTACAATATTACAGCCCTCACCCTGCTATCCAGGGGTGGGCTTCAAAAATTTTAGCAAGGGGTTCTCTGCCCAGTTGCTGGGTGGGCGTGGCCATCAGAGGTGGGATTCAGCAGGTTCTGACCAGTTCTTTAGAACCGGTAGCGGAAATCTTGAGTAGTTCAGAGAACCAGTAAATACCACCTCTGACCGGCCCCACCCCCATCTATTCTCTGCCTCCCGAGTCCCAGTTGATCGGGAGGGAATGGGGATTTTGCAGTATCCTTCCCCTGCCACACCCACCAAGCCATGGCCACAGAACTGGTAATAAAAAATTTGAATCCCACCACTGGTGGGCATCAGGGGTGGTTTCCTAAATTTTTTACTGCTGCTCTGTGGGCGTAGCTTACTTTTGTGGGTGTGGCTTAGTTTTGTGGGCATGGCTTGGCGGTCATGTGACCATGTTGGAGTGGCTTGACGGTCATGGGATTCTGGCGTGATTTTGCTTCCGCGCATGTGCAGAAGAAAAAAAGCCCAAAAATTCTTAAAAAAAGATGGCGATGCGTGCGACGGACCAGCGAAGACAGCACCGGAGCGGTCACGCGCAAATTGCGCAATCAGCCACTCCCTACCGGAGCTACGCACCGGACCGCACGGGTAGGACCCCACCACTGGGAGGGATCCCTAACAGATGAGATCTCTCTAGCTAAAACCAACTATACAGAGCCGCAGTGGCGCAGTGGTTAGAGTGCTGTACTGCAGGCTACTTCTGCTGACTGCCGGCTGACTGCACTTTGGCAGTTCGAATCTCACCAGGCTCAAGGTTGACTCAGCCTTCCATCCTTCCGAGGTGGGTAAAATGAGGACCCAGATTGTTGGGGGCAATAGGCTGACTCTGTAAACCACTTAAGAGAGGGCTGTAAAGCGGTATATAAGTCTAAGTGCTATTGCTATTGCTATATAAGCAGTCCACGACATACTGATAAAATGGAACGGCCAGATTAAGAGGAGGAAGGTGAGATGAACTCTAGATACAAGAGCTGTGTATGAGAAAGAATATAAATCAATGATGGAAAAAGAATTAGATCTATTTTTTAAAGTTACCGTATTTTTCGGAGTATAGGACGCACCTTTTTACTCCCCAAAAGAGGGTCAAAAAGTGGGTGCGTCCTATACTCCGAATGTAGCCCCCACCCACCCCCACCTGCCAGCCCGCCACTTAGCCAGGGGAGGAAAGCGTTTTCAGGCGGCAGAGCTGTGATCCCCTCCCCGATTCCCAAAACGGGGCGTGCAACCGGCGCTGCCCGCCACCGGAAACGCGATGCTCTTTTTTGCCGAGAAGGACCCTCAATCAGCCATCTCCAGGGAGCCACCCCCGTCCTCAGGAGGCAGCAACCCCTTTAAGAGTGAGGGAGCTTTTTTATTTTTTATTTCCCTCCTTCTAGCCTGAGCCGGCCAATCGCGAGCCCGCCGGCAGTGACAGCGCGCCGCAGACGTTCGCGGAGGGGAGGGGGGAGGTGATCGTTTGCCACCGCCACACAGGTATGTGAGTCGCCCAGGGGTCAGCAGCAGGACAAGGACCCTCCAACCCGAGGTGCGGCTGACCCCCGGGCGACTCACATACCTGCACGGCGGCGGCGGTGGCAAGCGATCCCATCCCCTCCATGAACGTCTGTGGCACGCTGTCACTGCCGGCGGGCTCGCGATCTTAAAGGGGCGGCTGCCTCCTGAGGACGGGGGTGGCTCCCTAGAGGTGGCTGATTGAGGGTCCTTCTCAGGCAGAGACCCCCGCAGCAGCAGGGGCTGCAATGCAATGCTCTGAGCGGCGTGCAAAAAGCCTTCCTCCAATTTTGGAATCGGGGAGGGAAGTGTTTTCGGGCTGCAGCCTGAAACGCAATGCTCTTTTTTTGCTTCTGCAATCACTTTTCTCCCCATTCCAAAAACAGGGCAAACGGTGGGGTGTCCATAGAAACCCCACTAAAGCCAGCAGATTTATTTCAAAGAGAGGGAGGGAGGAAGAGGGGGGGAGGGAGAGGGAGAGGGAGGGGAAGGGGGGGAGAGAGAGAGAGGAGGGGGGAATACCACAGTCACTTGCTAAAGTATTGAATGCTAGGTATGGCAGAATTATTTTTTTCTTGTTTTGCTCCCCCAAAATTAAGGTGCGTCCTATATTCCGGTGCGTCCTATACTCCGAAAAATACGGTAATATTAAAGATCAGACTTCAGCACAGAATTTATGGGATACGACAAAAGCGTATATTAGAGGGCTGACTATAGCTTATATAGCCAATCGTAATAAGGAAAAAAGGGAATATCGAAATCATTTATATACAAAAATAGCTGATTAGGAAAATAAACAGCAAGAAGACCCCAAAGATAATAGTATAAAAGAAGAAATAACTATTACTAAACATAAGATTAATTTGATCGAGCAAGAAACATTGGCCAGAAAAATTAAAATGTCAAAGCAAATTCTTTTTGAATCAGTGAACAAACCTGGCCGATGGCTAGCACATAAATTTAGAAAAGAAAGGGCTGAAAGAGTGATCGAACAGTTAAAAGATGAAACGGGGATGGTATTTTTCAAGCAGGAGGAGAAAAAAGATATTGTCCATAAGTTTTACTCCAATTTGTACAAGAAAGATGAGTTCAATCCGGAGGATATTGAAGATTATTTAGGAAAAATAGATTTACCTGTTATATCGGAAGAGGATAGGACCATACTCAATAGAGAAATACCCATTGAAGACATTAGAAAGGCTATCAACAAACAAAAGAATAACAAAACACCTGGACCAGATGGGATTCCCCCTGAATTTTACACTTTTGTGATAAATTAGAACTGTTATTATTAGACTATATAATGAGGCAATGGTTATTGCCAAGATACCAAATTCATGGAAAGAGGCTTACATCTCTTTAATACCAAAAGAGGAAACAGACAAATCTAAGATCCAAAACTATAGACCAATATCCCTTTTAAACTCCGATTATAAGATACTCGCCTCTATTGTGGCGGAAAGATTAAAAAATATTTTAAATAAAATAATACATTCAGATCAAAATGGGTTTTTACCCGATAGACAAATTAGAAACAATATTAGAATTATTTTGAATACTTTGGAATATTTTGATACTCACATTGAGAAACAATTGGCGTTAGTGTTTATAGATTTGCAAAAAGCCTTTGACAACCTAGATTGGCAATTTTTAATAAAACAGTAAAAATGAAATTTGGAGAAAAATTTGTGAACTTAGTAACGGCAATATGTAAGGAACAACATGCAAAAATTTTAATAAATAATGATTTGACCGAAAAAAAAGTATAGGGAAAGGAGTGCGACAGTGGTGTCCTCTAGCTCCACTTCTATTTATAACAGTATTAGAAGTACTCTTGAGACTGGTAAGAAACAATTGTACAATAAAAGGGCTCAAAATCAAGAAGGAAGAATATACGGTCCAAGCATTTGCGGACGACATGACGTATATTCTGGAAGACCCGTTAGAATCAGGAATTGCTCTGTTGGAAGAAATAGAAAAATATGGAAATGTAACAGGATTAAAAATAAATAAAGATAAAACGAAAATAATAACTAAAAATCTTACAGAGGACCAAAACAGAGCTCTAGAAACAAGATTGGGAATTAAGACGGTTAAAAAAATTAAATATTTAGGATTGTGGTTAACAGCGAAGTGTAGCTCTGTAAAAGAGGACAACTATACAAAATTAACACAAAAAATTAGTAAGGATTTAGAAAATTGGTCTAAACTACAATTATCATTTGTAGGGAAGATAGCTGTTATTAAAATGAATGTCCTCCCAAAAGTTTTATTCCTCTTCCAAGCAGCCCCAATTAGATTAAGGAGAAATTACTTCCTGGAACTAAATAATATAATTAGGAAATTCATTTGGGCCAAAAAGAAAGGTAGGATTAAAACTAGCTCACTATACGATAAAAGGCAGAGGACAGTGGTGGGTTCCTACCGGAGCTGTCCGGTGCGTAGCTCCGGTAGGGAGCAGCCGATTGCGCAATTTACGCGCTGCTGCTCCAGTGCCGTCTCCACCGGTCTGTCGCGCGCGTCGCCATCTTTTTGTGAGAATTTTTGGGCATGCGCAGAAGCAAAATCACGCCAAAATCTTGCACGCACGCGCATCCCCTCACAACATTTCGGCGAGATTTTGCTTCCGCGCGTGCGCAGAAGCAAAATTGCGCAAAGGGGTGCGCACGCGCGTGCCTGAAACATGGAGATGCGCGTGCAGCGCACCGGCATCGGTAAATGAGCAACCCGCCCCTGGTAGAGGGGTGGTCTTGGGCTTCCGGATTGGGAGAGTTATTATATAGCCATGGCACTCCGTTGGATGAAAGAGTGGGTAACATTAAGAAATAGTAGAATCTTAACTCTGGAAGGCTTTGACTTACACGTAGGGTGGCATGCGTTTCTATGGGACGGAAAACATAAGACACATGCCTACTCTCAAAGGCATTACATAAGAGGGTCCCTAATTGAAGTCTGGCTTAAAATAAAGAAAGAGCACTACCCTAAAATCCCTAAATGGCTTTCCACTACTGAAGCTATTATTTATCCAAATTTACTAAATAATAAAAAAATCTTCACCTATAAACAAATTCTAGACGATCATGATAATATTCGATCAAGACAGGAACTCAAAACACTTGGAACTGAATTAGATTGGTGGCACTATTTACAAATAAGTCCAAGGTACAATAAGGATGCGATACAATCCGGCTTTCAAAATGATCATGCCCTAGATCAGTGATGGCGAACCTTTTTCGGCTCGAGTGCCAAAAGGGTGCACGCGCGTGCGATAGCGTGCGCGCGCATGCACACACCTATAATACAATGCCCAGCACATGTGCACAACCCCCCCCAAGCTGCCCCCCATGCATACGCACAGGCCTCACTGAAGCCTCCAGATTTCCAGTAGGCCCGTTGGGCTGTTTTTCGCTCTTCTCAGGCTTCAGAAAAGCCTCCTGAAGCCTGGGGACGGTGAAAAATGGAATTGCAATTGGAAGTTCGGAAACGAAAGGAAGTGGAGCTGCCCTACTACTTACCTTCAGATAGTTGCAACCAGGTCTCGCACACCTCAGCCCATTTCTTCTGCAGCCGGGAAGGCTTGCCTGAAGGCCTGTGTATCCGATAACAGAGCTCCGGATCGATCCGGAGCTCTGTTATCGGCTACACAGGGCTTCAGGCGAGCCTTGCCGGCTGCAGAAGAAATGGGCTGAGATGTGAGAGGCCTGGCTGCAACTGTCCAAAGCCGGAGAAGTTTCTGAAGACCTCTGACAGAGAAAAGGCGGCTGAGGGTGAGCACACAAGTGAACTTCCGGTTGGCCCGTTGGCCCGTTTTTGCCGTGGGGAGAGCGAAAATAGCCGAAAAGAAGGCCGAAAATCAGCTGGCCAGTGTGCGCATGCGCACTGGAGCTGACATAGGGCAACGCCTCACGTGTCCTCAGATATGGTTCTGCGTGCCACCTGTGGCACGCGTGCCATAGGTTCGCCATCACTGCCCTAGATAAAATTTTATTAGGACCAGATGGGAAAATAATTTCTCAGCTTTATAATTTTCTGATAGAATATAAACTTTTTGAAGAAATGGTAAAAGGAAATATGATAGCCTGGGCACAAAACTTTGGCTATCCAATTACACTTTCAGAATGGGATAAAGTTTGGGAATTAAATTACAAACTCACACTAGCGGCCTCATATAAAGAAAATTTATATAAAATGTTCTATCGCTGGCACCTCCCCCCTGTCCGTTTGGCAAAAATGTTCCCAACAACCTCTCCGAAATGCTGGAAATGCAAAAAGGAGAGAGGAACATATTACCACCAATGGTGGACCTGTCCCAAAGCTAGAAACTTCTGGAATAAAATTAGAGTCTGGTTGGGAGAAATACTACAGAAAGAAATTGTTTTAAAGCCTGAATTATTTTTACTGGGGATATTGCGTACAAGATATTCAAAAGAAGAAAGATACCTAATTTTACACATAACCACAGCAGCTAGACTATCATACGCCCAGAACTGGAAATCAGAACACGTACCTACTGCTTCGATGGTACTTAGAAAAATACTTGATTGCGCAGAAATGTGCAAACTGACAATGGAGATTCGTGGAAAAGACGACACTGAATTTTACGAAATATGAAATAAGTTATACAATTGGATTAAACAAAACCCAAAGTTAAAAATTTGGCTATAAGGATGAAGATGAATTGAGATATACCCATAAATTCTCATAACCTTTCTTTATAAGCTGTAAATAAATTACGGATGATATTCACTGACAATTATGATATGGAATGTACTTAAAATGTATATATAGATATAGACACGAAACAAACACTTTGATAACGCTGTTAAAGTATTGGATTATTTCTTGTTGTTGTTTGTAAATATTTGTATTTGTTTGTGTTTGTGTGTTTTGTTTGTGTTCTCTTTTTATTGTAAAAATTTAATAAAGACTATTTTTTAAAAAAATAAAGTATATTATAGCAAAAAAAAACACCCAAAAATGTGGCAAGAAGTCATAAAACGGGGCAAAACTCATTTAACAAATTTCTCACTTAGCAACATAAATGTTGGGCTCAATTATAGTCGTAAGTTGAGGACCAGCTGAAATTGCATGTAGAACCCATGTCTGGGAAATATAGACCATTTCAGCGTGAGCATTAATAAAGAGTTCTCAAGGTTAGGGTTAGGTTTAAAGATGGACCCTCAATTGACATATTCCCCCACAATTAGTAATAACTGCAGTTGTCTTTCAATCTCCTGCTTGGGGGAAGGAGCAGGGTGGAGCACATGTTTTTTCCAAGAATCAAGATAGACAGAAGAGCTAGATAGAAAGCAAACACGAAATTTATCTTCATAAATTTATCTTCATAGGACATTAAAACGGTTGCAACCACAGAAAGTCAGTGAAGTATCCAGGGATAGAAGATACAAATCAGATCAGCAGTCTAATCAGTGGCTATTTTGCTTTACAGAATTATCTTCCCCCAATATAAAATCTCCAAGAAATAGAGATTTAAAAGAATATTATCTTACTGAAATGAGAAAAAAATTGCTTTCCAAAGATATCAAGAGATATGCTATTTCCTTGTAAATGTAAATTAAAGGCAGAGGGAAGTGGCAATTTTATGTTCGCTTATAAAAAGGGGCTGCTGCAGTTTTAACAACTGCCTCTTTGCCTTTTGTGAAAACCTGCTTGAGGTGAGGTTCAGTTGGTTAGCTTTCCCTCAAACGTTCAAGAGATGTTCATGTCCTCATTTGATTTATGCATTTATTAACAGTAATTGAATAGTTTTAATCTTCTTCTTTTTTTGGCACTGTAAACCAGGGTTTGGAGGGTTTAGTCAACCAGATGTTGCCGGTCTGAACTCTTAGCATGTTGCCATATTGACCCTCTTCTCTTCTCTTCTCTTCTCTTCTCTTCTCTTCTCTTCTCTTCTCTTCTCTTCTCTTCTCTTCTCTTCTCTCTTCTCCTAGACTAGAGAAAGACAATGCTGTCCATCTCGGTGGCAGCCCTGATCTGGTTGGTCTCCCTGAGGACCTTGTCCGCAGCTTTGGATCCAACCCTGGAGGGGACATGGAGAGACTGGAAGGCCACTCATGGGAAAGAATACCCTCAGGTGAGTTTGCTCCAGTAGAACTCCAATGAATTTGCTGTATTTTGGTTGAATACGATGGGGGCTGAGTTGGCTGTCACTACTGATGATCTCAGAGTCTTCTGTAGGTTTATTTATTTATTTATTTATTTATTTATTTATTTATTTAATTTAATTTATTTTGCCCATTACGTGTTAGTAATATATATAGATTTAACATTGTTTATGTACATAAGATTGGTACTGATAAGAGGGAACATTAGGACAAGGACGGTAGGCACGCTGGTGCACTTATGCACGCCCCACAGGTTCTGCCCCACAGGAACAAAAATCCTACGTTCACTTCAAGTGTTCCAGTTCTGTACCTTGATTCCAACTTAGAATAGCAATGTTTATAAACTTACTTTCTGCTATCTGTCTTCAGACATGCTTTGCGAGGGATAATGTTGTGTATACTAAATGAAAATTGAAGGGAGTTTGGTCCATTCCTGGGCGATTGAATTCTAGTCTGAGAAACCTTTTATGGAAAAGAATATGAGTTCTAGATCTTCTAGGCGCCACTTGTTTAGGCAGATGCGACTAAGGGATCTAACCGGTCTTGGCTTCCCAGGAGGAGGAGGAATCCTTTCGAAGAGCCGTGTGGGAGGAGAATTTTCAGATGATTCAAGACCATAACAAGGAGGCTGACCTGGGGAAATACACCTACTGGCTTGGCATGAACCACTTTGGCGATTTGGTACGCCTGGATCTATCTATCTATCTATCTATCTATCTATCTATCTATCTATCTATCTATCTATCTATCTATCTATCTATCTATCTATCTATCTATCTATCTATCTATCTATCTATCTATCTATCTGCTTGCTATAGCCACCCATCTCAGCAAACGACTCTAGTTTTCACTTACTTTTATTAGGCATAGATGTCCCTTTTCCTAGAAGTTCCAGATGCCGAATCTAGTATCCCCACTTCCCATATCAAAAACCTCAAGACAAATATTGGGGTGCTTGCTCTTTCTCAGCCCAAAGGAACCCAGTGAGCTTCTATGGCTGAAGTGGTCATGAACCTGTCTCTTTCCAGTCCGTGGCTTTTATGATTGTACTATACTGCAGAACTTGAATCCAATCACCAATGTTATATTGATGACCGCATGATTCAGATTTTGGCACCTGGCTCCTTCATTTATCTCATATTGTAGTTTCAGAATGCCCAGACCACATCTAGCAGATCCAACCAAAGGCCAATAGTAATCGAATTATTGATAATTTGCAAGCATTCCATCTGAGTACGGACTTCTAATATTCCAGCACTTACAAATACATAATTTTAAACACTGGATGCGTTTAGCCATCTCTGTGAATCCATCTTTACCATCTCTCCCAGTCTATTATCCAGAGTAGGAACATTAGCATTTTACTTGCCAGATGTTTGAGCTGATTCATGGAGGCTGCGGAATTCTGGGAGTTGAAGTCTAGGCATCTTAAAAGTTGCCAAAATTGAGAAACACTTCGGTAGACTTAATTTTACGCAAACTGCTCTCTGATAACCAGGTTTGGTTTGTTCATAACATGCATTCCTTGCATTTGATTTAAAAATTATTAAAGAGAAAGATGAGAAGTGGAAATGGAGATCTATAAAGATTGTTCTTCTCCTCCTCCTCAGACCAATGAAGAGCTTGACAAGAGGCTGCATTGCCTGCTCTCTGACTTTGATAATGTAACTAAAGTCAAAGGGATCATGTTCAAATCCTCAGATAATCCGGATATTCCTGACCATGTGGATTGGAGAATCAAAGGTGGTGTCACCGAAGTCAAGGATCAGGTGGGTTGTGGTGGATGGTTCTGGCTTTTATGTAGAGATGCTTTCAAGGAAAAGAAGAGTGTTATGATCTGTCCATTGTGCCCCAAGTCAAAATTTGACAGATTCACAAAGACTTGCAGATAAAGCTAAATTCTTTCCTCTTAACTCCATCCCCAAAACTTTAATCCTGTCAGAACTCATTTTTGCCGAGCTGCTTACTACCAAGTACTGAGAGCAAGTAACTTGTCAAAGGAATATAAATTAAAGGTATAAATTAGGAACAATTAATTCGCGGAATGGCTTGCCTCCAGAAGTTGTGGGTTCTCTATCACAGGAATTTTTAAAGAAGAGATTGGAATAGCTATTTGTCCGCAATGGTATAGGATCTCCAGCTCAAGCACAGGGCTGGACTAGAAGACCTCCGAGTTCCCTTCCAAATCTCTTATTCTGTATTCTGAGTTTTCAGACGCTCAGTGGATCACTCCAGCTTTTTTTTTTAAACCCAGGGTTCATGTGGCTCTTGCTGGACCTTTAGTTCCACTGGTGCTCTGGAAGGCATGCATTTCAAGAAGACGGGGAAGCTGGTCTCGCTGAGCGAACAAAATCTTCTCGACTGTTCTGAGGAGAATGAAGGGTGCGAAGGTGGATTGATGCACCTGGCTTTTGAAACTGTGCGGAAGCAAGGCGGGATCAATTCAGAGAAAAGCTACCGTTATGATGGAGTGGTAATAAATTATCAAATCTGTCTATATCCCATCCCTTTCCTTCTGCATGCTTCAGGATGAACTGTTTTGCTCTATGTCTCTAGCTGATAATGCCTCCAGCAATAGAATGGAAACGGTTTGAGTCATGGGTAGAGACAATTACTATTAAAGCCCATCAACCACAACATTTTCTTAGGATCACTGTTTTCTTCTGCAGAAATTGAGTTGTCGCTATAATCCTGAGGAATCTATTACCAGATGTAACTCATTCGGACAGATCACAGAGGGGGATGAAAAAGGAATTCAGGAAGCTGTGGCCAAGATTGGTCCAGTTTCTGTTGGAATAGATGCTCGGAGTAATAAGTTCAAATTCTATAAGTCAGGTAAGGTTCCTGGGGGCTCTCACAGTTGACCTTGTGGTTCTTGCCATCTCCTCTGCCAACTAATATTCAACACTGATGGGGCCAAACTCTAAGTATTAAGGGGTTATGTTGTTCTTGTTGTTTTCAAGATAGTGACAAGAAAGAGAGCTTTTAGTTTATTTCAAGTCAGGTTACGTTAGGTTTGCTGTTTTGAAGGCTTTGCTTTATTAGGTTAACATGGTGGCACAGTGATTGGAATGCATTATTGCAGGCGAACTCTGCCGACTGCCAGCAGTTCGATTCTCATCGGCTCAAGGTAGACTCAGTCTTCTATCCTTCCGGGGTTGGTAAAATGAGGACCCAGATTGTTGGGGGCAAAATGCTGACTCTGTAAATCACTTATAGAAGGCTGTAAAGCACTGTGAAGCAGTATATAGGTCTGAATGCTATTGCTCAGGTATCTTGGTGGTTATTGGGGCAATTTTCATTTGGTCTCAGAGGCTTCTCGGATTGCATCATTGTTGGACTGGTGGGGCCAATTGTATCTCTCTCACTGCCCAACTTTTGAACATGGGTCTTTCCTTGGAGGTGGTCACTGTTTGCCATCTTCCTGGCCAACTAACAGCCCAGTGCCAATCAATATTCTCCATCATCAACTGCTTTATTAGTTATCTATCTTTGGAATTGTCTGTATCTCTGGAAGAAGAAAAATGGCTGTGTGACAGAATGCCTATCATCTTCCTTCTCCTGGACCTTTGCTATTATTTGTCTGTGGGTAGTTTACTGTATCTTTTGTGGGATACACTGGGCTGGGAGCATTCGGTCCCTCCAGGATCAAAATTTTGGGGATTTTAGCAATTGAATATAAGCCCAGGATGGCACAGAAAGAGAGCAGAGAAGACAACAAAGAGGATTAGGGGACTGGAGGCTAAAACATATTAAGAATAGTTGCAGGATTTGGGTATGTCTTGTCTAATGACAAGAAGGACTGGGGTGACATGATAGCAGTCTTCCAATACCTAAGGAGCTGCTACAAAGAAGAAGGGTTCAACCTATTCTCCAAAGCATCTGAAGCAGAGGTGGTATTCACCTGGTTCGCACAGGTTCAAGCAAATCAATGGTGGAAATTTCGCCAAGGTCACCGAACTGGTCCAGAGTCCGGAAGGCAAGCTGACCAGAGTTTTTGGTGGCCCCCAGCCAGCTGCCGCTGCTGGAAAGCAGCTGGCAAAGGAGATTATGGAAAAAGCTGCTGCTGTCGCCGCTTGGACTTGCAAGGCAATGGGATGCGCATGCGTGAAGAACATGGTGGCGAAGGTAGTAGCTTTTCAGCAAAGCGGCTCTCAAAGAGGCGGCGGCTGTTCACAGGCTTCCGAAAAGTACAAATATGGCATATTTCCCCATGGCTTGGTGGTCATGTGACCAGGTGGGCATGGCTACATGCATAGGGACTACCCAGAGGGCTGAAAAAAGTGATTTCTAACCAGTACTCGCACTTTTGACCGGTCGTCGCACTTACGACTGTCGTCACATTTTTCGTTTTGCACCCTATCTTGCCACCGTGGTGAAGAGAATCACTGCAGTTGTGAAACGAGTGACACAGTTGTTAAGAATGCTGCAACGGGCATAAATGATGATCGGTCGTAAGTGTGAGGACTGGTCAAAAGTATGAGGACTGGTCAGAAATCACTTTTTTCAGCCCTCTGGGTGCATAGGGACTACTCAGAGGGCTGAAAATTTTTGACCGGTCCTCACACTTTTGACCAGTCCTTGCACTTACGACTGTCTTCACATTTTACGTTTTGCACCCTATCTTGTCACCGTGGTAAGGAGAAGCACCGCAGTTGTGAAATGAGTGACACGGTTAAGAATGCTGCAACAGGCATAAATGTGAGGACGGTCGTAAATGCGAGGATAGGTCAAAAGTGCGAGGACCAGTCATAACTCACTTTTTTCAGCCCTCTGAGTAGTCCCTATGCACATAGCCACACCCACCCAGTCACATCACCAGCTAGACATACCCACCCGGTTACATGACCACCAAGCCATACCCCCAAATAAGTTGTTAAAAAATTTGAATCCCACCACTCACTTTATTTCCTCCTATTCTGAAATTAGACTATGTAATTTATTTTATCAATAAGATTGAAAGACTAATCAATCATTCAACTAGCAGAAGTAAAGCTCAGTATTTTCTTGAGTTTCACTACAATAAACCCTTTTCAATCTATAAGTGGAGAATGTTTGTAGGTCAGGATTGAAATGAGGGATTTTGGTGCTCCTTGAGCTTGGTTGTTTTCTTGCAGACGTTTCATCAGTAATGATGTTATCTAGTCGGGTTATGAAATGTCTGCATGAAAACAACCAAGCTCAGAGTACCAAGTACCCTTCTCAATATTTTTCATTTGTAGAATGAATCTTTTTTTCTCCAGCACAGAATAAAATAGTTGCTAAACATATTAAAAGGACAAAAAAAAACCAACCTAAAAGACACCATTGAAAAATAAGAAATCTCTTTGATCAACATAGTCCTAAGGGATTGGTTCTCTGGAAAAAGCTTGGAAATACCATTATAGTCTAAGGCAGGGGTGGCCAAACTATGGTTCTTTGAGGACCTGTGGACTTCAACTCCCAGAATTCCTGAACTAGCCATGCATGCATGGCTGGCTCAGGAATTCTGGGAGTTAAAGTCCACAGGTCCTCAAAGAACCATAGTTTGGCCACCCCTGGTCTAAGGGTTTTGTCCACTGCTTGAACATCTGAGGGGCCCAGGTGAAAACATATTTCTCCAGTAAGCCATATTTCAAATTAGAGATGGAATCATTAAAAAGGCCTCTGCTGCAGCTAAGATAGAGTGGGGTAACTAGCTGCTAGCACTAGGTCATTTCTTCACTAGGTCATTTCTTATTCTCTTTATCCAGGAATATTTGGAGAACACAACCATGGAATACAGCAGATAAATCATGCTATGCTGATTGTGGGTTATAACCACTCCAGCGAGGGCAATGGCTATTGGATCCTAAAGAACAGGTGAGTAAACAGACATCAGTCTGCAGAAGTGTAAGAAATGGGAAATTTACAGCTGGTCCACTGCTGCAAAATTGCAGAACTAGAATGAATAGGATGAATGGTTAAAAAACTATTGTGACATGTAGAAAGTGGAAAATCTAAAAAAGACATTTTTTAAAAAAAATGAGTGAATAGAATGAATGAGCTAGAAGGGACCTTTGAGGTCTTCTAGTCCAGCCCCCTGCTCAAGCAGGAGAACCTGTACTATTTCAGATAAGTTAACTGTCTAGAACTCTAGATAAACGTTCTGTATCCTTTCCTTCACAGCTGGTCCACTCTTTGGGGAGAGAAAGGTTACATGCGCCTACTCAAAGGATCAAATCAATATGGCGTCGCTGAATACGCTGCCTTTCCTATCCCAGATCCAAAGAAGGGAATGTAATTTCTTCTTTCAGCAAAAGGATCGTTTGAAATGCGGAGCTAAAAGTCACCAATGAATGACCTGCTGCTTCTGAAGCTTCTGGAAGAAAAGAAAAGAAAAATGTAATAAATGCTTTTGGGCAATGCTACTCAGAACTGACCCAGCACACTGTGTTCTATTATGTGCATGTGTTTGTTAGGGACAGGGTGTTGGTATAAATGTGGCCTATTTCCCCATGGAATGTCAGGATTCCTGATGCATCTAACACGGTAAAAAAAGCACAGTAAAGATGCATTAGAAATACAAATTAATTTCATACACATGTGGTTTGAGATAACAGTTGAGATGACACTTTTTTTTTTCCGGTGCAGTGCAAAGAAATGTGTTCTCAGGATGCCATCACACAACATCGGCCATTGAGAGCCCTCGGTACTCAAATTGGCATGCCTATTACACACATTTAGAAAGCAAAGCACATGATCAATAGCAAGTAACAGGTAACAAGCAACAACGTATTCACATCCCTGATAGACGATGCTGCATCCAGAAGGTGGGTTCATTCCTACAATATTACAGCCCTCACCCTGCTATCCAGGGGTGGGCTTCAAAAATTTTAGCAAGGGGTTCTCTGCCCAGTTGCTGGGTGGGCGTGGCCATCAGAGGTGGGATTCAGCAGGTTCTGACCAGTTCTTTAGAACCAGTAGCGGAAATCTTTAGTTCAGAGAACCAGTAAATACCACCTCTGACCGGCCCCACCCCCATCTATTCTCTGCCTCCCGAGTCCCAGTTGATCGGGAGGGAATGGGGATTTTGCAGTATCCTTCCCCTGCCACACCCACCAAGCCATGGCCACAGAACTGGTAATAAAAAATTTGAATCCCACCACTGGTGGGCATCAGGGGTGGTTTCCTAAATTTTTTACTGCTGCTCTGTGGGCGTAGCTTACTTTTGTGGGTGTGGCTTAGTTTTGTGGGCATGGCTTGGCGGTCATGTGACCATGTTGGAGTGGCTTGACGGTCATGGGATTCTGGCGTGATTTTGCTTCCGCGCATGTGCAGAAGAAAAAAAGCCCAAAAATTCTTAAAAAAAGATGGCGATGCGCGCGACGGACCAGCGAAGACAGCACCGGAGCGGTCACGCGCAAATTGCGCAATCAGCCACTCCCTACCGGAGCTACGCACCGGACCGCACGGGTAGGACCCCACCACTGGGAGGGATCCCTAACAGATGAGATCTCTCTAGCTAAAACCAACTATACAGAGCCGCAGTGGCACAGTGGTTAGAGTGCTGTACTGCAGGCTACTTCTGCTGACTGCCGGCTGACTGCACTTTGGCAGTTCGAATCTCACCAGGCTCAAGGTTGACTCAGCCTTCCATCCTTCCGAGGTGGGTAAAATGAGGACCCAGATTGTTGGGGGCAATAGGCTGACTCTGTAAACCACTTAAGAGAGGGCTGTAAAGCGGTATATAAGTCTAAGTGCTATTGCTATTGCTATATAAGCAGTCCACGACATACTGATAAAATGGAACGGCCAGATTAAGAGGAGGAAGGTGAGATGAACTCTAGATACAAGAGCTGTGTATGAGAAAGAATATAAATCAATGATGGAAAAAGAATTAGATCTATTTTTTAAAGTTACCGTATTTTTCGGAGTATAGGACGCACCTTTTTACTCCCCAAAAGAGGGTCAAAAAGTGGGTGCGTCCTATACTCCGAATGTAGCCCCCACCCACCCCCACCTGCCAGCCCGCCACTTAGCCAGGGGAGGAAAGCGTTTTCAGGCGGCAGAGCTGTGATCCCCTCCCCGATTCCCAAAACGGGGCGTGCAACCGGCGCTGCCCGCCACCGGAAACGCGATGCTCTTTTTTGCCGAGAAGGACCCTCAATCAGCCATCTCCAGGGAGCCACCCCCGTCCTCAGGAGGCAGCAACCCCTTTAAGAGTGAGGGAGCTTTTTTATTTTTTATTTCCCTCCTTCTAGCCTGAGCCGGCCGATCGCGAGCCCGCCGGCAGTGACAGCGCGCCGCAGACGTTCGCGGAGGGGAGGGGGGAGGTGATCGTTTGCCACCGCCACACAGGTATGTGAGTCGCCCAGGGGTCAGCAGCAGGACAAGGACCCTCCAACCCGAGGTGCGGCTGACCCCCGGGCGACTCACATACCTGCACGGCGGCGGCGGTGGCAAGCGATCCCATCCCCTCCATGAACGTCTGTGGCACGCTGTCACTGCCGGCGGGCTCGCGATCTTAAAGGGGCGGCTGCCTCCTGAGGACGGGGGTGGCTCCCTAGAGGTGGCTGATTGAGGGTCCTTCTCAGGCAGAGACCCCCGCAGCAGCAGGGGCTGCAATGCAATGCTCTGAGCGGCGTGCAAAAAGCCTTCCTCCAATTTTGGAATCGGGGAGGGAAGTGTTTTCGGGCTGCAGCCTGAAACGCAATGCTCTTTTTTTGCTTCTGCAATCACTTTTCTCCCCATTCCAAAAACAGGGCAAACGGTGGGGTGTCCATAGAAACCCCACTAAAGCCAGCAGATTTATTTCAAAGAGAGGGAGGGAGGAAGAGGGGGGGAGGGAGAGGGAGAGGGAGGGGAAGGGGGGGAGAGAGAGAGAGGAGGGGGGAATACCACAGTCACTTGCTAAAGTATTGAATGCTAGGTATGGCAGAATTATTTTTTTCTTGTTTTGCTCCCCCAAAATTAAGGTGCGTCCTATATTCCGGTGCGTCCTATACTCCGAAAAATACGGTAATATTAAAGATCAGACTTCAGCACAGAATTTATGGGATACGACAAAAGCGTATATTAGAGGGCTGACTATAGCTTATATAGCCAATCGTAATAAGGAAAAAAGGGAATATCGAAATCATTTATATACAAAAATAGCTGATTAGGAAAATAAACAGCAAGAAGACCCCAAAGATAATAGTATAAAAGAAGAAATAACTATTACTAAACATAAGATTAATTTGATCGAGCAAGAAACATTGGCCAGAAAAATTAAAATGTCAAAGCAAATTCTTTTTGAATCAGTGAACAAACCTGGCCGATGGCTAGCACATAAATTTAGAAAAGAAAGGGCTGAAAGAGTGATCGAACAGTTAAAAGATGAAACGGGGATGGTATTTTTCAAGCAGGAGGAGAAAAAAGATATTGTCCATAAGTTTTACTCCAATTTGTACAAGAAAGATGAGTTCAATCCGGAGGATATTGAAGATTATTTAGGAAAAATAGATTTACCTGTTATATCGGAAGAGGATAGGACCATACTCAATAGAGAAATACCCATTGAAGACATTAGAAAGGCTATCAACAAACAAAAGAATAACAAAACACCTGGACCAGATGGGATTCCCCCTGAATTTTACACTTTTGTGATAAATTAGAACTGTTATTATTAGACTATATAATGAGGCAATGGTTATTGCCAAGATACCAAATTCATGGAAAGAGGCTTACATCTCTTTAATACCAAAAGAGGAAACAGACAAATCTAAGATCCAAAACTATAGACCAATATCCCTTTTAAACTCCGATTATAAGATACTCGCCTCTATTGTGGCGGAAAGATTAAAAAATATTTTAAATAAAATAATACATTCAGATCAAAATGGGTTTTTACCCGATAGACAAATTAGAAACAATATTAGAATTATTTTGAATACTTTGGAATATTTTGATACTCACATTGAGAAACAATTGGCGTTAGTGTTTATAGATTTGCAAAAAGCCTTTGACAACCTAGATTGGCAATTTTTAATAAAACAGTAAAAATGAAATTTGGAGAAAAATTTGTGAACTTAGTAACGGCAATATGTAAGGAACAACATGCAAAAATTTTAATAAATAATGATTTGACCGAAAAAAAAGTATAGGGAAAGGAGTGCGACAGTGGTGTCCTCTAGCTCCACTTCTATTTATAACAGTATTAGAAGTACTCTTGAGACTGGTAAGAAACAATTGTACAATAAAAGGGCTCAAAATCAAGAAGGAAGAATATACGGTCCAAGCATTTGCGGACGACATGACGTATATTCTGGAAGACCCATTAGAATCAGGAATTGCTCTGTTGGAAGAAATAGAAAAATATGGAAATGTAACAGGATTAAAAATAAATAAAGATAAAACGAAAATAATAACTAAAAATCTTACAGAGGACCAAAACAGAGCTCTAGAAACAAGATTGGGAATTAAGACGGTTAAAAAAATTAAATATTTAGGATTGTGGTTAACAGCGAAGTGTAGCTCTGTAAAAGAGGACAACTATACAAAATTAACACAAAAAATTAGTAAGGATTTAGAAAATTGGTCTAAACTACAATTATCATTTTTAGGGAAGATAGCTGTTATTAAAATGAATGTCCTCCCAAAAGTTTTATTCCTCTTCCAAGCAGCCCCAATTAGATTAAGGAGAAATTACTTCCTGGAACTAAATAATATAATTAGGAAATTCATTTGGGCCAAAAAGAAAGGTAGGATTAAAACTAGCTCACTATACGATAAAAGGCAGAGGACAGTGGTGGGTTCCTACCGGAGCTGTCCGGTGCGTAGCTCCGGTAGGGAGCAGCCGATTGCGCAATTTACGCGCGGCTGCTCCAGTGCCGTCTCCACCGGTCTGTCGCGCGCGTCGCCATCTTTTTGTGAGAATTTTTGGGCATGCGCAGAAGCAAAATCACGCCAAAATCTTGCACGCACGCGCATCCCCTCACAACATTTCGGCGAGATTTTGCTTCCGCGCGTGCGCAGAAGCAAAATTGCGCAAAGGGGTGCGCACGCGCGTGCCTGAAACATGGAGATGCGCGTGCAGCGCACCGGCATCGGTAAATGAGCAACCCGCCCCTGGTAGAGGGGTGGTCTTGGGCTTCCGGATTGGGAGAGTTATTATATAGCCATGGCACTCCGTTGGATGAAAGAGTGGGTAACATTAAGAAATAGTAGAATCTTAACTCTGGAAGGCTTTGACTTACACGTAGGGTGGCATGCGTTTCTATGGGACGGAAAACATAAGACACATGCCTACTCTCAAAGGCATTACATAAGAGGGTCCCTAATTGAAGTCTGGCTTAAAATAAAGAAAGAGCACTACCCTAAAATCCCTAAATGGCTTTCCACTACTGAAGCTATTATTTATCCAAATTTACTAAATAATAAAAAAATCTTCACCTATAAACAAATTCTAGACGATCATGATAATATTCGATCAAGACAGGAACTCAAAACACTTGGAACTGAATTAGATTGGTGGCACTATTTACAAATAAGTCCAAGGTACAATAAGGATGCGATACAATCCGGCTTTCAAAATGATCATGCCCTAGATCAGTGATGGCGAACCTTTTTCGGCTCGAGTGCCAAAAGGGTGCACGCGCGTGCGATAGCGTGCGCGCGCATGCACACACCTATAATACAATGCCCAGCACATGTGCACAACCCCCCCCAAGCTGCCCCCCATGCATACGCACAGGCCTCACTGAAGCCTCCAGATTTCCAGTAGGCCCGTTGGGCTGTTTTTCGCTCTTCTCAGGCTTCAGAAAAGCCTCCTGAAGCCTGGGGACGGTGAAAAATGGAATTGCAATTGGAAGTTCGGAAACGAAAGGAAGTGGAGCTGCCCTACTACTTACCTTCAGATAGTTGCAACCAGGCCTCGCACACCTCAGCCCATTTCTTCTGCAGCCGGGAAGGCTTGCCTGAAGGCCTGTGTATCCGATAACAGAGCTCCGGATCGATCCGGAGCTCTGTTATCGGCTACACAGGGCTTCAGGCAAGCCTTGCCGGCTGCAGAAGAAATGGGCTGAGATGTGAGAGGCCTGGCTGCAACTGTCCAAAGCCGGAGAAGTTTCTGAAGACCTCTGACAGAGAAAAGGCGGCTGAGGGTGAGCACACAAGTGAACTTCCGGTTGGCCCGTTGGCCCGTTTTTGCCGTGGGGAGAGCGAAAATAGCCGAAAAGAAGGCCGAAAATCAGCTGGCCAGTGTGCGCATGCGCACTGGAGCTGACATAGGGCAACGCCTCACGTGTCCTCAGATATGGTTCTGCGTGCCACCTGTGGCACGCGTGCCATAGGTTCGCCATCACTGCCCTAGATAAAATTTTATTAGGACCAGATGGGAAAATAATTTCTCAGCTTTATAATTTTCTGATAGAATATAAACTTTTTGAAGAAATGGTAAAAGGAAATATGATAGCCTGGGCACAAAACTTTGGCTATCCAATTACACTTTCAGAATGGGATAAAGTTTGGGAATTAAATTACAAACTCACACTAGCGGCCTCATATAAAGAAAATTTATATAAAATGTTCTATCGCTGGCACCTCCCCCCTGTCCGTTTGGCAAAAATGTTCCCAACAACCTCTCCGAAATGCTGGAAATGCAAAAAGGAGAGAGGAACATATTACCACCAATGGTGGACCTGTCCCAAAGCTAGAAACTTCTGGAATAAAATTTGGTTGGGAGAAATACTACAGAAAGAAATTGTTTTAAAGCCTGAATTATTTTTACTGGGGATATTGCGTACAAGATATTCAAAAGAAGAAAGATACCTAATTTTACACATAACCACAGCAGCTAGACTATCATACGCCCAGAACTGGAAATCAGAACACGTACCTACTGCTTCGATGGTACTTAGAAAAATACTTGATTGCGCAGAAATGTGCAAACTGACAATGGAGATTCGTGGAAAAGACGACACTGAATTTTACGAAATATGAAATAAGTTATACAATTGGATTAAACAAAACCCAAAGTTAAAAATTTGGCTATAAGGATGAAGATGAATTGAGATATACCCATAAATTCTCATAACCTTTCTTTATAAGCTGTAAATAAATTACGGATGATATTCACTGACAATTATGATATGGAATGTACTTAAAATGTATATATAGATATAGACACGAAACAAACACTTTGATAACGCTGTTAAAGTATTGGATTATTTCTTGTTGTTGTTTGTAAATATTTGTATTTGTTTGTGTTTGTGTGTTTTGTTTGTGTTCTCTTTTTATTGTAAAAATTTAATAAAGACTATTTTTTAAAAAAATAAAGTATATTATAGCAAAAAAAAACACCCCAAAATGTGGCAAGAAGTCATAAAACGGGGCAAAACTCATTTAACAAATTTCTCACTTAGCAACATAAATGTTGGGCTCAATTATAGTCGTAAGTTGAGGACCAGCTGAAATTGCATGTAGAACCCATGTCTGGGAAATATAGACCATTTCAGCGTGAGCATTAATAAACAGTTCTCAAGGTTAGGGTTAGGTTTAAAGATGGACCCTCAATTGACATATTCCCCCACAATTAGTAATAACTGCAGTTGTCTTTCAATCTCCTGCTTGGGGGAAGGAGCAGGGTGGAGCACATGTTTTTTCCAAGAATCAAGATAGACAGAAGAGCTAGATAGAAAGCAAACACGAAATTTATCTTCATAAATTTATCTTCATAGGACATTAAAACGGTTGCAACCACAGAAAGTCAGTGAAGTATCCAGGGATAGAAGATACAAATCAGATCAGCAGTCTAATCAGTGGCTATTTTGCTTTACAGAATTATCTTCCCCCAATATAAAATCTCCAAGAAATAGAGATTTAAAAGAATATTATCTTACTGAAATGAGAAAAAAATTGCTTTCCAAAGATATCAAGAGATATGCTATTTCCTTGTAAATGTAAATTAAAGGCAGTGGGAAGTGGCAATTTTATGTTCGCTTATAAAAAGGGGCTGCTGCAGTTTTAACAACTGCCTCTTTGCCTTTTGTGAAAACCTGCTTGAGGTGAGGTTCAGTTGGTTAGCTTTCCCTCAAACGTTCAAGAGATGTTCATGTCCTCATTTGATTTATGCATTTATTAACAGTAATTGAATAGTTTTAATCTTCTTCTTTTTTTGGCACTGTAAACCAGGGTTTGGAGGGTTTAGTCAACCAGATGTTGCCGGTCTGAACTCTTAGCATGTTGCCATATTGACCCTCTTCTCTTCTCTTCTCTTCTCTTCTCTTCTCTTCTCTTCTCTTCTCCTAGACTAGAGAAAGACAATGCTGTCCATCTCGGTGGCAGCCCTGATCTGGTTGGTCTCCCTGAGGACCTTGTCCGCAGCTTTGGATCCAACCCTGGAGGGGACATGGAGAGACTGGAAGGCCACTCATGGGAAAGAATACCCTCAGGTGAGTTTGCTCCAGTAGAACTCCAATGAATTTGCTGTATTTTGGTTGAATACGATGGGGGCTGAGTTGGCTGTCACTACTGATGATCTCAGAGTCTTCTGTAGGTTTATTTATTTATTTATTTATTTATTTATTTATTTATTTATTTATTTATTTAATTTAATTTATTTTGTCAATTACGTGTTAGTAATATACATAGATGTAACATTGTTTATGTACATAAGATTGGTACTGATAAGAGGGAACATTAGGACAAGGACGGTAGGCACGCTGGTGCACTTATGCACGCCCCACAGGTTCTGCCCCACAGGAACAAAAATCCTACGTTCACTTCAAGTATTCCAGTTCTGTACCTTGATTCCAACTTAGAATAGCAATGTTTATAAACTTACTTTCTGCTATCTGTCTTCAGACATGCTTTGCGAGGGATAATGTTGTGTATACTAAATGAAAATTGAAGGGAGTTTGGTCCATTCCTGGGAGATTGAATTCTAGTCTGAGAAACCTTTTATGGAAAAGAATATGAGTTCTAGATCTTCTAGGCGCCACTTGTTTAGGCAGATGCGACTAAGGGATCTAACCGGTCTTGGCTTCCCAGGAGGAGGAGGAATCCTTTCGAAGAGCCGTGTGGGAGGAGAATTTTCAGATGATTCAAGACCATAACAAGGAGGCTGATCTGGGGAAATACACCTACTGGCTTGGCATGAACCACTTTGGCGATTTGGTAAGCCTGGATCTATCTATCTATCTATCTATCTATCTATCTATCTATCTATCTATCTATCTATCTATCTATCTATCTATCTATCTATCTATCTATCTATCTATCTATCTATCTATCTATCTATCTATCTATCTGCTTGCTATAGCCACCCATCTCAGCAAACGACTCTAGTTTTCACTTACTTTTATTAGGCATAGATGTCCCTTTTCCTAGAAGTTCCAGATGCCGAATCTAGTATCCCCACTTCCCATATCAAAAACCTCAAGACAAATATTGGGGTGCTTGCTCTTTCTCAGCCCAAAGGAACCCAGTGAGCTTCTATGGCTGAAGTGGTCATGAACCTGTCTCTTTCCAGTCCGTGGCTTTTATGATTGTACTATACTGCAGAACTTGAATCCAATCACCAATGTTATATTGATGACCGCATGATTCAGATTTTGGCACCTGGCTCCTTCATTTATCTCATATTGTAGTTTCAGAATGCCCAGACCACATCTAGCAGATCCAACCAAAGGCCAATAGTAATCGAATTATTGATAATTTGCAAGCATTCCATCTGAGTACGGACTTCTAATATTCCAGCACTTACAAATACATAATTTTAAACACTGGATGCGTTTAGCCATCTCTGTGAATCCATCTTTACCATCTCTCCCAGTCTATTATCCAGAGTAGGAACATTAGCATTTTACTTGCCAGATGTTTGAGCTGATTCATGGAGGCTGCGGAATTCTGGGAGTTGAAGTCTAGGCATCTTAAAAGTTGCCAAAATTGAGAAACACTTCGGTAGACTTAATTTTACGCAAACTGCTCTCTGATAACCAGGTTTGGTTTGTTCATAACATGCATTCCTTGCATTTGATTTAAAAATTATTAAAGAGAAAGATGAGAAGTGGAAATGGAGATCTATAAAGATTGTTCTTCTCCTCCTCCTCAGACCAATGAAGAGCTTGACAAGAGGCTGCATTGCCTGCTCTCTGACTTTGATAATGTAACTAAAGTCAAAGGGATCATGTTCAAATCCTCAGATAATCCGGATATTCCTGACCATGTGGATTGGAGAATCAAAGGTGGTGTCACCGAAGTCAAGGATCAGGTGGGTTGTGGTGGATGGTTCTGGCTTTTATGTAGAGATGCTTTCAAGGAAAAGAAGAGTGTTATGATCTGTCCATTGTGCCCCAAGTCAAAATTTGACAGATTCACAAAGACTTGCAGATAAAGCTAAATTCTTTCCTCTTAACTCCATCCCCAAAACTTTAATCCTGTCAGAACTCATTTTTGCCGAGCTGCTTACTACCAAGTACTGAGAGCAAGTAACTTGTCAAAGGAATATAAATTAAAGGTATAAATTAGGAACAATTAATTCGCGGAATGGCTTGCCTCCAGAAGTTGTGGGTTCTCTATCACAGGAATTTTTAAAGAAGAGATTGGAATAGCTATTTGTCCGCAATGGTATAGGATCTCCAGCTCAAGCACAGGGCTGGACTAGAAGACCTCCGAGTTCCCTTCCAAATCTCTTATTCTGTATTCTGAGTTTTCAGACGCTCAGTGGATCACTCCAGCTTTTTTTTTTAAACCCAGGGTTCATGTGGCTCTTGCTGGACCTTTAGTTCCACTGGTGCTCTGGAAGGCATGCATTTCAAGAAGACGGGGAAGCTGGTCTCGCTGAGCGAACAAAATCTTCTCGACTGTTCTGAGGAGAATGAAGGGTGCGAAGGTGGATTGATGCACCTGGCTTTTGAAACTGTGCGGAAGCAAGGCGGGATCAATTCAGAGAAAAGCTACCGTTATGATGGAGTGGTAATAAATTATCAAATCTGTCTATATCCCATCCCTTTCCTTCTGCATGCTTCAGGATGAACTGTTTTGCTCTATGTCTCTAGCTGATAATGCCTCCAGCAATAGAATGGAAACGGTTTGAGTCATGGGTAGAGACAATTACTATTAAAGCCCATCAACCACAACATTTTCTTAGGATCACTGTTTTCTTCTGCAGAAATTGAGTTGTCGCTATAATCCTGAGGAATCTATTACCAGATGTAACTCATTCGGACAGATCACAGAAGGGGATGAAAAAGGAATTCAGGAAGCTGTGGCCAAGATTGGTCCAGTTTCTGTTGGAATAGATGCTCGGAGTACCAAGTTCAAATTCTATAAGTCAGGTAAGGTTCCTGGGGGCTCTCACAGTTGACCTTGTGGTTCTTGCCATCTCCTCTGCCAACTAATATTCAACACTGATGGGGCCAAACTCTAAGTATTAAGGGGTTATGTTGTTCTTGTTGTTTTCAAGATAGTGACAAGAAAGAGAGCTTTTAGTTTATTTCAGGTCAGGTTACGTTAGGTTTGCTGTTTTGAAGGCTTTGCTTTATTAGGTTAACATGGTGGCACAGTGATTGGAATGCATTATTGCAGGCGAACTCTGCCGACTGCCAGCAGTTCGATTCTCATCGGCTCAAGGTAGACTCAGTCTTCTATCCTTCCGGGGTTGGTAAAATGAGGACCCAGATTGTTGGGGGCAAAATGCTGACTCTGTAAATCACTTATAGAAGGCTGTAAAGCACTGTGAAGCAGTATATAGGTCTGAATGCTATTGCTCAGGTATCTTGGTGGTTATTGGGGCAATTTTCATTTGGTCTCAGAGGCTTCTCGGATTGCATCATTGTTGGACTGGTGGGGCCAATTGTATCTCTCTCACTGCCCAACTTTTGAACATGGGTCTTTCCTTGGAGGTGGTCACTGTTTGCCATCTTCCTGGCCAACTAACAGCCCAGTGCCAATCAATATTCTCCATCATCAACTGCTTTATTAGTTATCTATCTTTGGAATTGTCTGTATCTCTGGAAGAAGAAAAATGGCTGTGTGACAGAATGCCTATCATCTTCCTTCTCCTGGACCTTTGCTATTATTTGTCTGTGGGTAGTTTACTGTATCTTTTGTGGGATACACTGGGCTGGGAGCATTCGGTCCCTCCAGGATCAAAATTTTGGGGATTTTAGCAATTGAATATAAGCCCAGGATGGCACAGAAAGAGAGCAGAGAAGACAACAAAGAGGATTAGGGGACTGGAGGCTAAAACATATTAAGAATAGTTGCAGGATTTGGGTATGTCTTGTCTAATGACAAGAAGGACTGGGGTGACATGATAGCAGTCTTCCAATACCTAAGGAGCTGCTACAAAGAAGAAGGGTTCAACCTATTCTCCAAAGCATCTGAAGCAGAGGTGGTATTCACCTGGTTCGCACAGGTTCAAGCAAATCAATGGTGGAAATTTCGCCAAGGTCACCGAACTGGTCCAGAGTCCGGAAGGCAAGCTGACCAGAGTTTTTGGTGGCCCCCAGCCAGCCGCCGCTGCTGGAAAGCAGCTGGCAAAGGAGATTATGGAAAAAGCTGCTGCTGTCGCCGCTTGGACTTGCAAGGCAATGGGATGCGCATGCGTGAAGAACATGGTGGCGAAGGTAGTAGCTTTTCAGCAAAGCGGCTCTCAAAGAGGCGGCGGCTGTTCACAGGCTTCCGAAAAGTACAAATATGGCATATTTCCCCATGGCTTGGTGGTCATGTGACCAGGTGGGCATGGCTACATGCATAGGGACTACCCAGAGGGCTGAAAAAAGTGATTTCTAACCAGTACTCGCACTTTTGACCGGTCGTCGCACTTACGACTGTCGTCACATTTTTCATTTTGCACCCTATCTTGCCACCGTGGTGAAGAGAAGCACTGCAGTTGTGAAACGAGTGACACAGTTGTTAAGAATGCTGCAACGGGCATAAATGATGATCGGTCGTAAGTGTGAGGACTGGTCAAAAGTATGAGGACTGGTCAGAAATCACTTTTTTCAGCCCTCTGGGTGCATAGGGACTACTCAGAGGGCTGAAAATTTTTGACCGGTCCTCACACTTTTGACCAGTCCTTGCACTTACGACTGTCTTCACATTTTACGTTTTGCACCCTATCTTGTCACCGTGGTAAGGAGAAGCACCGCAGTTGTGAAATGAGTGACACGGTTAAGAATGCTGCAACAGGCATAAATGTGAGGACGGTCGTAAATGCGAGGATAGGTCAAAAGTGCGAGGACCAGTCATAACTCACTTTTTTCAGCCCTCTGAGTAGTCCCTATGCACATAGCCACACCCACCCAGTCACATCACCAGCTAGACATACCCACCCGGTTACATGACCACCAAGCCATACCCCCAAATAAGTTGTTAAAAAATTTGAATCCCACCACTCACTTTATTTCCTCCTATTCTGAAATTAGACTATGTAATTTATTTTATCAATAAGATTGAAAGACTAATCAATCATTCAACTAGCAGAAGTAAAGCTCAGTATTTTCTTGAGTTTCACTACAATAAACCCTTTTCAATCTATAAGTGGAGAATGTTTGTAGGTCAGGATTGAAATGAGGGATTTTGGTGCTCCTTGAGCTTGGTTGTTTTCTTGCAGACGTTTCATCAGTAATGATGTTATCTAGTCGGGTTATGAAATGTCTGCATGAAAACAACCAAGCTCAGAGTACCAAATACCCTTCTCAATATTTTTCATTTGTAGAATGAATCTTTTTTTCTCCAGCACAGAATAAAATAGTTGCTAAACATATTAAAAGGACAAAAAAAAAACCCAACCTAAAAGACACCATTGAAAAATAAGAAATCTCTTTGATCAACATAGTCCTAAGGGATTGGTTCTCTGGAAAAAGCTTGGAAATACCATTATAGTCTAAGGCAGGGGTGGCCAAACTATGGTTCTTTGAGGACCTGTGGACTTCAACTCCCAGAATTCCTGAACTAGCCATGCATGCATGGCTGGCTCAGGAATTCTGGGAGTTAAAGTCCACAGGTCCTCAAAGAACCATAGTTTGGCCACCCCTGGTCTAAGGGTTTTGTCCACTGCCTGAACATCTGAGGGGCCCAGGTGAAAACATATTTCTCCAGTAAGCCATATTTCAAATTAGAGATGGAATCATTAAAAAGGCCTCTGCTGCAGCTAAGATAGAGTGGGGTAACTAGCTGCTAGCACTAGGTCATTTCTTCACTAGGTCATTTCTTATTCTCTTTATCCAGGAATATTTGGAGAACACAACCATGGAATACAGCAGATAAATCATGCTATGCTGATTGTGGGTTATAACCACTCCAGCGAGGGCAATGGCTATTGGATCCTAAAGAACAGGTGAGTAAACAGACATCAGTCTGCAGAAGTGTAAGAAATGGGAAATTTACAGCTGGTCCACTGCTGCAAAATTGCAGAACTAGAATGAATAGGATGAATGCTTAAAAAACTATTGTGACATGTAGAAAGTGGAAAATCTAAAAAAGACATTTTTTTAAAAAAATGAGTGAATAGAATGAATGAGCTAGAAGGGACCTTTGAGGTCTTCTAGTCCAGCCCCCTGCTCAAGCAGGAGAACCTGTACTATTTCAGATAAGTTAACTGTCTAGAACTCTAGATAAACGTTCTGTATCCTTTCCTTCACAGCTGGTCCACTCTTTGGGGAGAGAAAGGTTACATGCGCCTACTCAAAGGATCAAATCAATATGGCGTCGCTGAATACGCTGCCTTTCCTATCCCAGATCCAAAGAAGGGAATGTAATTTCTTCTTTCAGCAAAAGGATCGTTTGAAATGCGGAGCTAAAAGTCACCAATGAATGACCTGCTGCTTCTGAAGCTTCTGGAAGAAAAGAAAAGAAAAATTTAATAAATGCTTTTGGGCAATGCTACTCAGAACTGACCCAGCACACTGTGTTCTATTATGTGCATGTGTTTGTTAGGGACAGGGTGTTGGTATAAATGTGGCCTATTTCCCCATGGAATGTCAGGATTCCTGATGCATCTAACACGGTAAAAAAGGACAGAAAAGATGCATTAGAAATACAAATTAATTTCATACACATGTGGTTTGAGATAACAGTTGAGATGACATTTTTTTTTCCTGTGCAGTGCAAAGAAATGTGTTCTCAGGATGCCATCACACAACATCGCCCATTGAGAGCCCTCGGTACTCAAATTGGCATGCCTATTGCACACATTTAGAAAACAAAGCACATGATCAATAGCAAGTAACAGGTAACAAGCAACAACGTATTCACATCCCTGATAGAGGATGCTGCATCCAGAAGGTGGGTTCATTCCTACAATATTACAGCCCTCACCCTGCTATCCAGGGGTGGGCTTCAAAAATTTTAGCAAGGGGTTCTCTGCCCAGTTGCTGGGTGGGCGTGGCCATCAGAGGTGGGATTCAGCAGGTTCTGACCAGTTCTGGAGAACCGGTAGCGGAAATTTTGAGTAGTTCAGAGAACCAGTAAATACCACCTCTGACGGCCCCACCCCCATCTATTCTCTGCCTCCCGAGTCCCAGTTGATCGGGAGGGAATGGGGATTTTGCAGTATCCTTCCCCTGCCACGCCCACCAAGCCACACCACGCCCACCAAGCCATGGCCACAGAACCGGTAATAAAAAATTTGAATTCCACCACCGGTGGGCATCAGGGGTGGGTTCCTAAATTTTTACTGCCACTCTGTGGGCGTGGCTTACTTTTGTGGATGTGGCTTACTTTTGTGGGCGTGGCTTGACAGTCATGTGACCAGGTTGGAGTGGCTTGACGGTCATGTGACTGGACGGGCATGGCTTCATAGTCATGTGACTGGGCGGGTGTGGTCACGATCCTAGTTCCCCCTACGAGGATTCCTGCATCTGGACCTTTTACAATCCCCCAAAGGATTAAAAGAAACCAGATTCCATACAGCTCTGAACCCTTAAGGCAAGCCAAATACAAGTGGTCCTCGCTTAATGGCCGGTTGCTTAGCAAGTGTTCAAATTTATGACTGACCTCCTCAGAGGTTCTTGACCTGTTTTTTGAGTTTTGACAGTCTTATGCATTCACGTACACACGCACGCACACATACACATTTATGACCAGTTACAACATCCGTGATGTCACCAGCCGGTCGCTACTGGTGCTATAGGGTGGACCGCACTGGTAGGAACCCACTACTGGTGGGCATGGCCTAGTCAGCCTCCTGTACTACGGCAGGGGGGTCATTTTTGCCCTCCCCGGGCTCCAGAGGTTTTCTCGAGCTTCCAGGAGGGCGAAAACGGCCTCCCCAGGCCCATTTCCAGCCTCCCCGAACTTCTGGTAGGCCCGTTTTTCACCCTGTCCAAGCCTCCGCACGCACCCTGCACTTACCTGCATCCAAAATGGGCCACGTGGGGACTCCTGGGAGAGGTGGGGTAGGCGGGGCCAGCCAGGAAGTGGGATTTGGGAGTTCTCCGAACTGCACAGAATCTTAGCTAGAGGTTCTCCCGAACCCCTGCGAACCCTCAGCAGCCCCACCCCTGCCTCTATCCCTAATCGATAAGGCTGATAGCTAAGTGTGCAATGCTTTCAAGATCATTTATCTGCAACATGAAAATGGGAGATGATGATGATGATTGTATTCATTCAGTCGTGGCATTTCTATGCATCAGGGGTCTCTACATCTTTCAGTCTTATTTATTTATTTTGTGAGATTTATATACCGCCTCACAGTGCAAGAAGTGAGCAAAATGAATATCTATACAGAGCCGCAGTGGCGCAGTGGTTAGAGTGCTGTACTGCAGGCTACTTCTGCTGACTGCCGGCTGACTGCACTTTGGCAGTTCAAATCTCACCAGACTCAAGGTTGACTCAGCCTTCCGTCCTTCCAAGGTAGGTAAAATGAGGACCCAGATTGCTGGGGGCAATAGGCTGACTCTGTAAACTGCTTAAGAGAGGGCTGTAAAGTGGTATATAAGTCTACCGTATTTTTCAGAGTATAAGCCGCACCTTTTTGCCCCGCAAAAGAGGGTGGAAATGTCGGTGCGTCTTATACACTGAATACAGACATTTTTTTGGCCTCCCGAAACCCCGCCCCTGCATCCAATTTTTGCGAAAAATGGGCCGTTTTTTGTAAAAACGGGGGCGTTTTTATTTATTTGTTTGTTTGTTTGTTCATTCTTATAAGCCACCAAACTCCCACGGCTTTCCCCCACCCCCTAGGAGTGCTCTGCAGGCTTTCCAAACCCTCTGCATGCCCTGTTTTTGCAAAAAGAATTAGATTTTTTTTGGCAAGAATTAGATTAAAATATTTACAGGATAATAAAGAGCAAGGGGGCTTTGGACTTCTGGATTGGGAAATTTATTACCAAGCAGCAGTATTGCAATGGGTAACTGATTGGATTCAAATTAAAAATAAAAGAATATTAACGCTCGAGGGACATGATCTACAAGTAGGATGGCACGGATTTTTATGGGATGAAAAACATAAAACACACTCCTGTTTTCAAAAACATAAAATTAGAGTGTCACTATACAAAATATGGGCCAAGATAAAACAGCAACACTACAAAGAAATCCCAATATGGTTTTCAAGCATGGAGGCGATTACCTGTCCCACCACAACAGATATATATAAAATGGTCAAGTATGAAGAAATATTGGATGATCAAGGAAACCTAAAAGAGATTGAAATTTTGAGAGAACAAGGGATTAGAATAGACTGGTGGCCATATTATAAAATTAGATCTAGATTACAAGAAGATAAGAGCAAATTTGGAATAGCAAAAAAGAAATCAGAATTGGATAAAATCTTATTGGGACAAGGGAAAAAATGATAACAAAAATTTACAAATTTCTATTAAATTATAAAATGAAAAAAGAAACTGTTAAGGGTAATATGATTAGTTGGGTTAAAAATTTTAGATATGATATGAATTTGGAACAGTGGGAAGAAATTTGGATTAAAAATTTGAAACTAACTAAATCAGCGTCATATAAGGAAAACATTTACAAAATGTACTACAGATGGCACTTACCACCAGTGAGATTGGCCAGAATGTATCAAAACATGAACCCTAAATGTTGGAAATGTTCACATAAAAATGGAACATATTACCACATGTGGTGGACCTGCCCAAAAGTTAAAAAACTTTGGCAAAAAATTCATAATTGGCTTGAAGAAATAACTACCCAAAAAATAAATATTAAACCAGAAATATTTTTATTAGGGATGTTAGAACGAACTATAGAAAAGAAATACTGGTATATTATAATTCATATATTGACAGCGGCGAGAATATGTTTAGCACAATACTGGAAACAGGGCAATGTACCGACTGAAAACATAATAATCAGAAAAATTTTAGAACGCGCAGAATTAGACAAATTAACAATGGAATTAAAACAGAAAGAAAATTCAGAATTTTTTGAAATTTGGAATTCTTTTTATAATTGGCTGGAAAGGAGAAAAGAAAAAAAAATAGAAATGCTTAGACTGATATACAATTTATGAATCTATAGAGCAATACATAAGTTTAATTATTATAAATGTATGTATGTATCTATTAATTTATATCTAGATAAAAATTATAAGAAAAATATGATACAGATAGTTATATATAGTTGTACAGATATATATAAGTAAAAGAATAACGTGAAGACGCTTACCATAGAAATACCCAAGAGGTTTGTATGTATATATGTACACACATGTACATATAGTGTTTTGTTCAATGTTTGTTTGTCCTTTTTAATGTTTATACTTAATAAAAATTATTTTTTTTAAAAAAAAAAGACGCACCTTTTTGCCCCGCAAGAGGGTGGAAATGTCGGTGCGTCTTATACACTGAATACAGACATTTCTTTTGGCCTCCCAAAGCCCCACCCCCGCATCCCATTTTTGCGAAAAACTGGCCTTTTTTTCAAAAACAGGGGCGTTTTTATTTATTTGTTTGTTTGTTCATTCTTTCTTATAAGCCGCCAAACTCCCACAGCTTTCCCCCACCCCCTAGGAGTGCTCTGCAGGCTTTCTGCATGCCCTGTTTTTGCAAAAAAAAAACCGGGCCATTTTTCGCAAAAACGACGGTGTTTTTGCCTTCTAATTACCCCATCTAGCATGACTGGAGGAGGAATTCTGGGAGTTGAAGCCCACAAGTCTTAAAGCTGTCAAGTTTGAAGTTTGTAAAAAGTGTACATGATTGTAAAAACTGTACATGGTTGTAAAAAGTATACATGGTTATAAAAAGTATACATGGTTGTAAAAAGTATTCGCAACACTGGTATTTTATTAAATAATATATTACTACACCATTTGGTTCAGAATACTTTTTTCCTTGTTTTCCTCCTCTAAAATCTAGATGTGTCTTATAGTCCGGTGCGTCTTATACTCCAAAAAATACGGTAAGTGCTATTGCTATTGCTATACAGGCAGTCCACAACATAGAACCATTCGCTTAATGACTGTTCGAAGTTATAACACCACTGAAAAAAGTGACTTACAACCAGTTCTGATACCTGTGACCATAGCAACATTCTCACAGTCAAGTGATCAAAATTCGAGAACTTGGCAACAAGCTCATGTGAAGACACTTGCAGCATCTCAGGGTTTTCTGATCGCCATTTGCCATCTTCCCAGCTGGCTTCTGACAGGCGAAGTCAATGGGGAAACCGAATTCACTGAACAACCGTGTGACTAATTTAACAGCTGCAGTGATTCACTTAACAAATGTGGCAAGAAAAGTCATAAAACGGGGCAAAACTCACTTAACAAATTTCTCACTTAGCAACATAAATGTTGGGCTCAATTGTAGTCGTAAGTTGAGGACTACCTATATTAGGCATGCCAAAATTGCATGTAGAACCCAGGTCTGGAAACTATATACCATTTTGGCCTGAGCATTAATAAACAGTTCTCAAAGTTGGGGTTAGGTTTAAAGATGGACCCTCAATTGACGTATTCCCCCACAATTACTAATAACTGCAGTTGTCTTTGAATCTCCTGCTTGGGGGAAGGAGCAGGGTGGAGCACATGTTTTTTCCAAGAATCAAGATAGACAGAAGAGCTAGATAGAAAGCAAACACGAAATTTATCTTCATAGGACATTAAAACGGTTGCAACCACAGAAAGTCAGCGAAGTTTCCAGGGATAGAAGATACCAATCAGATCAGCGGTCTAATAGTGGCTATTTATCTTCCCCCAATATAAAATCTCCAAGAAAGAGAGATTTAAATGATTATCTTACTGAAATGAAAAAAACATTGCCTCCCCATGATATCTAGAGATATGCTATTTCCTTGTAAATGTCAATTAAAAGCAGTGGGAAGTGGCAATTTTATGTTTGCTTATAAAAGGGGCTGCTGCAGTTTTGTTTAAGAACTGCCTCTTTGCCTTGCGTAAAAACCTGCTTGAGGTGAGGTTCAGTTGGTTCCTTCCCTCAAACGTTCAAGAGATGTTCATGTCCTCATTTGATTTATGCATTTATTAACAGTAATTGAATAGTTTTAATCTTCTTCTTTTTTGCCACTGTAAACCAGGGCTTGGAGGGTTTAGTCAACCAGGTGTTGCCGGTCTTAACTCTTAGCATGTTGCCACATTGACCCTGTTCTCTGAGCTCTTCTTTTCTCTTCTCTCTTCTCCTAGACTAGAGAAAGACAATGCTGTCCATCTCGGTGGCAGCCCTGATCTGGTTGGTCTCCCTGAGAACCTTGTCGGCAGCTTTGGATCCAACCCTGGAGGGGACATGGAGAGACTGGAAGGCCACTCATGGGAAAGAATACCCTCAGGTGAGTTTGCTCCAGTAGAACTCCAATGAAATTGCTGTATTTTGGTTGAATACCATGGGGGCTGAGTTGGCTGTCACTACTGATGATCTCAGAGTCTTCTGTAGGTTTATTTATTTATTTATTTTATTTATTTATTTTGCCCATTACGTGTTAGTAATATATATAGATTTAACATTGTTTATGTACATAAGATTGGTACTGATAAGAGAGAACATTAGGACAAGGACGGTAGGCACGCCGGTGCACTTATGCACGCCCCACAGGTTCTGCCCCACAGGAACAAAAATCCTACGTTCACTTCAAGTATTCCAGTTCTGTACCTTGATTCCAACTTAGAATAGCAATGTTTATAAACTTACTTTCTGCTATCTGTCTTCAGACATGCTTTGCGAGGGATAATGTTGTGTATACTAAATGAAAATTGAAGGGAGTTTGGTCCATTCCTGGGCGATTGAATTCTAGTCTGAGAAACCTTTTATGGAAAAGAATATGAGTTCTAGATCTTCTAGGCGCCACTTGTTTAGGCAGATGCGACTAAGGGATCTAACCGGTCTTGGCTTCCCAGGAGGAGGAGGAATCCTTTCGAAGAGCCGTGTGGGAGGAGAATTTTCAGATGATTCAAGACCATAACAAGGAGGCTGATCTGGGGAAATACACCTACTGGCTTGGCATGAACCACTTTGGCGATTTGGTACGCCTGGATCTATCTATCTATCTATCTATCTATCTATCTATCTATCTATCTATCTATCTATCTATCTATCTATCTATCTATCTATCTATCTATCTATCTATCTATCTATCTATCTGCTTGCTATAGCCACCCATCTCAGCAAACGACTCTAGTTTTCACTTACTTATTAGACATAGATGCCCCTTTTCCTAGAAGTTCCAGATGCCGAATCTAGTATCCCCACTTCCCATATCAAAAACCTCAAGACAAATATTGGGGTGCTTGCTCTTTCTCAGCCCAAAGGGACCCAGTGAGCTTCTAGTGGTCATGAACCTGTCTCTTTCCAGTCCATGGTTTTTATGATTGTACTATACTGCAGAACTTGAATCCAATCATCAATGTTATATTGATGACCTCATCATTCCGATTCTGCCACCTGGCTCCTTCATTTATGTCATATCGTAGCTTCAGAATGCCCAGAGCACATCTAGCAGATCCAATCAAAGGCAATGGAATTACTGATAATTTGCAAGCATTCCATCTGAGTACGGACTTCTAATATTCCAGCACTTACGAATACATAATTTTAAACGCTGGATGCGTTTAGCCATCTCTGTGAATTCATCTTTACCATCTCTCCCAGTCTATTATCCAGAGTAGGAACATTAGCATTTTACTTGCCAGATGTTTGAGCAGATTCATGGAGGCTGCGGAATTCTGGGAGTTGAAGTCTAGACAATCTTAAAAGTTGCCAAAATTGAGAAACACTTCAGTGGACTTAATTATACACAAAGTCCTCTTTGATAATCGGATTTGATTTGTTCATAACATGTATTCTTTGCATTTGATTTAAAACTTATTAAAGAGAAAGATGAGAAGTGGAAATGGAGATCTGTTAAGATTGCTCTTCTCCTCCTCAGACCAATGAAGAGCTTGACAAGAGGCTGCATTGCCTGCTCTCTGACTTTGATAATGTAACTAAAGTCAAAGGGATCACGTTCAAATCCTCAGACAATCCGGATATTCCTGACCACGTGGATTGGAGAATCAAAGGTGGTGTCACCAAAGTCAAGGATCAGGTGGGTTGTGGTGGATGGTTCTGGGTTTTATGTAGAGATGTTTTGAAGGAAAAGAAGAGTGTTATGATCTGTCCATTAGAGCACAAATCGGATTCAAGACTTGCAGATTAAAGGTAAATTATTTCTTCTCGTAACTCCATCCCAAAACTTTAATTCTGTCAGAACTCATTTTTGCCCAGCTGCTTACTATCAAGTACTGAGAGCAAATAAGTAGTTAAAGGAATATAAATTGATAACATTTAATCAGTGGAGTGGCTTCCTCAAGAAGTTGTGTGTGTTTTTTCACTGGAAGTTTTTAAGAATAGATTGGATAGCCATTTGTGCACAATGGCATAGGATCTCCAGCTCAAGCAGAGGGCTGGACTAGACCTCTGTGTTCCCTTTCAAATCTGGCATTCTATATTCTGAGTTTTCAGATGCTCAGTGGATCACTCCAGCTTTGCTTTTTTTTTTTTTTAACCCAGGGTTCATGTGGCTCTTGCTGGACCTTTAGTGCCACTGGTGCTCTGGAAGGCATGCATTTCAAGAAGACGGGGAAGCTGGTCTCGCTGAGCGAACAAAATCTTCTCGACTGTTCTGAGGAACCAGATAATCACGGGTGCAGGGGTGGATTTATGCACCTGGCTTTTGAAACTGTGCGGAAGCAAGGCGGGATCAATTCAGAGAAAAGCTACCCTTATGATGGAATGGTAATAAATGATCAAATCTGTGTATATCCCATCCCTTTCCTTCTGCATGCTTCAAGAGGAACTGTTTTGCTCTATGTCTCTAGCTGATAATGCCTCCAGCAATAGGATGGAAACGGTTTGAGTCATGGGTAGAGACAATTCCTATTAAAGCCCATCAACCGCAACATTTTCTTAGGATCACTGTTTTTTTCTGCAGGAATTGCGTTGTCGCTATGATCCTGAGGAATCTATTACCAGATGTAACTCATTCGGACAGACCACGGAGGGGGATGAAAAAGGACTTCAGGAAGCTGTGGCCAAGATTGGTCCAGTTTCTATTGGAATAGATGCTCGGAGTAACAAGTTCAAATTCTATAAGTCAGGTAAGGTTCCTGGGGGCTCTCACAGTTGACCTTGTGGTTCTTGCCATCTCCTCTGCCAACTAATATTCAACACTGATGAGGCCAAACTCCATCTAAGTATTAAGGGGTTATGTTGTTCTTGTTGTTTTCAAGGTGGTGACAAGAAAGAGAGTTTATTTCAGGTCAGGTCATGTTAGGATTGCTGTTTTGAGGACTTTGCTTTATTAGGTTGACATGGTGACACAGTGATTGGAATGCATTATTGCAGGCGAACTCTGCCAACTGCCAGCAGTTCGATTCTCATCGGCTCAAGGTAGACTCAGTCTTCTGTCCTTCCGGGGTTGGTAAAATGAGGACCCAGATTGTTGGGGGCAAAATGCTGACTCTGTAGATCACTTAGAGAAGGCTGTAAAGCACTGTGAAGCAGTATATAGGTCTGAATGCTATTGCTCAGGTATCTTGGTGATTATTGGGGCAATTTTCATTTGGTCTCAGAGGCTTCTCGGATTGCATCATTGTTGGAATGGTGGGGCCAACCCTATCTCTCTCAGAGCCCAACTTTTAGCACACTTATTAATATTAATAATACAATTAAATTACCTAATCCTGAAATTACATAATCCTAATCTTAATTTATTTTGGTTATGGTAAGTTATATTATCTATTAGTATACTGTATATATACTATACATTGTTGGAATGGCTTGGTGGTCATGTGACCAGGTGGGCATGGCTAGCTGATGAGACTGGTTGGGCATGGCTACGTGTATAGGGACTACCCAGAGTGCTGACAAAAGTGATTTCTAAACGGTACTTGCACTTTTGACCGGTCCTCGCACTTACGACCGTTGTCACATTTTTCGTTTTGCATCCTATCTTGCCACTGTGGTGAAGAGAAGCACTGCAGTTGTGAAACGAATGACACAGTTGTTAAGAATGCTGCAACGGGCATAAATGATGTTCGGTCGTAAGTGCGTGGACTGGTCAAAAGTACGAGGACCTGTCAAAATCACTTTTTTCAGCCCTCTGGGTGCATAGGGACTACTCAGAGGGATGAAAAAGTTATTTTTGACCGGTCCTCGCACTTTTGACGAGTCCTTGCACTTACGACAGTCTTCACATTTTGTTTTGCGCCCAGAGAACCAGTTGTTAAAAAAAATTGAATCCCACCACTCACTTTTATTTCCTCCTATTTACCTTATTCTGAAATTAGACTATGTAATTTATTTTATCGATAAGATTGCAAGACTAATCAATCATTCAACTAACAGTACGCAGAAGTAAAGCTCAGTATTTTCTTGAGTTTCACTACAATAAACCCTTTTCAATCTATAAGTGGAGAATGTTTGTAGGTCAGGATTGAAATGAGGGATTTTGGTGCTCCTTGAACTTGGTTGTTTTCTTGCAGACGTTTCATCAGTAATGATGTTATCTAGTTGAGTTATGAAACGTCTGCAAGGAAACAACCAAGCTCAGAGTACCAAGTACCCTTCTCAATATTTTTCATTTGTAGAATGAATCTTTTTTTCTCCAGCACAGGATAAAATAGTTGCTAAACATATTAAAAGGACAAAAAAAAACAAAAACTAAAAGACACCATTGAAAAATAAGAAATCTGTTTGATCAACATAGTCCTAGGGGATTGGTTCTCTGGAAAAAGCTGGGAAATACCATTATAGACTAAGGGTTTTGAACATCTGAGGGGCCCAGGTGAAAACATATTTCTCCAGTAAGACACATTTCAAATTAGAGATGCAATCATTAAAAAGGCCTCTGCTGCAGCTAAGATAGGGTGGGGTAACTGGCTGCTAGCACTAGGTCATTTCTTCACTAGGTTATTTCTTATTCTCTTTATCCAGGAATATTTGGAGAACACAACCATGAAAAACCACAGCAAAACCATGCTATGCTGGCTGTGGGTTATAACCACTCCAGCGAGGGCAATGGCTATTGGATCCTAAAGAACAGGTGAGTAAACAGACATCAGTCTGCAGAAGTGTAAGAAATGGGAAATTTACTTGCTGTATAACTTACTTGTTTTTCCCATGGGATTTTTCCCAGAGAAAAATTTATTTTGTTTTGTTTATTAAATGTATTGGCCGCCCATCTTACCACAGGATAACTCTGGGCAGCTTACAATGTTAAAATTTTGCTTCTCCCAAGAATGTTGTTTAGCTGGGTTAGAAGACAATGCTCCTGAAGTACTTGGAGATGGTGGGTGTTGTAATCCAACTCATACCGAGGATGTCAGCTGAGGAAGGTGATTTCTATCCCAAGTGGCAACCCTGAAGCCTCAAAGATGGCCTCAGATGACACCAAGTAGCATCACCTGAAAATAGAATGGAAAGTTTTTTCTTACCTGGAGCACTTGGATATTTGAACTCTTGTGTCCTATCTTCCTGTAAAGATGGGCAAGGCACTCACAATGTTCTCAGGAGGGCATCTGCCTTATATAACCCCTATCTTCTGTTAATATTCCATGTGAAGATATTGTGCTGTGCTGTGGGAAATTGCAAGTGAATTCTCATTGGGGCCAAACATTTATCCGAATTACCTGGAAAGTCTTTCTGAAGTTTAGCTTGTACCATCTTTGTTGTAATTTTGGCCCAATGATTCCTTTCTGGTCCTGTCTTCTGAGGCAATATGGAAAAAGTCCATTCCCTCTTCCATGTTACAACCCCCTTCAGCCATCGGTCAGTCCCTTTCAGCTGCCCCTTCTGCAGGCAATCTATTTATTTATTTAGCGTATGGCATATCATATATGGACTTGCAATTAATATTAACATTTTACCTAGATTAAAAAAAACTTATAAAATATGAGTGTTAAAAAATTCTATATTCAGATACCAATGTCTAGGCCCGTGGTGGCGAACCTATGGCACGCGTGCCACAGGTGGCACGCGGAGCCATAGCGGAGGGCATGCGAGCGTTGCCCACCGGCAAACCGGAAGTGCGGAAAAACGCACTTCCGGTTTGCCGGTGAGCTGTTTTTTGCACTCCGGAGGGTTCAGGGAAGCTCCCTGAAGCCCCGGAATGCAAAAAACTACAAAACGGACAAACCGGAAGTGCATTTTTCCGAACTTCTGGTTTGCCCGTTTTGTCTTTTTTTACCGTCCCAGGCTCCGGTAAGGCCTTTGCGCGGGGGTGGGGGGGTGTGCGCATGCGCAGGGGGCAGCATGGGGGGGTGTTGTGCACATGCGTGGGGGGGAGGGAATGGGTGTGGGTATGCGAGCGCGCGCTAGGGCGCGCACCCCCCCCTTTTTGGCACACAAACCTAAAAAGGTTCGCCATCACTGGTCTAGGCCATCAAACCATTAAAGCACAACATCATTTATATGGAAAAAAAATTAGATACTGAAGCGGTATATGCCCTCGGTTTACAGTCGGTCACAATGTGATATACACCCACAGTCGCACTGAGGGGAGGATACTATGCCCCACTGAATCACACTGAGAGGAGGATACTATTTATGCAGTGAGTCCCAGCAGATGCTGTGTGAAATCTGCAGGCTAAACATATTCAGATCTTCTTATGCTTAGTTTCCATCTTGAAGTCATGTTGCATATCTTCTGTGAAGCCATGGACCAGGAAGCTGGTCTGTTGTTGCTCCTTTTAAAGATGGCTGCCTCCCTGTTGACACATGACAAAAAGCCTCCTTTTGCACCACATGCTTTTGGAGATGGTGAAACTTCAGCTATTATGAATTATGAATGATCCGCTGTGCTGCAGAATCCCAGAAATAAATGTTCAGTATTCTTCCCTTCACAGCTGGTCCACTGCTGCAGAATTGCAGAACTAGAATGAATAGAATGAATGCTTAAAAAACTATTGTGACATGTAGAAAGTGGAAAATCTAATAAAGACATTTTAAAAAAAGAATGAATGAATAGAATGAATGAGCTGGAAGGGACCATGGAGGTCTTCTAGTCCAGCCCCCTGCTCAAGCAGGAGAACCTGTACTATTTCAGATAAGTTAACTGTCTAGAACTCTAGATAAACGTTCTGTATCCTTTCCTTCACAGCTGGTCCACTCTTTGGGGAGAGAAAGGTTACATGCGCCTACTCAAAGGATCAAATCAATATGGCGTCGCTGAATACGCTGCCTTTCCTATCCCAGATCCAGAGAAGGGAATGTAATTTCTTCTTTCAGCAAAAGGATCGTTTGAAATGCGGAGCTAAAAGTCACCAATGAATGACCTGCTGCTTCTAAAGCTTCTGGAAGAAAAGAAAAAAAAAGTTAATAAATGCTTTTGGGCAATGCTACTCAGAACTGACCCAGCACACTTTGTTTTATTATGTGCATGTATTTGTTAGGGACAGGGTGTTGGTATAAATGTGGCCTATTTCCCCATGGAATGTCAGGATTCCTGATGCATCTAGCACTGTAAAAAAAAAACCACAGAAAAGATGCATTACAAATATGTATTAATTTCATTAATAGAGATAACAGTTCAGATGACACTGTTTATTCGGCGCAGCACAAAGAGGTCTGCTCTCAGGACTACATCACACAACATTGTCCATCGAGAGCCCTCTATACACAAATTGGCATGCCTTTTACGCACTTTTGGAAAATAAGGTACATAATCAATAGCAAGCAATAGGAAACAAGCAACAAGGTATTCACACCCCTGATAGAGGATGCTCCATCCAGAAGGTGGGTTCATTCCTACAATATTACAGCCCTCGGCATTCTGTCCCTAACTGATAAGGCTGATAGTTAAGTATGCAAAGCTTTCAAGATGATTTATCTGCCACAAGAAAACAGGATAGGAGGAGGAGGAGGAGGAGGAGGAGGAGGATGTTATTCAGTCAAGTCCAACTCTTGGCAATTCTATGGGCCAGGTCTCTCCACATCTTCCAATCTTGCACTATTTCTTTGACTTGTTTTATGCTTTGGCTGCTGTCAGGTTTGATAATATCCAGCCTCCTTTGGCGGCCTGGTTTCCTTTTACCGCCATTTCTTTCAAACATAATTGATTTCTCCAGTGAATGGCCAAAAAAATGGGGCACATTCTAAGTGACGGTTTGCAATAAAAAGAGGGATCAGCCTTCTTCCCACTGCTGCTTTCCTTCAGGATGATAAGTGGTCATTGCTGTCATACAGCCTTCTAAGAATTTTAGGGCCAGGATGTAAGGCCTAAGAATGAGAGGCCCCAAGACAAAAACATCCAAGATAAAGAAGTGAGATGTTCAAATGAACATATTTCAACAAATGGGGTCTTTCTGACTAAAACTAGCTACACAGGCAGTCCTCGACATAGAACCATTTGCTTAATGACCATTTGAAGTTATAACATTAGTGAAAAAAATTACTTACAGCCAGTTCTCATAATGATGACTGTAGCAACATCCCCACAGTCAAGAACGAGACTGTGGTAACAAGCTTGTGTGAAGACGGTTCGAGGACTTTGGTAACAAGCTGATATGAAGACGGGTGCAGCATCTCAGGGTTATGTGATCACCATCTGCAACCCTCCCAGCTGGCTTCTGACAAGCAAAGTCAATGAAGGAAGCTGGATTTGCTTAACAATGGCTTGATTCACTTAACAACTACATTCAACAACCCCAGCAAAACAAGGTCGTAAAATTGGGCATGATTCACTTCACAACTGTCTTGCTTAACAACAGGGAGACCCTAGGCTGCCAACCCAGTAACATTTTATTTACTGCAGCTCCTCTCAGTTTTATCACATTATTAGTTTTTTTACATTTTTATTGCTTAGCAACAGAAATTCTGGTCTCAACGGTGGTCATAAGTCGAGGGCTACCTGTACCAATCCTACCGAAGGACATCTGCCTACCTAATCTGGAGATTTTTAAGAAGAGATTGGACAGCCATTTGACTGAAATGGTATAGGGTCTCCTGCTTTGGGGAGGGGGTTGGACAAGAAGCCCTCCAAGGTCCCTTCCAATTCTGCTATTCTGTTATTCTCTTAGCCTTCCTCCTTTGCCTCTCAGTCTCAAGAGGAGCAGCCTGTCCCGCCAAGCCTCAGAGCTCTTCTGCCACCCTCACCTTCGAAAACCCTCAGAAATTGGAGGGAGTCTCCAAGGGCAACAGTGGGCAGAAATTGCTGGAGCCTGTGATTGGCTGCAGAGGAGGAAGCCATCACCCAATCGGAATGCCCATATTTCCCGCCTCCCCCCCCCCCTCTGAGGCACTATTACTGGAGACACAGGCAGCTATTATTATTACAATATTAGGTTTTTATCCTGCCTTTTAATATAGAACTCAAGGCAGCAAACACACACATACCTCCTGCCTCCTATTTTCCCCACAAAAACAACTCTGTGAGTTGGGTTTGGCTGAGAGTGAGTGACTGGCCCAAAGTCCCTCAGCTTTTATGGCTAAGGCAGGCCTGGAACTCATCGTCTCCATATCTAGGCCAGCACCTTCACCACTACCCCAAACTGGCTCTCTTATATGGTTCAGAGGATAGCGTTTTTTTAAATTTTGTTTTTATTCAGAACAACAGGCATTGCCTGTTCCAAGGAGCCACAGCACTTCTTTAAGACTTCCTCAGCTAGCCATGCTGGCTGGGGAATTCTAGGAGTTGAAGTCCACAAGTCTTAAAGTTGCCAAATTTGTAGACCCCTGTCCAAGGGCAACAGTGGGCAAAGGTCGTTGGAGCCTGTGATTGGCTGCAGAGAAGGAACCCATCACTCAATCAGAATGCTCATTAAAAGAAACAATTTGGTAGAGGAGGAGGATGTATCTAACAGTATTGATAGATTATGGATCTCTTGTGTAATATTAAGTGAATGTATTCTAACCCAGTTTAAAATGATTAAAATGACTGTTGTTCTACATTCCCCATATTCCACCTGAGTCTGTTACCTCACAGTCATAAAGAAACGGGGAAAGCAAAACTGAAAATTTAGCAGCAAGACCACTAGATTATTTAGAGATTCCTGAGTTAATGGGATTACTCTTTGATTTGAAAGAAGAGAGAAGAGAGAAGAGAAGAGATCCATAGCAGTACTGGACACATGCCAACAGCGCTGGACTTCACGCCTGAATGAGAATTTAGGGGTCAAACTAAGTTTCCCACTCAAATACACTTAGCCAAGGACATTAAAACTGTCATAAAATGTTTAGAAAGCCAAGGAAAATTGCTATGCTGAGGAAGATCTGGGATATGAGTAATCTTTGGGAAAGCAAAAGAAAGTAATTTATTTATTGTACATATTGATATTTTATTTATGAATAAATGCATTCCCTCGAATTAGAAACAATGAAAGAAATTCTGCTCTTCGAATAGTGCCCCTCTGCTCTTTCGAAATCCTGGTGTTTGTAGTCCTGCTGCCTCAGGACTTCATAGCTGAATGGCCTCTCTAACCTCACTAAGAATATGATCCAATCCAATAACTGAGGGTCCTTGGTGCTCTCTGAGCTTGCTTGTTTTCATGCAGACATTTCATTACCCAAACTACAGTAGGTAACATCATCAGTGCTAGTGCTAATCAAATAACTTGCTGATGTATAATCACACCACTCTTCTGATTTACATAAGCCTATAAAAAGGAACTGTAACTCCACTCCTCGTCAGACCTATCTTTGCTGCTCATAAAGCAATTTTGATGCTTCTAATATAATATGTGGGAAATAGCTCCTACAATCCATCATCTCCTAGAAATTAGCAATCAAGAAGAAAGACATTGGAAAGACAATATCAAAAAATATTCTGAGGTAAAAGTTGTCGAAAAAGACATGATTGGCAACTAGGAAAAGATGTGGATACAGAGGCAGTTCTGGACATCAAAGCTAACAGAAAAGCAGTTACGGCTATCAAAGACAATAAATGAGGAGTTTTAATAAAGGAATGGAGGAGTGAGGTTTTCCTCATGAAGAAGAAAAGCTTCTCCTCACAATGAAAAAAGCGGGAAAACAGATATACAACAATTTGAACGTATCTGAAAGAAAGGTTACCTGTTGAAGAGAGATTGAGTGCTGGAAAAGTTTATTTTATAAATTATTTTGCACACTGCCCAGAGACCCTGTCTGAGGGAGATGGGACGTTAAGAAATATGAACAATTTATGAAATTTATATAAAGTTGAGGGTAGAGACTTAAATGTTGGAGGAAGATCAAAGAAAATATGAAGAAGATCTTCAAATGAAGGCACAATTATAATTACAAGTCACTCCTAAATGCTTTCTCTCATATATTGCTGGGGAAGATTCCCTAAGAAGATACATTGAAGATGTCTATGGAGATTCTCAGTCATCCAGGCCATGGTTGTCCCAAATATGCTTTTTTCAAGAGGCAACTGTACTTTCTGGTTTTTCTTTGAAGACCTTTCGCTTCTCATCCAAGAAGCTTCTTCAGTTCTGACTGAATGGTGGAGAATGGAAGGACTGCAAGGAATATAAATCCTCCCGTTCTCCACCTATTTAATTAGGACTGAAGAAGCTTCTTGGATGAGAAGCGAAACATCTTCAAAGAAAAACCAGAAAGTCCAGTTGCCTCTTGAAAAAAGCATCTTTGGGACATGCACTGAAGATGTTACCTAGTTGGGTAATGTCTGCAAGAAAACAACCAAACTCAAAAGTACCAAAGTCTTCACAAGACCCCTATATTTCTCTATACAATTTTGAAAGAGTAGCAAAGAGATGGAAAGCTCAAGACGACGCATTTAGGCAATTGACTCCTATACAAGAAGAGTTAAGAGAAATTTATACAGAATTTCCAGAGGATTGGGCAAACTTTTATGAGATGTTCAAACCATCAGTTTATGGGCTATTTAAAAAGGTGTCTTTTTTTAAGCAGAAATTTTAAACCTTTGTAAGGCATGAAAATTGTTAACTGAAGTTGATTTACATATCAATTATTGAAGAAATTGATAGACACTGTGAAAATACATTCCTAGAGAAGTGGGTAGAATTGATAGAATTTGATCAGTATTTACCATACTTTTCAGAGTATAAGACACACTTCCCCCACACACAAAGTGGGTGAAAATTTCAAATGTTGTGAAGCCCCGCCCACCTGCCAGCCCCCAACCTTTGGCTGTTTTCGGCCTCCGCACGTTCCATTTTAGACCTCTTCCAGACTGAGGGGATCGCCACAGCACATCGCTGCTGATTGCCTCCTCCGCGTGGAACCGGCCAAAAATCTGACGCACAGAGGCCAAAAACTGGGTGTGCGGAGGCCAAAAATGCAACGCATGGAGGCCGAAAACGTGTTATGCAGAGGCGGCGATGGGCTGTGGCGATCCCCAGCCTGGAACAACTGATTGGCGGTATTCCACGAGGCCGATCCAACCACCAATCAGCAGCTCAATGCAGCTGTAGAATTTTTCTTAAGTATTAAAAGCTTTTTCCATGCTAAACACCTGAATAACTTTTGATGAAATTCATTGCAAAATATGAAGGGACTCTGAAGTTTAAATACCTTTCATCTCCAAAATGCAACATTGAGTACATTCATAAAGTTAGTTCCTCACTCAAACTTGTGATTCTGTTTCAGGAAGGAAACCTGAGTATTTGTTTCCACTCTTTTCATTTTTTTCTTTTTATTGTTGTAAGTAAGCTGCTTAGAGTAGCCCCACGGTGTTTTGGAGTCCTAGTAGACAATCACTTGAATATGAGCCAGCCGTGTGCTGCAGCTGCCAAAAAAGCCAACACAGTTCTAGGCTGCATTCTATCTTTGGAGAATAGGTCCACTATTCTCCAAAGCACCTGAAAGCAGGACAAGAAGCAAAGGATGGAAACTAGGTAATCAAGGAGAAGCAACCTAGAATTAAGGAGGAATTTCCTGACAGTGAGATCAATCAATGGAACAACTTGCCTCCAGAAGTTGTGGGTGCTCCATCACTGGAGGTCTTTAAGAGATTAGACAACCATTTGTCTGAAATGGTTTTTTGTTTCCTACTTGAGCAGGGGGTTAGACTAGAAGACCTCCAAGGTCCCTTCCAACTCTGTTATTCTGTTTAATTTAACAAATATTAAAGGGACTCCAGTGGGTTTTTAAGTCAGTTTAGTTCCTTGCACATTGCTGTTGGTCAGCCAGATAGATAGGAAGTGACATTTTCCAAAAAGATTAGATTTCCCAGAGCAGATCAGAACATTTTGAGGTTTGCAGAAAGCCGAAAATAATAGCAACCAATATCATTTAATGAAGGATGTGGCCAACTGATATTGAAAGGACCTGGGTCTGGGTTGCACAATTTGTATCTACGAAGGCATTTTGTCTGCCATTTTGGTCTTGGCCATTTTCCCAAAGCCGAAACCTGTGTGCATTTAATGCAGTGTTTCACAAACTTTAAGACAGGTGGACTTCAACTCCCAGAATTCCCCAATCAGCCCTGGTGGCTTTGGAATTCTGGGAGCTGAAGTGCAGCTATCTTAAAATAGAATAGAATAGAATAACAGTTGGAAGGGACCTTGGAGGTCTTCTAGTCCAACCCCTTGCTCAGGCAGGAAACCCTATACCATTTCAGACAAATGGTTATCCAACATCTTCTTTAAAAACTTCCAGTGTTAGCGCACCCACAACTCCTGGAGGCAGGTAGTTCCACTGATTAATTGTTCTAACTGTCACGAAATTGTCAATGTTGAGAAACACTGGCTTAACACGTGGATTTCAGCCAGTCCCTTAATGAAATAGTCGATTTGCAAAATCTTGGTTCCTTTCACACAAGAGTCCCCGAGGGTTTCCCGCCAAAACGAGCCAGGCGAATTAACCGCTCTCACCATTTTCCTGCCCGGGAAGAATATCCTTCAGAGGCGTAGCTGTCCAACGATGAGTGACGTCGCCGCCAGCCCATCAGCGGCCGCCTTTGCCGGCATTCTGAGCCCGCCCCTCGGCGCCTGCGCATTGGCGGCTGTAGGTGTGAGGGGAAAACAGAGAATTGGCGCGCTCCTGTCGGTTTTCCCGCCAAGCGCGCTTCTCCTCATCGATTCTTCCGAGAAGGAGCGAGCCCGGGCAGGTGTGGCCTGCTAGTTCGGGCCAAGGCAAGAGAGGCGAGAAACGGCGCCCCGCTGGTCGGCCTGAGGGGATAAGCTCCTGAGAGAAACGCAGGGAGTCCAGGAAAAGCTCCCCTCAGAGGCTGAGGAAGTATCATGATCCCTCAGAATAATGACCTCAAGGCATTAGCGGGGTTGTTTACCTCAGAAAAATGCCGTCGATGCTTTCGTGGTTTGGAAAGGGGGCGCTTTCTGACGAACTCGACTTACCCACCATATTGGAGCAGGTCTTGGGACCTTCAGTTGGGTCATTTATGTGGGTGAGGGGATTAGACTCTTTTTGTCTCCCCTGTGTTTGCAGCGAGGCTTTTATTATATAAAATTAACAATCTGATTTCCTACCTTAACCACTGGTTACTACCTATATTATTTTACCCTAAAGCAGTGTTTCCCAACCTTGGCAACTTGAAGTTATCTGGACTTCAAATCCCAGAATTCCCCAGCCAGCATTCGCTGGCTGGGGAATTCTGGGAGTTGAAGTCCAGATATCTTCAAGTTGCCAAGGTTGGGAAACACTGCCCTAAAGTCATACCAGTATTTACGTTTATCTTATTCCTAAAGAACCCATCCTTGGTTGGTTTATATATTAGATGTCTATCCTGCCTTTATTACTTCATCAAGTAACTCAAGGCAGCAAACATACCTTTTTACTTCTTCCTCCTATTTTCCCCACAACAACCACCCTCTGAGGTGGATTGGGCTGAGAGAGGGATAAGCCCAAAATGTCTATGGAGATTCTCAGTCATCCAGGCCATGGTTGTCCCAAAGGTTCTTTTTTCAAGAGGCAACTGAACTGCCTTGTTTTTCTTTGAAAGACGTTTCGCTTCTCATTCAAGAAGATTCTTCAGTTCCCACTGGATGGTGGAGAATGGAAGGATTTATACTCCTTGCAGACAAAGCTGGTCATTTGCATTCTTTTAGGGAGTTGTTGAGGCCACTTGGAGAACCCTCAACAGACGGGGAGGGATAAGACATCATCTATCTCCAGTCTACAACACAGTCCTTTCAGCAGTTCCAAGAATGCTTCACACCCACTTGCACCACTCAGGTGACCCTGAGGACACAGAATAAACCTCCAAGTGGCCTCAACGACTCTCTAAGAGAATGCAAATGACCAGCTCTATGCAAGGAATATAAATCCTTCCATTCCCCACCATCCAGTCAGAACTGAAGAAGCGTCTTGGATGAAAAGTGAAATGTCTTCAAAGAAAAACCAGAAAGTCCAGTTGCCTCTTGAATAAAAGCACCCTTGGGATAGGCCCCAAAACACCTAGTTGGCTTTCATGCTTAAAGTGGAACTGGAACTCACTGTCTCCTGGTGATTGGCCCAAAGTCATCCAGCTGATTTTCATGTCTAAGACAGGACTAAAACTCAACATTTGTTGCTTTCTCAACTGCTGTCCACATTGACGCCAAGCATTGGCTTGGCAGTCTATCAGTCTCTGCTGGGGTAGAAAAAGAAAAGTTGGCTGGAACTTCTAAGTGAAGTTGCTGGGCTGTTTTCAGTTTGTTTGCTCCTCCCTTACTATTAGTTGCTGGTTGAGCTGATAATTACTTCTCTCCCTCAACTGCCAATTCTTGTTTTTGCTCTCCTACACAGTACAAATTTTACTCTCAATCTACCCACTCTGGGTGCTTTCCTTTTATAATTGAGGTCCACATATGGTACAGTGCTTTTCAGATTGAGCCGAGATGGTGCAGTGGTTAAATGCAGCACTGCAGGCTACTGCTAGTTCAGCTGTTCAAATCTCACCGGCTCAAGGTTGACTCAGCCTTCCATCCTTCCGAGGTGGGTAAAATGAGGACCCAGATTGTTGGGGGCAAGAGGCTGAACTCTGTAAACCGCTTAGAGAGGGCTGTAAAGCACTATGAAGTGGTATATAAGTCTAAGTGCTATTGCTATTGCTATTGTCTTAAAGCCCCAGAGAAAAAACCAAGATAAGGGAGAATGTCTATACCAGTGATGGCAAACCTTTTTTGGCTTGTGTGCCAAAAGGGTGTGTGCGTGCGCATGTGCCCACACCCATGCCCTCCCGTGCATGTTCACAACCCCCGCGCTGCCCTCCACACATAGGCCAACACCTTGCGTGCCCTCCGATATGGCTCCGTGTGCCACCTGTGGCACGCGTGCCACAGGTTCGCCATCACGGCTCTATAGAGATTCTGGATCATCAAGGTCATGGTGGTCCCAAAGGTGCCCACCATTTTGGAGCATGGAAAGAGCAGGTCTTGGGACCTTCAGTTGGGTCACGTCCAAAAGGCAACTGAACTTTTTTTTCCTTGAAAATGTTTCACTTCTCATCTAAGAAGCTTCTGCAGTTCTAACTGACTGCTGGGGAATGGATTTATATTCTTTGCAGTCATTTTTTTTAAAGAATAGAATAGAATTCTTTATTGGTCAAGTGTGATTGGACACACAAGGAATTTGTCTTTGGTGCATATGCTCTCAGTGTACATAAGGAGAATAAAATACATTCATCAAGAATAAAAAGATACAAAACTTAGTGATAGTCCAGGTTACTAATAAGCTATCAATCATACTAGGAAACAAAAACTATAAATTGAAAGATACAAGCAACATGTTTATAGTAATAAGTGGGAAGAGATAGATGCTAGTAAGGAAGAGAATAATAATAGTAATACACTCTTAGTAAATTATTTGACAGTGTTGTGGGAATTAGTTGTTAAGCAGAGTGATGGCATTCTGGGAAAAACTGTTCTTGTGTCTAGTTGTTCTGGTGTGCAGAGCCCTATAGCGTCGTTTTAAAGATAGAAGTTGAAACAATTTAGGTCCAGGATGCGAGGGGTCTGTAGATATTTTCACAGCCCTCTTTTTGACTCGTGCAGTATACAGGTCCTCAATGGAAGGCAGGTCAGTAGCAATTGTTTTTTCTGCAGTTCTAATTAACCTCTGAAGTCTGTGTTTGTCTTGTTTGGTTGCAGAGCCAAACCAGACAGTTATGGAGGTGCAGATGACAGACTCAATAATTCCTCTGTAGAACTGAACATTTGGTCGTTAGCACTCTGAGGATCAGTTGTAACCCTGTGAAGCGAAAGGTTTTCAAAGAAAAAAACTAAGAAAGTCCAATTGCCTTTGGACAAGGAAATGGTTTTCTTCCATGGTTCAGTGGAAAAGACATTCTGTATTAGAGGAAAAGGTGTTTTACGAGTTATGCAACAGTTTGCTGCAGTGCCCTTTGCTCTTAGATACACTATATATTCTTTTCAAATCATTATCTTAAGATTGAAAAGAACTGGCTCTGTTAGGACCTGTAACGTAGCACAGAGGCAAGCCATTAAATGAGCAGCTATGGAGTGGAGATTAAGGTTATTGGCTAGAAGCAGGAAGATCTTGATTTTTGAGATCATCTTTATCTCTTAAAAGTTGCTTGTTGACTTTAGGCTGGTGAATCTCACCCCAATGACCTCATAAGGTTGATGGTCTTTCTGGTCTTTTCCAATTCCACAGGTTTTTGTTTTTTATTCTATGACAATAAAAACAAACTCAAAGGAATAAATAGAAACAATAGTAAAAGCTCAGGAAGTAGAACAGGAAAGGCACTTAATCCAAAGTATCACAAGCAAAAGTAAATACAGGTAGTCCTCAATTTATAACCACAACTGTTTTTTTCAGATGTTGGAATACTGCCCAAGTAAACACTATTTTCCAAATAAACCAGATTGTGGCGTAGAGAAAAATTGAGAATATCATTACTGTAGCAACATCAAGACCTCAATGACAAAACAAATTAATTGAAAATAGAAAACTGCCTGGAGAGGAATTTCAGTACCGCAAACTAAACAAACACTAAAGAACAAACATTTCAAAGAAACTAAATTAATTGAATTGGGCTGAACTGTATAAATCTGTCTTGAGGTTAAACTTGATTCCTGTTTACTTGCAGAGACCTCCGTGCTGTTTTCTTGGCATAATACAAAATGGGTTCAGCATTTCTTTTTAATTTCTTGAGTTGCTGCTACAGAAATCTAAGTGGTTTTGTTCAGCAAGCAATAACATTTACACTTAGATACTGCCCCATAGCGCTTTACAGCCCTCTCCAAGTGGTTTACAGTGTCAGCCTCTTGCCCCCAACAGTCTGGGTCCTCGTTTTACCAACTTTGGAAGGATGGAAGGCTAAGTCAACCTTGAGCCAGTCTGGATCGAACTGCTGGCAGTGGGCAGAGTTAGCCTGCAATACTGCATTCTAACCATTGCACCACCACAGCTCTTAAGCTCTGGCTTTTGTCCAAATGGGAGCCGAGGTGGCGCAGTGGTTAAATGCAGCTACTGCAGGCTACTCCAGCTGACTGCTAGTTCAGCTGTTCAGATCTCACCGGCTCAAGGTTGACTCAGCCTTCCATCCTTCTGAGGTGGGTAAAATGAGGACCCAGATTGTTGGGGGCAATATGCTGAATTCTGTAAACCGCTTAGAGAGGGCTGTAAAGCACTATGAAGCGGTATATAAGTCTAAGTGCTATTGCTAAGTGCTAAATGTCAGTTTCGGAAATGGATACAAGTATCATATTTGTGTGAATATTGATACATTTAATAACATGTTCACGATAAAATTGATTGATTACAAGACTGAAAATATAAGTATGAATTAGCCTCACTTATCCAAGAAAGGTATAAAACTAGATCTAATGACTTAATGCTTTTTAACTAATGATTTTTTTAAATTGATTACATGCCATCAAGTCTTTGTCATCTTGTTCTTTTTTGAGAAGAACTTTCCAACTTTCAGTAAAAGGTAAGACTGTTCAAACTCTGTTTCTGATTCTTGGTTGTTGGAGAGGAGCAACAAGAGTCCTATCTATGGAAAGCAGGAATTTATATAGGGGAAAAGCAAGTACTTACAATGTTGGCTTTCAGATAGATTTAGTGTCACAGCCACAGCTGACTGAAGAGCCCAGTGAATGGTCTTTGAGGAGTTTCTTTCAGTCCAGCTATCTCACAGGATTGCTTTTATGAGGAAAAAAAACTATGGGAAATCTCCCATGTACAGTAATTTGCCTTGATAAAGCCATTTTATTTATTCATAAATGCAAATAATAAGTAAGTGGATCTCTGGTAGTTTGAAAATTAGCTTTCTAATTCTTCCTGCAACCAAGATAATATGAGCGCAAAAGAAAATGTCTGTTGGGATAAACACACAAATACGCAATTTCAAAAATTTATTTCAAAATTCAAAGTTTAAAAAAACCACATTCCCATTTATGAAAAACAAGTTGTGGCACAAAAATATTACAGATGAAACTAAAGTGATTAGCTATGTACCATACAGTTGGTGTTGACTATTGACCATAGAAATATTTTTCCATTAAAATCTGCCCATTTTACAATTGTGCACAAGTGAAATTCAGGTGAAGGAAAAGCAAAAGCATAATTCAAAGCAAGGTTTTACCTGCACAGTTTACAACATCTTGATAAATTATAGAATTTATCCAGATTCAAAAGGCAAAATGTGATTCAGTGTATGAGTAGGTATATACATAACCTTAATGTAACTTGGTATTTTCCTGGGCTTGTGTAACTACCCACACAATTCAGGAAAAGGTGCGTTTGATAAAATATTCCCAATATGAGTACCAGCTTGGTACTATAGTGGTTAAGATGCTGGCCTAGAAATCAGGAAACTGAATTCTAGTTCTGCCTGAGGCATGAAAAACCAACTGGGTTACTTTGGGTCAGTCCATCCCTCAGCCCAAGAGTTGCTTTCTGCAGGGAAATAGAAGGAGTATTGTGTATGTTCACTACCTTAAGTTACTTATAAAGAACAATAATAAAAGCAGGATAAAATCCCATACACTTTCCAAATCACACTTTTGCCTTTTGCCAAATTCATATTGCTTCTCAGATCCAATAAATTTAATTTGTATCAGAAAAGTAATAACCATGAAATGAAGTGGCCATATGTAATAGTTATAACAGGCACAATTAGCAATTTTATTAAATTTTAAGCTTGCTAATTCTTAACAAATTTGGAGAAATTGATAGCAATTTGGAAAAAGTCAGTCAAGAGATATCTAGGAAGATCCAGAAAAAGTAATGCAGAATAGGGCTGAAATAAAATTTCCATTAGAAAATATAATACAAACGGTGAACTAAAGCTTTTAAAAAACAATAAACCCTAATATTGACAGTTTAGGGACCAAATAGGCTGAGCTGAACGGAAAATTATTCCTCTATTTACAATGGGTCGCTTAGCAACCATTCAGATTTATGAAAGATGCCCATAAGGTTCTTACCACCCAATTTTGAAGTTACAACAGTCTCAACACTAAACACATGCAGTCATGTGATTGCACTTTGGGTGCTTAGCAACCAGCTCACATTTACTGCTGTTTGCAGCATCCCATGGTCACACAATCACAATTTTTGACATTTTTTGCAATTTTCCGGTATTTATTTCCAGTTTCCAATAAAAATGCCCATTGGGTATAATGGATTTGGTTAATGATTAATGATTACTGCATTTGATTAAACACTGCATTCGCTTAACAGCCACTGCAACATATGTAAAGGTGTGTCCAGTCACATGGTGACCCATTTAATGTCCACATTGACTTAAAACTGTAATTCCAGACTCATTTATGGTTGTAAATCTAGGGTTACTTATAATTTGAGGTTAAGTCTAGAGTGGTCTTGAGCTCTGCAAACAGGACATAGTCAAAAGAACAATACCTTACCTACTTTCTCAGAGAAAGCAAAAGGGAGCTGCACAGGGGTGGGCTTCAAAAATTTTAGCAAAGGGTTCTCTGCCCGGTTGCTGGGTGGGCGTGGCCTACCTGCACCACGGTGGGGAGGGCGTTTTTGCCCTCCCTGGGCTCTGAAGGCTTTCCTTGAACCTCCAGGAGGGCGAAAAGGGCCTCCCCAGGCTCCGGAGGCCCTCCAGAGGCCGGAAACAGGCCTGCTTCCTGAACTTCTTGTAGGCCCGTTTTCCCCCTCCCCGAGCCTCCGCCCACACCCTACACTTAACCTGCATCCAAAAGGGGGACTGGGAGGAGCAGGGTGGAGTGAGCGGGGCCAACCAGGAGTGGGATTTGGGGGTTCTCCGAACTGCACAGAATCTTAGCTAGAGGTTCTCCCGAACCCCTGCGAACCTCCAGCAGCCCACCCCTGAAGCTGCAGTTCAAAATGCTTTTTGTGTCTTTTTTTTAACAAAAAGTTATGAATCGCAAAGATCAAACAAAAATATTAAAAGGGAGAGTCTACAGACACTTCCAAATGTCCTGCTTTCAGCTATTTTCCTCTTGTTTCACTAAACATTTGGTTCTGTATTTATTTTTCTAATGGGTTTATCACTATATATTTAAAAAGATGAAACAGCGTATCGGACCTAAATATGTTGCAGGACAGGAGACAAAACCTTACAGCGGTAGTTCTCAACCTTCCTAATGCCGCGACCCACCCCACTGCCATGCCCGCCGCCGCGACCCCCGCCCCGCCGCCGCCATTTGGGTTCTTTTACCCTCTGCGCATGCACAAAGCGTTCTGTGCATGCGCAGTGGGTAAAAGAACCCAAATGGCGGCGGCGGGGTGAAGTCTCCTGACCCCTATGAAAGGGTCGTTCGACCCCCCCAAAGGGGTTGCGACCCCCAGGTTGAGAACCGCTGCCCTACAGTACTAGGAAACTAAGTATTAGAGCAAAAAGCGAGAGACAGCTCTACCCTGGGGGAATCTGTTTGCCTGGCAGAGAGGAAATCTGCTAGATTCTATTTAATCCTGCTTACAAGTTATAGGCGATCTTGAGTCACAGCCTTATTTTGACTACCAAGCCAGCTTACAACATTTCTGGCAGCGACGACGATAACGGCTTATACACCCACACCTCCTTCCTAAGAGTTTCTTGGTTCCGTTGCTGGATATTAGACAAAACTTTCCCAAATGTTCAGCATGATGTTTTCTTCGCTTTCTTCTGTAGGCGGGAGCCAGCTGTTAAAATAATAATCGCCTTGTAGTGATTCAGACTTGACAATGGAGCTATGCGATTAAAGCAAAAGGCAATAAACGGAGATACAGGTAGAATGTCTGAAAAGCGGGTATAAAGGCTTAAGCAGGCTTATTGCCTTGGTTTGGCAGAATTGTCCTGGTTTGGCACCCAAATCCAGGCATCCCTGCCAACCTACAAAAGAATGCTGGAAAATAGGATTTAATTGCTTGAAAACACAATAAGCCTAGTTGAAAAACAGTTTGAAAGTTTTCTTTCGTGTGGTGGGAGGCAGAGCAGCTATACAGGTTTTCTTTGGTGCAAATTTGAGAAACTAAAGGACCCCTTAGAAATAGGACTTGTTTCATCAGCTAAGTTTTTTTAAAAATGTGACATGAAATTTGAGCTGGAAATGTATGGCTTTGAGGGCAGAGCCTAGAGTAGATTGTAAACAGTACAGGTAGTTGTCGACTTACAACCACAATTGAGTCCAACATTTCTGTTGCTAAACAAGATAGTTGTTAAGTTTTGCCCCATTTTACGGCCTTTCTTTCCATTCTTGTTAAGTGAATAACCGCAGTTCCTAAGTTAGGAACACGGTTCTTAAGTGAATCTGGCTTCCCCATTAACTTTGCTCATCGGAAGGTCGCAAAAATTGATTACATGATCATGGGACACTTCAACTAGGCTTAAGATACAGAAGGATCTTGACAGACTTGAACATTGGACTCTAACAAAATGAAATTCAATGGTGAAAAAAGTAAGGTTCTACATTTAGGCAAGGAAAACAAAATGCACAGGTTCAGTATATGTGGTACCTTGCTCAATAGTAGTAACTGTGAGAGGGATCTTGGAGTCCTAGTGGACAACCATTTAAATATGAGCCAGCCGTGTGTTGCAGCTGCCAAAAAAGCCAACACAGTTCTAGGCTGCATTAACAGAGGGATAGAATCAAGATCACGTGAAGTATTAATACCACTTTATAATGCCTTGGTAAGGCCACACTTGGAATACTTCATTCAGTTTTGGTCGCCACAATGTAAAAAAGATGTTGAGACTCTAGAAAGAGTGCAGAGAAGAGCAACAAAAATGATTAGGGGACTGCAGGCTAAAACATAAAGAACGGTTGCTGGAACTGGGTAGGTCTAGTTTAATGAAAAGAAGGACCAGGGGAGACATGATAGCAGTCTTCCAATATCTCAGGTGCTGCCACAAAGAAGAGGGAGTCAAGCTATTCTCCAAATCACCTGAGGGCAGGACAAGAAGCAATGGGTGGAAACTAATCAAGGAGAGAAGCAACTTAGAACTAAGGAGAAATTTCCTGACAGAACAATTAATCAGTGGAACAACTTGCCTCCAGAAGTTGTGAATGCTCCAACACTGGAAGATTTCAAGAAGATGTTGGATAACCATTTGTCTGAAGTGGTGTAGGGTTTCCTGCCTAAGCAGGGGGTTGGACTAGAAGACCTCCAAGGTCCCTTCCAACTCTGTTATTATATTAACTGTTATAAGTACATGCCAGTTGCCAAACATCTGAATTCTGATCATGTGACTATGGGGATGGCTGCAACAATCAGAAGTATAAAAAGTGTGATGACACTTTTTCCAGTAACTTCGAAAGTTCACTAAATGAATGGATATATGTCAAGGAGTTCCTGCACATCATCTCCATATCTACCATGGCCAAGAACATATGATGATCACTTGAGGAACGTAAGTGAAGTGGATTGCTCCAAAAAGAGGACCAAAGCAGACAAGTGATTTGTGTTAAGGCTGGACTGAAAGCAGCTGAGGGGAAACGAGTCTGCAGGATTGGACCTCATTCAAAATGGAGACTGGAATTGTCTGCATGAAAGGAGGGCTCTTTGGCTTAGAGCAGGGGTGTCAAACTCGATTTCATTGAGGGCCGCATCAGGGTTGTGTTTGACCTCGGAGGGCCGGGGGGTGGGCGTTTGACATAGGATGCATTTTTCCCCCTTTGATTTCAAAACAGATATTCCAGACAGAGGCAGATTTACTTTCTGGCACAAATAGTCTCAATTCCATAATTTAGAGATTAAAGACATGTAGAATCCCCAGCTGCCATGGCGCTTGACCCTTTTCTATAGGAGCAGAACATAAATGAACTGACAATTTCTCCAGATGTCTCTAAAAACTGTCTGTCCAACAGTCTTATCGATCTTTGTTATTACCTCTGACACAGCCCTAAAGGAGGACTTAATATTAGTAATAATTTATAATATAAGTATATCATGTCCACAGTATTTTGCTGGTCTACTAATTTAGTCACTTACTGGCTGGAGACCCCTGGTGGATTTTTTGCTGAAAAAAAAAGAAAAGAATGTACCGTATTTTTCGGAGTATAAGACTTTTCCCCCTCCTAAAAGAGGCTCAAAATTTGGATGCGTCTTATACTCCAAATGTAGCCCCACCCACTCACCGGCCCCTACCCTTCGGCCTCTGCGCGTCCTCTTCCTGGCTGCAGAGATTGCCACTGACAATGGCTTGTGTTTTTTGGCTCAGCGCATTGCATTTTCAGCCTCCAAACGCTCGTACGGTGCCCAAAATGGCTACCCGGAACAGCTGCTGCCTTCTCTTACCCCTTCCCCGCTTTGCCTGGTTTAGTCACTGGAGCTCCCTCGAAGGATCAGCTGTACTTTTGAAGCTGTTTTTCAGCCCAAACACGAGCTAAGCGATCTTCCCTGCGTTGACCTCCGACAATCAGCTGTGCTTTAGAAGCATAGCCCCAACCATCCCCAACCTCAAAACCAGCGAGCGAATGAATGTGCTGAAGCTCACCAGGCTAAGGACTAGCCAGATGAATACCTGGTAGGCAAGAGTTTTTCCCCACCCTATTTTCCTCCCCAAAAACTAAGGTGCGTCTGATACTCCAGTGCGTCTTATACTCCGAAAAATACGGTATCTCTCTTCCCAGGACCTCTGACAGGCTTTGTTGTCTTCCATTCCTACCTTAAGGGAGGTGCCAGAACGTAATTTTGGGAGGGTCCACCTCCTCTCCATGGCCTTGGGCTATGGAAGACTACAGGCCCTCCTCTGCCCCCCCCCCTTTATGAAGGTCCCAGGTGGGATCACCTGGAATTCTGGAGCTGGACGTTATTTTTATGGGATAACCCTGAGATCTGTTTATGCAGCATTCTGCTGGCCAAAACGGGCTGTGGGGGGATGCTCGTGAGGCCCCTGCACGGCCCATTTTCAGCCTCCAAGGCCTCCTGCAGCACTCTGCCAGGGCGGCTCGTGAGGCCCCTGCGCGGCCCATTTTGGCTGGCAGAAGCACCGCGGGCTGGTCCTTTGACATTTCCAGGCCGGCCCTGCAGGCCAGATCTAAGTAACCTGTGGGCTGGATCCGGAACACAGGCCTTGAATTTGACACCCCTGGCTTAGAGTGAGCTATCTATCCAAGACTGTTCAAGGACTCACTTGGTCTTTTCTTGAAGTGCCATAACGTCTCTGGTGACATTTCTTGGGCTTGGGTGTCTGCTGAACGTCTGGCGCTTGGAGAAAGCCTTCAGAAGCATTGTCAGGATCAGCTGTCTCAGGAAGAAGACCTCCCATCATGCGATTAAATTCTTCATTGGTCTGAGAGAAGAATGAAGTTACATTACCTTTTGCTTAAAAGGAGGCTTTCTAGGGCTTAAAAGTACCACTTTATAAAGCCTTGGTAAGGCCACACCTGGAATAACAGCATCCAGTTTTGGTCACATTACAAAAAAAGATGTTGAGACTTTGGAAAACGTGCAGAGAAGAGCAACTAAGATGACTAAAGGCCTGGAGACTAAAACATACGAAGAACGGCTGCAGGAAGTGGGTATGGCTAGTGTAGAGAAAAGAAGAACTAAGGGGTAACATGAGAGCAATATTCCAGTATTTGAGGGGCTGCCACAAAGAAAAAGTGATCAACTTATTCTCCAAAGCGCCCGAAGGCAAGACAAGAACAATGGATGGAAACTAATCAAGGAGAGAAGCAACCTGGAATTAAAGAGAAACTTCCTAACAGTGAGAACAATTAACCAGTGGAACAGCTTGCCACCAGAAGTTGTGGGTGCTTCATCACTGAAAGCTTTTAAGAAGAGATTGGACAGCCACGTGCCTCAAATTGTACAAGGTCTCCTGCTTTAGCAGGGGGGTGGACTAGAAGACCTCCAAGGTCCCTTCCAGTTCTATTCTGATCGAAATTGATTGAGGCATATTTGTGGCGTATTTGCCTGATCTCTTCAGACTCTTCCAATGATTCCTGTCTCAACTCTTGCAAAAGACATCTTGCAAGCCGAATCCAGAAAATTGTAAATATCTTTCTGACCACAAGACATGGTCCCAGACATGTTGCAATGGCTTGTTTACATGCCTGCCTCTCTGAAATCATTACATCTGGCTTTACAAATAGGGCAGTGAGAGTGATCAGAATGATGCTTACTACCTGTTTCAGGCGGATGTGGGCCCATTCCTCTTCTCTAGTTTGAACATTATTGTATCCTGCCATTTTAATCTCCCACCTCAAACTTGTTTGTGGGCAAGAAAAGTTTGTCTAGCGCAGTGGTTCTCAACCTACCTAATGCTGCGACCCGCGACCCGCGCCCCCGCCGCAACCCACACCGCCGCCGCGTCTGCCGCCGTGCCTCCCCACACCGCCGCCGCCATTTTGTTCTTCTACCCTCTGCGCATACGTAAAGCGTTCTGCACATGCGCAGAGGGTAAAAACCCAAATGGTGGCGTCCGGGCGAAGTCTCCGTACCCCTGTGAAAGGGTCGTTCGACCCTCAAAGGGGTCGCGACCCCCCGGTTGAGAACCGCTGGTCTAGCGGAATAGTGAAAGAGGGCTAGAATGCTCATAACAGAATGGAAGTTCAACGCTGAAATAAACACTCGACACAGGCACATCCCTATCAGTTGCATCCCAAAAATTGCATAGAGGAATCTGGAAATCAGCACTTGGATCTCCCTGGATGAACCTGTGGTGGGGGAAACAGGAAGATGGAGAGCTGCAGATGCAGCTTCGAGCTCCAGATAAATGATAGGATTTTAATAAACAAGAAAGGAAAGGAAATCCTAAATAAAACTTGGGATTCAGATCCCTTGTGACTCCTGTTTGTTTAAAAAGAAAACAAATCCGCTTGAGTTATAACTGAATGGGTATAAGTGAAAGAGAAGGAACAAAGAAAGAGAAGAGCCAGAAGACGCCGGCAGCCAAGCTTACCCCATTCTTGCTGAAATAACACTGACAGATGTTTTCGTTTCTGGCTGCTGATCCACAAAGCGGGGAGAGCATCAAAGCCAGAGAGTTCGAATCATCTTGCTTGTCACATCAGACAAATTACGAAAACCCTATTCAGCACAGAACAGTCAAAAGAGGCAGGACAAGGAAAGAGTGCAGAGAAGAGCAACAAAGATGATTAAGGGGCTGGAGGCTAAAACATGTAAAGAACGGTTGCTGGAAGTGGGTAGGTCTAGTTTAATGAAAAGGACTCGGGGTGACATGATAGCAGCCTTCCAATATTTGAGGGGCTGCCACAAAGAAGAGGGAGTCAAGTTACTCTCCAAAGCACCTGAAGGCAGGACAAGAAGCAATGGGTGGAAACTAATCAAGGCGAGAAGCAACCTGGAATTAAGGAGAAATTTCCTGACAGAACAATTAACCAGTGGAACAGCTTGCCTCCAGAAGTTGTGAATGCTCCAACACTGGAAGTTTTAAAGAAGAGATTGGACAATCATTTGTCTGAAATGGCATAGGACAGTGATGGCGAACCTTTTTTTGCTCACGTGCCAAAAGGACATGGGTGCGTGCTATCGTGCGGGCGGGCGCACATGCCCACACCCATAATGCAATGCCCTCCCCCCACGCATGTTCGCACAACACCCCCCCATGCTGCCCCCCCCATGCGCATGCGCACAGGCTTCAATAAAGTCTCCGGACTTCTAGTAGGCCAGTTGGGCCTTTTTTCACCATCCACAGGCTCCAGAGGCTTTCCTGAAGCCTGGGGAGGGCAAAAACAGGCCTCCCCCTGCCCTCCGGAAGGCCGAAAATCAGCTGGCCAGCGCGCACATGCACACTGGAGCTGACATAGGGCAACACCTCACGTGCCCTCAGATATGGCTCTGCGTGCCACCTGTGGCACGCGTGCCATAGCTTCGCCATCACGGGCATAGGATTTCCTGCCTGAGCAGGAGGTTGGACCAGAAGACCTCCAAGGTCCCTTCCAACTCTGTTACTCTGTTAAGGACCTGCAATCTTTATGCTGCTACTTAATCTGCCAACTCAAGCATTCACCCATGGGGGGGAGGCGTGGGGGAATCTGCTTCTAGCAGGACTCTGCAAGGCTTGTTGTGCCGTTGCATGCACGAATGGCAGCACTACCGTGAAGTTCGACATAACCGGTATAGCCACGAGCGGCAGGACGCCAGCTGTGCTGGTATGATGAAGCTCGCGGCAGTCCTGCAGTTTGTGCATGCAACGGCACAACAAGCCTTGCAGAGTCCTGCTCCACGAGGCGGTTGTGGCGGACCAGGCACTCGGCCAGCGCCAAGAACAGGGAAGGGAGGCAACGGCAATGGGACATCCAGTCCCACGCTTGCCGCCTACTGCACCCCCAAAATAATAACCCCCCCCCGATAATAAGGCCAAGGCCATATTTCGGGGGGTCAAAAGAAAATAAGACCCTGTCTTATTTTCAGGGAAAAACAGTAAAATATACGAAGAATGGTTGCAGGATTTGGGTTTGGCTACTCTAGAGAAAAGAAGGATAAGGGGGTTATATGATAGCAGTATTCCAGTATTTGAGAGGCTGCCACAAAGAGAAGAGGGTCAATTTATTTTCCAAAGCACCTGAAGGCAGGACAACAAACAATGGATGGAAACTAATCAAGGAGAGAAGCAACCTGGAATTTAGATTTAGATTTAGATTTATTATTACAGTTGGAAGGGACCTTGTAGGTCATCTAGTCCAACCCCCCTGCTCAAGCAGGAGTTCCTACACCATTTGAGACAGATGGCAGTCCAGTCTCCCCTTGAAGGTCGCAAGTGTTGGGGCTCCCACAACCTCCGCTGGCAAGCTGTTCCACTGGTTGATCGCTCTCACCGTCAGAAAGTTTCTCCTCACTTCCAGGTTGAATCTCTCCTTCCTAACAGTGAGAAAAATTGACCAGTGGAACAACTTGCCTCCAGAAGTTGTGGGTACTTCATCACTGGAGATTTTTAAGAAAAGACTGGACAGCCACCTGTCTGAATTGGTAGGGTCTCCTGTTTGAGCAGGGGGTTGGACTAGAAGGCCTCCAAGGCAGTGGTGAGTTCCTACTGGTGCGGTCCACTGTATAGCACCGGTAGCGGCCCGCTGGTGATAGCAATAGCACTTTTCTTATATACCGCTTCATAGTGCTTTACAGCACTCTCTAAGCGGTTTACAGAGTTCAGCATATTGCCCCCAACAATCTGGGTCCTCATTTTACCGACCTCGGAAGGATGGAAGGCTGAGTCAACCTTGAGCCTAGTGAGATTTGAACAGCTGAACTGTTGAACTAGCAGTCAGCCTGCAATGGCTGCATTTAACCACTGCACCACTTCAGTTCATGCACAGTACCAGTGCGGTCGGTTGCCTGGGCGCCGCCATTAAAAAAAAAATTTCTTCTGCGCATGCCCAGAAGCCGAGCTTCCGGCACTGCGTATGCACTGCCTTCCTACCCCACAGTGAGTCCAAGCAGGGGAGGATGGCCGAGGGAGCACATGAGACGCTGAAAAAACGGGCGGCAGGAGCTATCTCCATTCCCCTCCGTTCAGCAGTCCAAGCAGCCATGCCCACCCGGTCACATGGCCGGCAAGCCACGCCCACCCAGTCACATGGCTGGCAAGCCACACCCACAAAATAAGCCATGCCCACAGAGTGGTAGTAAAAAAAATAGGAACCCGCCCCTGCTCCAAGGTCCCTTCCAGCTCTATTCTGATTGTATGAAGATTTTCCTTCAACATGCATGAGCGCTGAATCTCTGGTATACTCCCAAATTTGCTTACCAAATCACTAAACTGGTTCATCTTCATCCAATAGCTCTGTTTCCCCTCATCGGCCTCACGGTTGTGCTGCTCAACCATTTGCAGATTCTTCTCCCATGTGGCTCTCCGGGTGGCCTCTTCCTGCTAAGGGAGCCAAGAATAGACAGGCTATATATTCTCTCCTATTTCAAAGCATCATTTGTGGATTGAAGAAGAGGTTAAATTCAGAGGTGGGTTCCTGCCGGTTCGGACCGGTTCTATAGAACCAGTAGCGGGAATTTCCCCCCGCTCGCCGAACCGGCAGCGATGGCTGGCTGGACACGCCCCCGAACCGGCTCTTTTGTTTTTCGCTTCTGTGTACGCGCAGAAGCTGGGTCTTCAGCACTGCGCAGGGCGCGGGAGGAAGCAAACCGGCAGCGAGGTAAGTCAGAACCCACCCCTGGTTAAATCTTAGCTTCTCAAAATGGATCTGATTTGTTCGATTTTTATCCCGCCTTTTATTTTAGAACTCGCCGCCCTGAGTCCTTAGGGAGTAGGGTGGCATAGAAGAATTCCCAAATAAATAAATAAATAAACTCACAGCGCCAGTGAACATACATAGTATTTCTTTCTCCTGGTGGTGATGAGATTGGTGTTCAGGAGGAGATTAGAAGGCCTCTGAGTACATATTGAGTGTTTTTCGCTGATCTAATCATCCGGGTGTAAGACAGGTGAAATGCTACCGGTTCGGGCCGGTTCGGGCCTACCGGTAGCGGCGGACGCCGGTGGTTCGGAGAACCTGTAGCGGCGGCAGCGTGAGGCTCTCCCCACCTGCCCGGATGCAGCCATTTTCTTTTTTTAACCCTCTGCGCATGCGCAAAGCCTTCTGCACATGCGCAGAGGGTGAAAAAGTGTGTGTGATGGTGGCGCTCGCTTTGCTCACGCGCTTCCGAACCGGTAGGGAAAGTAAGTAGATTTCACCGCTGGTGTAAGATAAATACCAACTTCTATATATTCTCTAGGTTGGAGCATGGATTAAAATAGAATTTTAGGACCCTGAGCAAAAGCCCACAATAATCTGGAAAAAGATACAGGGAAATGGAAGACAGCCCTTCAAAAAATAAGATGGAATATATATATATACTTAATAATAATAATAATAATAACAGAGTTGGAAGGGACCTTGGAGGTCTTCTAGTCCAACCCCCTGCTTACGCAGGAAACCCTACACCACTTCAGACAGATGGTTATCCAACATCTTCTTAAAAATGTCTAGTGTTGGAGCATTCACAACTTCTGGAGGTAAGCTGTTCCACTGATTAATTGTTCTAACTGTCAGGAAATTTCTCCTTAGTTCTAAGCTGCTTCTCTCCTTATACATACATATACATACATATACTTATACATACATATATAGTGCGAGTAAATATGAATTGGGTAAATTAGCTGTAGAAATAAAAGTTGACATTCCAATAGACATAGTTTATAAAAAGATAAGATCTATAATGTATAAATACAGATATAATATATAATCGAGTGTATAAAGATTAGTAGTAATAGCTAATAGGCTGTCAAAGAAGCATGATTTCACTTTTATGGTTTGTATTAGTCGGCGTTATGTTTGTAGTTGATTGCGTATGATATTTGCTTACTGTAGTGTTTTCTACAGTTTTTGTATTTGTTTTTTTTCTGTTGTGTTTATTTTTGTTGTGTGTATTTAATTGTTATGTTTCTAAAGGAAAATTCAATAAATATTTAATTTTTTAAAAAAGTAAGTTTGCACCTTCAAAGAGCAAGTTTGAATCTCTTTGGATGCTAATGGAACTTTTTGGATCTCTTTGGATGCTAATGGAACTTTTTTAAAAAAAAAAAACTTTTTTTTTTAAAAAAGTGGAGAAGCAGAAAGAAGGAGGGAGGAGAAGGAGAAGAACCTTAGAAGCATTTAAACTGATGTCTTAGAATTACTGAAACATGAATTAGACATTCATTTCTTTGAGAACAAAGCAAACTCACGTCAGTGTACGCTTTCCCATAGATCGTCTTCCAGTCTGTCCAGGCGTCTTCCAGGGCCGAATCCTGCGCTACGGAAAACTCTTTCAGGGAAACCAGCCAAATAAGCAACATCACCCAGGTTGAGAGCATTCTCTTCTAAAAAGGCAAAAACAAAACAAAACGCTCTTCGTTACCTATTTGAAATCAGCCAAATTCCCCAATATCACCAGGTAAATCCCTGCCATGAAATGATCACGGTTGGCACTTTTCTCAGTGTCTTCTACAGATTGTCATATAATCCGTTTCCACTTTCTAAGTTCCTGGACAAACAAGTATTTAGCTTTATCCTTCAGCCCCGTTGCTATATAACTGCATCCACGAAGGGACTTTGGGTTGTAAAATCTGCCTTCTGACCTTGAACTGTTGCTCTGCCGTTTAAAAGGGATGTCTTAACAAGGTCTCTGAAGAGTTCCCGAGAGCCTTTCAACCTATCTGTCAGGATAAAGCACATGCAATTTTAGGGATGTGTTGCATGTCCTGTTTGTGGCTGTCTCACCAACTTCGATCTTCTTCTGAGGATGGGAACATCAGAAGGAGTGTGTGAGAGCAGCCAATTGTTGTCTTCGTTAGCCAGCTGAAAATCCTCCTCCCGTTGCACTGGGATATTTGTTGGAATTTGGGGCCGAGAGGGGAGGGGGGAAACACAGCTTCCCATGCTCGCTCCTTGTTCACATCACAAAAAAAGGAAAGGACTGGCCAGCAATCTTGTTTTTCTTCCCCTGCCCTACTCCTGTGAGTTATGGGTTTCTTTCAGACAAAAAACTGCAGCCAGGAGAATTGGCAGGGAAAGAAACACGTTGAGGGATGGGAAATCAAGAGATGTTCATTGAGAGGATAGATAGATAGATAGCATGTGTGACAGAGGGAGAGCCTGAGTAAATAAACTTCATGCAGTGAGGAATTAAAGAGGAAGTTCAGAGAAAGAATGGAAGGAAACAGTCCTGTTGCTACTGAGGAAAGGTAGGCAGTGCCTGTCTTTGGATGAGGCCACATCTGAGGGGGTGGGAGAGAGGGGGAGGGAGGGAATGAGAGTGAGAGGAGGGGAGGGGGAAGAGAGACAACAATAACAGTTGGAAGGGATCTTAGGGGTTTTGTAGCCCAATGCCCTGCTCAAACAGGAGACTACCATTTCAAACAAGTGGCTGTCCAATCTTGTCTTAAAAACCTCCAGTGATGGAGCGCCCACAACTTCTGGTGGCAAGCTGTTCCACTGGTTAATTGTCCTCACTGTCAGGAAGTTTCTCCTTAGTTCCAGGTTGCTTCTCTCCTTGATTCATTTCCATCCCTTACTTCATGTCCTGCCTTCAGGTGCTTTGGAGAATAGGTTGACTGCCCTCTTCTCTGTGGCAGCCCCTCAAATATTGGAAAACTGCTATCATGTCCCTCCTAGTCCTTCTTTTCTCTAGACTAGCCAGGGGTGGGTTTGGACCGGTTCGCCTGAACCTGCCTGGGACGCTTCTGCGCATGTGCACGCGCAAACCGGTAGCGACGGGTTTTAGAACCCACTGCTGCTGCAGATCTAGCCAACTTTCAAAGCCTGCTATGCTACAACCAGTAACTGGTTCTCTTCCTGGCTAGTGAGGTTGAAAGGTATATTTAGAACATGGAACATAGAATCATAGAGCTAGAAGGGACCTCAGAGGTCTTCTAGTCCAACCCCTTGCTCAAGGCAGGAGACTTACACTATCTCAATGGCTACACTATCTTCAATCTCTTCTTGAAAACCTCCACTGATGGAGCACCCACAACTCCAGGAGGCAAGCCATTCCACTGATTAAACATCTATGGAGATTCTCAGTCATCCAAGTCATGGTTGTCCCAAAGGTGCTTTTTCTCAAAAGGCAACTGGACTTTGATTTTCCTTGAAGACGTTTCGCTTCTCATCTAAGAAGCTCCTTCAGTTCTGACTGATGGTTGGGGGACAGGTGGAAGGATTAGTTCTGGCTGGATGAACCAATATACCAGGGGTGGCCAAACTGTGGCACATGCGCCAAATGTGGCGCATTGTTGATTACAAGTGGCGCATTGCATCCTTGCGCCTACTTTTTTAAAAAAATAGGTGTCATAACTGAACCCATCTTAATATTTTCAACACCAAAGTGATCTCAGTTCAATTCGTACAGCCTTCGATAATGTTCAACTTCTCGGTGTCTGAAACTTAGAATGGAACTTGTGAGATGTTACTTTAGGCGGGTTTACAAACGTACGAATATTTTTATCGTTGTTGCCATTGCGCGTTCCTGTAACAATCGCAAACACCGCGCACTAGCAACACATCATGTGTTTGAAGTCACGTGCGAATGAGCGGCGAGCGTTCGATATGGTCAGTCAGTTCTGAGTCAGCCATCGTGGCGTGGAGTTCGAAGCAGTGTTTTATTGAGTGTACTAGCGTGGTTTTTGTATTGAGAGTGGTTGAAAGACAGATTCAAGATTGAATATATATTATAATAATAACAACAAAGTTGGAAGGGACCTTGGAGGTCTTCTAGTCCAACCCCCTGCTTAGGCAGGAAACCCTACACTACTTCAGACAAATGGTTATCCAACATCTTCTTAAAAACTTCCAGTGTTGGAGAATTCACAACTTCTGGAGGAAAGCTGTTCCACTGATTAATTGTCCTAACTGTCAGGAAATTTCTCCTTAGTTCTAAGTTACTTCTCTCCTTGTTTAGTTTCCACCCATTACTTCTTGTTCTACCTTCAGGTGCTTTGGAGAATAGTTTGACTCCCTCTTCTTTGTGGCAACCCTGAGATATTGGAACACTGCTATCATGTCTCCCCTGGTCCTTCTTTTCATTAAACTAGACATACCCAGTTCCTGCAACCGTTCTTCATATGTTTTAGCCTCCAGTCCCCTAATCCTCTTTGTTGCTCTTCTCTGCACTCTTTCTAGAATCTCAACATCCTTTTTGCATCGTGGCGACCAAAACTGAATGCAGTATTCCAAGTGTGGCCTTACCAAGGCATTATAAAGTGGTATTAACACTTCGCGTGATCTTGATTCTATCCCTCTGTTATATTATTACGTTGGTCAAATTTTGAAATGGCGTAAATTAATTAATTGAATTGCGTGATTGAGTTATTCCTTTTCCTCCCTTAAGCAAAGCAGATCCTACCCCTATCCCTATTTTACAACCTCAAACGTGAAAGTAAGAAGGTAAAAAATGTGCTTGAGTTGTATGGCGCATCTGAACTCATCTGTGAAACAATTGGCGCATGGTATGCTTAAAGTTGGCCACCACTGTAATATACCAGTCAGAACTAATCCTTCCATCCACTTCCACCACCTAGTCCTGTGATGGCGAACCAAATGGCACACGTGCCCGAAGTAGCATGCGGAGCCATGTTGCCTGGCATGGCGGCGGCACCCGTTCCTCTTCCGGGTTTCTGGTGAGCATGCATGTGTGATGGCCTTAGTGCACTGGCCTTAGTGCGTGCGGCAGTGCAGTTAACTGGAAGAGCTGGTCTTCCGTTTTCCTGCGTGAGCATGCGCGCTGGCCAGCAGATTGTCGTGCGTGCATACGCGTCAGTAATCGGAAGATTAGCTGGCCGGCACGCATGCGCATGCTGGAAATTGAAAGTTCATTTTCGAGCACGCCCATGCGCCCTGGCCAGCTCCTCTTCTGGGATGTGGCCCAGACGCGTGCGCCAGTGGTGGGTTCCTACCGGTGCGGTCCACTCTATAGCACCAGTAGTGGCCCGCTGGTGATGTCACAGTACCGGTGTGGTCAGTTGCCGATGCCTGGGCACCGCCATTTAAAAAATTTTTTTAAAAAAATTTATAATATAAAATTTAAAATTTATAATAGGCAGGCGCTATCTCCATTCCCCTCCCTTCAGCAGTCCGAGAAGCCACGAATGTGCGGTGATGATCCTAGACATTTTCGCACGTCCGATGCTTCTTGAGCTGCTGAGGGGAGGGGGAACGGGCGGCAGGAGCCTAGGATCATCGATTGGGGAGAAGCATTCAGGCCAGACGGAGCCTCCTAGAAGAACTGCTGCCGCGGTCTTGCTGCTCCCGCTGCGGGGGGCTGGGTTGCGGGTGGGCAATCCCCCCCCCACTTCTCCGGCCGCTGCCAAGCTCCTGAGGCCCATGCCCACCCGGTCACATGGCTGGCAAGCCACACCCACAAAATAAGCCACACCCACAGAGTGGTAGTAAAAAAATTAGGAACCTGCCCCTGCCGTGCGCTCTTCCTTTTTGGCACTTGGTGCCGAAAAGGTTCGCCATCACTGATCTAGTCAGAACTGAAGAAGCTTCTTGGATGAGAAGTGAAACGTCTTCCTCAAGGAAAAAAACATAGTCCTGTTGCCTTTTGAAAAAGCACCTTTTGAGAATTCCACGTATTTATTCTCAGGTCAGGAAATTTCTCCTTTCTTCTAGGTTGTATCTCTCTGACAAACTTCCACTCATCCCTTCTTGTCCTGCCCTCACATGCTTTGGAGAACAAAACAATCCCCTTTTTTCTGACAACCTTTCAAGTACTGGAAGACAGTTATAAATAAATAAATATATATAAATAAATAAATAAATATAAATAAATGTTATCTTCGATAAGCAAATCATATCCAGCTCCCTCAGCCATCCATCATACAATTCAATCTCCAATCCCCTAATCATCTTTGTTGCTCTTCTCTGCACACTTTCCAAGGTCTCAACCTCTTTTTTTATATCGGGTGACCAAAACTGGATGTGGTATTCCAAGTATGGTCTCACCAGTGCAGTATAAAGCGGTACTATCACTTCTCGTATTCTTGATGCTATCCCTTTGTTGATGCAGTACAGGATTGCGTTGGCTTTTTTTTGGCAGCTGCAACACATTGGGGCAGGCTTCCACATCTGGAAATGGAGAACGCCATTCTCCAACAGCAAGTAAAATAAAGGAAATTCGGATTTGTAGAGAGGATAACGAAAGCTATGTCTGTTTCATTTGCCTGCTCTGAGATCTCGGAGGCACAGTAATTCGTTTTTAAATCAATCTCAGATGTGCCGTATTTTCCTTTGCCGAGAACACAAACGTGTTCCGGAATGCAAGTATCAAAATGAGGCCTTTGTTGAGATGGCTGTAATAATAGAATCTTGCAAGTCTGATTGTGCAGCTGGTTGGACGAGAAGAACTCCAGGGTCCCTCCCATCTGTTATTCTATTTAATTTAATTTAATTTAATTTAATTTAATAATAAAATTTCTATGCCGCCCAACTCCCAGGGGACTCTGGGCGGCTAACAACAAGTAAAAACATATAGTCAATAAGAAAAACAATTTAAAAACATATTAAAATGCAATCCATACCAAAAAAGATCTTTTTTGGTCTATATTCTGCTTGTCTTCCTCCCTCTTCTTATAATCCAATGAATGAAGAAAGGGTCTCTTTGAGCCACTTCCAAATGTTATCTCACTGTTCTGGACTTTAAAAATAGAAATAGCATGGATATATTACTGTACTAAGAAGTACTTATGTTGCAGAGCAAACTTGTAATTTACAATTCCCATTTCTCTTCTCAACTGTAGTACCATGATGTTAATGCCAGTCCATCTGTCCACTAAGATAATAAAACCAACATTGGTCTCTAAATACAAGTAGTCCTCAATATATGACTGCAAGTGAGCCCAAAATTTATGTTGCTAAATAAGACATTTATTAAGCGAATGTTGCCCCATTTTACGACCTTTCTTGCCACCGCTGTTAAGTGAACCACTGCAAGTGTTAGGTTAGTAACATGGTTGTTAAGTGAATCTGGATTCCCCGTTGCTTGTCAGAAGGTCACAAAAGGGGATCACATGATCCCGGGACACCGCAACCATCATAAATATGAGTCAGTGGCCAAGTGGCTGAATTTAGATCTCATGACCTTGCGGATGCTGCAACGGTCATAAGTGTGAATAACGGTCATAAGTCACTTTTTCCAGTGCCATTGTAACTTTGAACAGTCACTAAATGAACTGTTGTAAGTCGAGAACTATACCAGCAATTATAAAAATTATAAAAAAGGGTGTGCAGAACCTCCTCAGTTGCACAAAGCAACATTCCCAAACTGAAAGGGCCCCTCCAGGGGTGGGTTCCTCCCAGTTCGGACCAGATCGCCCGAACCGTTAGCAACCCGCTGGTGACATAATTTTGGCGTCACGGATCCGGTTCTGTCTGTGCCGGTCCGTGCTCACCGCCATCTTTTTTTCTGAATTTTCGGCTGATTTTTCTGTGTTTGAATGGCTTCACAGCATTCTGTGCTTTGAAAAAAGCCCGCCCGCCCACCCCCGGGTTAATACTGACCTTTATTTCTTCTTCGCCGGAAGGACAGCTGATAAGCTCCTCAGCTGTGTTTTGGGCTGAATCCGCCTTCTGAGCATGTGCGGAATAAAATCGCGCGAGGGGATGCGTGCGTGCGAGCGAAGCTTGCGCACATGCGCGAAACATCGTGACGCAAACCCGTGGCGAAGGTAAATGAAACCCACCCCTGGGCCCCTCCCAGCATCAAATACAAACTTTCTACTTCAATCTCTCAAATTACAGATGATTGAATGCAGGACAGGTGTCAAATGACTTCGTAGCTGGATATAGATCAAGTCATGATAAGATAAATATGGGTATTGTGTTTCACAAAAATATGCACCATGTGGTTTCTTGCCTCTACTGTATTATCTGCTTAGTGGTGCGTAACCGTAACTAAGCAAACACAAACTTCGCTGCTTTCTGACAAGTGTGAGAAACGGCTAGGAGAGTACAATACCCTATACTAGCGAGTGTAAAATTCTCATTCGTGAACAGCTACAATGAGAGTACAATATTGCGAAGCTGCAAAAAAACCGCAGGAAAATCCCCATTTGGGATGTTAACATGGTTGCACATAAACGTAGCATGCAGCACAATAAGAGACAGAAATGCAAGTAGTCCTCGATTTACAACGGTTCATTTAGTGACCAAAGTTACAACAGCATTGAAAAATGTGACCATTTTGCGCATTCACAACCATTACAGCATTTCCCCCCCCCCATGGTCACGTGATCAAAATTCAGATGATTGGCAGCTGACTCGTATTTATGATGGTTGCAATGTCCTGCGATGTAATCACTTTTCGTAATCTTCTGACTAGCAGAGTCAATGGGCAAGTTAGAATCACTTAACAACCGTCTTACTAACTTAACAACTGCCAGGATTCACTTAACAACGATAGCAAGAAAGGTCATAAAATGGGGCAAAGCTCACTTAACAAATGTCTCATTTATCAACAGAAATGTTGGGCTCCATTGTGGCCATAAGTAGAGGACTACCTGTATTGGATGAAATTGGATTATTTTGCATTGGGCATGCTACCTGAAGCCACTTAAAAGACTCAACTTCCACCTGCCTGACTGGCTTTGCAAACACAATTCTACGCATGTTTACTCCAGAGGAAATCTCACTCCAAAGAGATTAGAGCACACTTGCAGGACAGCCTGACAGCGGCTATCCTAAATATCTTTATTAATTCCCAAACAGCTCAGTAGGACTTTCTCCTAAACAGAATGCCATTCTGATGATTAAACAGATTCTTGAGGATCTGCAGATACATTTACACAATTAAGGGTCCACCGTGCTGAAGGAGACATATTTTTCCAGGATTCTGCAGTTCTTGGTCTTTTCACTTTTAAAAAAACCATTCTGTCTGTCCTTGCTTCGTTTTAGGATGAAATGATAACACTAAGGTGACTGTCCTGCTTTTGGTGGGACAGTCCCGCTTTTTAATCATTTGTCCCGCGTCCCGCGGTGTTTCAAAAAAGTCCCGCTTTTTTAATTTGAATTTGCCCTGCACACCCCTCTGCCTCCTGCCTCGCCTGCCTCCTCCTGCCAGGCGGGGAGGGAGGGCAGTGAGAGGGGCAGCGGCGGTCTTGCCTGTTCGTCGCCGCAGAGCCGAAGAAGCTGGTGGCGTTCGCTGTGCGGGGCTTCCCCCGCCCGCTTTCCCCGGCCGCTGGGACGCTGCCATTTGCGTTCTTTTGCCCTCTGTGCAAGCAGAACGCTTTGCGCATGCACAGAGGGCAAAAGACCGTAAATGGCGGAGTCCCGGCAGCCGGGGAAAGCGGGTGGGGGAAGCCTTGCGCCGCGAACGCCACCAGCTTCTTCGGCTCTGCAGCGACGAACAGGTAAGCCTGCGCCGGTAGGAACCCACCCCTGGCTGCGATGAAGGGGGGTTGTTTGGGGGGGTGCACAAAGCTGCAGGATAAGAGAGACGGACCCCTCCCGTTTTGCTCCCCTAGAAACTCCCCCTCATCAATGGTGTCCCGCTTTACAAATATTAAAACCTGGTTACCTTAGATAACACAGACCAAAATCAGGAAAAGCATCTTAGGTAGTAAAGAGGGAAAGGGACTCACCATGATCACTTTTACGTTGTGAAACGAATTAGAAGAAAGCCTTAGATTTCAAGCTCTCTTGGCTTGCAAAGTTCCTCAGCCGCACCATTTACACACCTGGCTCTCTCTTAACCCCCTCACGTGCTCCTTAGAAAACGTGGGCTGGTGAAGGCCTTGTGGGTTGACATGGGAGGGCAAGCAGGAAGTTGGGTTTGTATACAAGCACATGGGAAGAATAGAGTGAGTCAGAGATGGGAAGTCAACACTGAGACGGAAATTAATAGGGAGGGACCTACGACCGGAGAGGTCCATTGTGTTCAAAGTAGACTTTGGGTTAATAAATCAGAATAACATAGTTGGGTGGGACCTTGGAGGTCTTCTATTCCAACCCCCTGCTCAGGCAGGAAACCTTACACCACTTCAGACAAATGGTTAGCCAACATCTTCTTAAAAACTTGGCAGTGTTGGAGCATCCACAACTTCTAAAAGCAAGTTGTTCCACTGATTAATTGTTCTCACTGTAAGAAAATTTCCCCTTATTTCTAGGTTGCTTCTCTCCTTGTTTAGTTTCCATCCATTGCTTCTTGTCCTTGTCCTCAGGTGCTTTGGAGAATAGCTTGACTCCCTCTTCTTTGGGGCAGCCCCTGAGATATTAAAACACTGCTGTCATGTCTCCCCTGGTCCTTTTCTCTAGACTAGACATACCCAATTCCTGCAACCGTTCTTCATATGTTTTGGCCTCCAGCACCCTTTGTTGCTCTTCTCTGCACTCTTTCCAGAGTCTCAACATCCTGTTTTATATTGTAGTGACCAAAACTGGATGCAGGATTCCAAGTGTGGTCTTACCAAGGCTTTGGTTTTTTTAAAAAATAATTTTTATTGAACAATTTAAAAACAATGAAAAAAAAACCAAATACATACATACAAAATATACATATATACAAAATCAAAATACAAAAACATAACATCTACATTACAGGACATAAACTCACATAACATAATCGTACAGAACATATAACAATTTATCATCTTCCATTTCGCAGTTTTGCGTATCGCTTTATCCTCCTTCTTTCTATTTCTATATCACATTATACCTTGAATTTATCTATGTTAACATATTACTTAATTCTTACCTTGTTATTCTTCTTCTCTATCTTTTAACATCCAATCTGACTCAATCCAACTTTCTCCTCATACTGTATACATATTGCTATCTACTTAGTTTTATTTTTGTGTTCTAACCAATTATACCATTTCGTCCATATTTTGTAAAACTCTGTTTTGTCTTTATCTTGAATTTCCAATGTTAATTTACTCATTTCCGCACATTCTAATATTTTTGTAATTATTGTTGTGCTTGAAGGGACAGTTTCCGTTTTCCAGTGTTGGGCATATGTTATCCTGGCTGCAGTTACGATATGTAAAATGAGAAGATGTAGGGTCTCCTGCTTGGGCAGGGGGTTGGACTAGATGACCTGCAACGTCCCTTCCAACTCTGTTAATCTGTATCTTGATTATTTTTGTTTATATTCTCTTTCATAATTCCTAACAAAAATAATTCCAGTATTAATTGTAGTTTTTGTTGTAAAATTTCATTTATCCATCTCTGGATTCTCTTCCAATATCTCTTTGCCTCTGGGCACTTCCACCACATGTGGTAGTACGTCCCCAGTTGTTGCCTGCACTTCCAACATTTTGGAGACATATTGGGAGCAATTTTGGCCAATCTTGCCGGAGGAAGATGCCAGCTATAAAACATCTTATATATGTTTTCTTTATAAAATGATGCCATGGTTAATTTGTAATTTTGGTTCCATATTTTTCCCAGTATTTTAATTCAATCGTATAGCCGAAATTTTGTGCCCAGGTCACCATCACCTCTTTTACAATCTCTTCCTCTATTTTAATGCTTAGTAAACAGTTGTATAATTTTGTTATCATTTTTTTCTTCTGTTCCCAATAAAATTTTATCTAACTCTTGGTAATCTTTTTGGAATCTGAATTGTGTTAAAGCTTTTTTATATCTCGTTTGAATTTGCAGGTATGGTCACCAATCTATTTTTATTCCTTTCAATGCCAAATTCTCTCTTGATTTTAAGTTATTTTGTTCATACAATAATTGTTTATATATAATTTTTTTGTCCAAATCTATAACATTGGGGTACATTGTGGCTTCCATCGGAGATATCCATTTAGGCATTTCAATATAGTATTTCTTTTTAATTTCCTTCCAATCTTATAATAATGTTCCCCTAACATGGTGTCGCTGAAAATATTTATGCGTTTTTTGTTTCTCCTCCCAAACAAAATTATGCCATCCTGTTTGCAAATCATGTCCTTCTATGGTTAGTAGTCTTTTGTTGGTGAGCATTATCCATTCCTTTATCCAGGTTGTTATCGTTGCCTGATGGTATGTTTTCCAGTCTGGTAAACCAAAACCTCCCAAGTTCCTTTTGTCTTGTAGTAGCTTTTTTTTAATCCTAGGCTTTTTACCATTCCAAATAAATTTCAAGATTGATTTGTCCAATTCTGTGTAAAATTTATTCCCAATTTTTATTGGAGCCGTTTGAAATAAATAAAGAATTTTTGGTAATATGTTCATTTTTATTATAGCTATTCTCCCAATTAAAGAAATTTGTAATTTTGACCAAGTCTCCAAATCTTTTTGAATTTTTTGCAACAATTTTATATAATTATCTTCTTTTATCGTCGAGCATTAGGCTGTCAGCCAAATATCGAGATATTTAATTTTTTTACTCGTCTGGATTCCCAATCTGTTTTCCAATTCCTTGTCTTGTTTCTTTGTAAGATTTTTTGTTATTATTTTTGTTTTGTCCTTATTAATCTTTAAGCCAGCTACTGTTCCAAATTTTTCTATTTCTGACAAAAGTTCAGGTCCTAAATTTTGGGGGTCTTCGAGAATGAATACCATATCATAGGCAAACGCTTGTATTTTGTATTGTTCTTTTTAAATTTCCAATCCTTTGATTTCCTGATTGTTTCTTACTCGATTCAGAAGAATTTCTAATGACAAAATGAATAATAGGGGGGATAGTGGACACCCTTGTCTGACGCCTTTCAGGACATTTATTGTTTCAGTCATGTCTCCATTAATCATAATTTTAGCTGGTTGTAGTGAATAAATTGATTCAATTATTTTAGTAAATTTATCGCCAAATTGCATATACTTTAGTTGTGTTAAGAGAAATTTCCAATCCAAATTATCAAAGGCTTTTTACGCGTCTACAAATATTAATGCCAATTGTTTGTCAGGGTGTGCCTCATAATATTCCAAAACATTAATGACCATTCTTGTGTTATTACGAATTTGTCTTTTTGGGAGGAAACCATTTTGCTCAGAGTGTATAATTTGATTTAATATTGGTTTTAAACTTTCCGCCATTATTGTTACAAATATTTTATAATCTGAATTCAACAAAGAAATTGGTCTATAATTTTTAATTCAGCAGTTGTCTGTGTCGTCTTTCGGTATTAAACTTATGTACGCCTCTCCCCATGATTTCGGCATTTTAGCTTTCTCTAACACGTCATTGTATAATTCTAACATTTTGTCTTCTATACTACCGTATTTTCCGGAGTATAAGGCGCACCGGAGTATAAGACGCACCTTAATTTTTGGGGAGGGAAATAGAGGGGAAAAATCTGCCTACCAGGTATTCATCTGGCTAACGTCCTTAGTCTGGTCAGCTTCAGCACATTATTTTATCCCCTGGTTAGGACTTAAAAAAAACCTTCGGAGAGAGTAACAATGAAAGAGCATGCAAGCCAGTAAGAGCTGGGAAGATCATTAGCACCTGGTTAGGACTAGAAAAAAACTTATTCGGAGCAAGTAGAGCAATGAAAAAAAATTCTGCAAAAACTTAGGGCAGGAAAAACATTCTTTGGAGAGAGTAACAATGAAAAAGCCTGCAAGGTAAGAGCTGGGAAGATCGTTAGCACCTAGTTAGGGCTGGAAAAAAAGCTCCGAAAAAGCTACATTCAGAGTATAAGACGCACCCAAATTTTCAGCCACTTTTAGGGAAGAAAAAGGTGCATCTTATACTCCAAAAAATACGGTATCTTGAAATTTGTTGTATATCTCCGATGGAAGTCCATCTGGCCCAGGTGGTTTATTATTATTTTTTTGTTTTTGATGGCCTCTTTTAATCCCATAAGCGTAATTTCCCTATTGAGCATTATTTGCTTTTCCTCCGGCAAGATTGGCAAACTTTGGCTATTCAAGTAGGCCTTGATGTCGTCTTCCTTGATATCGTCTTGTTTGTATAATATCTTGAAGAAGTTATGGATACTCTTCTTCTTTTCTTCTAGTCCAATGTTGTAGATTCCCTTCTTCATCTTTGAGTTGTTGAATTGTCCTATTTGCTTTTTGTTTCCTTAATTTTATGGGCTAACCATCTCCCAGGTTTATTTGCATGCTCAAAAATTTTTTGTTTCATCCTTTTGATATTACGGCTTATTTCTTCCTGTGTGGCCAAATTGATCATGTGTTTTGTTAATTCCCTTGCCTCTTTATATTTATTGTTTAATGGTTCACTCTGCATTAGTAGTTCTTGCTCTTTTAATTTTGTATTCAATATTTCCAACTTTTTCTTTTTTTTCTTTGTGTTTCCTTGCTGTATACGCAATTGTTAATCCTCTCGTGTACGCTTTCATTGTGTCACAAACATTTTGGGTTGACGTTTGTTCTTTAGTGTTTTCTTTGGAAAAATAGCCCAGTTCTTTCTCAATCTTTTGGATATGTTCTTTTTCTTTTACAATACTTTGGTTAAGTGTCCATCTAATTGTCCTTCTCTTTTTCCCTCTCCATTTTATTACTAATGGGTGATGGTCAGTGATGGGTTCCTACCGGTGTGGTCCACTCTATAGCACCAGTAGCGGCCCGCTGGTGACGTCACAGTACCGGTGCGGTCGGTTGCCGGTGCCTAGGCGTCGCCATTTTTTTTAAAAAAAAATTTACATTTAAAAAAAAAATTTCTTCTGCGCATGCCCAGAAGCTGAGCTTCCGGCACTGCGCATGTGCTGCCTTCCTACCCCACAGTGAGTCCAAGCAGGGGAGGATGGCTGAGGGAGCGTGTGAGATGCTGAAAGAATGGGCGACAGGAGCTATCTCCATTCCCCTCCCTTCAGCAGTCCGAGAAGCCACGCCCACCCGGTCACATGGCCAGCAAACCACGCCCACCCGGTCACATGACTGGCAAGCCACACCCACAAAATAAGCCACACCTACAGAGTGGTAGTAAAAAAATTAGGAACCCGCCCCTGGTGATGTTCAGCCCATTTATTAGGTAAGATGTCTATTTTTTCTGTATCCATTGTCAGCTCTGAGTTTGTCCATGCCATGTCTATTCGGGACCACGATCTATGAGGGTGTGAGTAAAACGTGTACTGTTGATTCTGTGGGTTTAACTTTCTTCAAGTATCCTGTAAATCTAATTCTTTGATCATGTTTAAGTAGGTGGTATCTTGATCTTGATTATATACCTGTTAAAGTAGCCTAGAATTGCATTGGCTTTTTTGTCAGCTGTAGCACACTACTGGCTCATATTTAAACGATTGTCCACTAGGACTCCAAGATCCCTCTCACAGTTACTGCTATTAAGCCTGTAATTCCTTGTCTGTATATTTGATTTTTTTTTTTTTGCCTAAGTGTAAAAACCTTACTTTTCTCACCGCTGAGTCGAGATCAATCAGTCAATCAATCAAATCTTGGCAGGATTCTGGAGCTTCACAGAAGCCAGTTTGAAAAACTCAGGCCAATTTAGTTCCCAATTCTGAAGAATATCCCAATTCTTCAATAACAGCCACTGTGCAGCAAAATTAAAGAATCAGGAGGCAGCAGCGGTGAAATCTACTTACCTTCCCTACTAGTTCAGAAGCACGTGCTCGGCACGCGCGCACACAAACCTTCGTTGGGTCTGCTTTTTTATCATCTGCGCATGCGCAGAAGGCTTTGTGCCTGCACAGAGAGTTAAAAACCAGGCAGTGATGACGTCGGGTGGGTGGGCGGAGCCTCGCACTGCCACCGCTATTGGTTCTCCAAACCACCCACCGCCGCTAGCTACTCGCCCGAACCGGGCTGAACCGGGAGCATTTTACCACTGGGAAGCAGGTGTTATCAGGGAGCCGCTGATGTCAGGTATCCTTGATTTTTCCAAATTAAGTGCATAATCCTGCATGAGGACAAACATCTAGAAACAGTGTAAATCAGGGTGCCCAACCCCCGGGGCGAAGCCCAGTACCAGGCTGTGGCTTGTTTTGAATTAGGCTGTCGAAGTGACGTTGCATGCATGCAGCTACATTTGCGCAACTGATGGGCGTGTGTGCCCGCCACTCACACAAATAGAGCTACATATGCATGTGCGTGCTCACACGCCACTTGTGTGGGACCATCCCATGTGTGTCCCCCCACACACAGGTCCGCAATGCCGGAAAAATTGGGGCCCGCTGGTGTCGATAATGACAGTCCATTGAAGCAAAACAACTTTCTCCTGTTTTGTGCCCATCCGAGGAAGAATGGAAAGTGTTTTTTTATTCAATAGTCTGAATAGTATGAAACCATTTGGTTCCTGGTCCTCTGAAGACAGTAGGTTTAGCAAGAGCCGAGATGGCGCAGTGGTTAAATGCAGCACTGCAGGCTACTGCTAGTTCAGCAGTTCAGCTGTTCAAATCTCACCGGCTCAAGGTTGACTCAGCCTTTCATCCTTCTGAGGTCAGTAAAATGAGGACCCAGATTGTTGCCGAGATGCTGAGGGTGCCTGAGTTTTATGCCTTCTGTTGGGTTTTTGAATTTGAGCTTGTATTCTGATTGGTTGTCAGGCTTCCATGGGGTCATGCAGGGGTAACTTTGTAGGTTGTCTTTTGAGTCCCAGGCTTGGTTGAGCCTTGCTGGGTGATGATGTAATGAAAGGGCTTTGGGCAATTCCTACTATGGCTCTGCCTGAAGGAGGTAGGTCCGAGGTGGCGTAGTGGTTAGAGTGCAGCATTGCAGGCAACTTCAGCTGACTGCTAGCTGCAGTTCAGCTGTTCAAATCTCACCAGGCTCAAGGTTGACTCAGCCTTCCATCCTTCCGAGGTGGGTAAAATGAGGACCCAGATTGTTGGGGGCAAGAGGCTGAACTCTGTAAACCGCTTAGAGAGGGCTGTAAAATACTAAGAAGAAACACTATATAAGTCTAAGTGCTATTGCTATTGCTATTGCTATTGCTTTCTTTGTTATGTAAAATAGATTGGCCCAGGCCTTAATGGCCCATTGACAAGGGGGGGGGCTGAGTTTCTGCCTCCCTTTTAGGGGAAATATTCTGCCCTTTTAATATTTCCTGAAATATCTCATTTTCCTAGGAGAAGGGTGGGTGCTAACTTCCTATGGAAGATCTTTGAGCCCCCCTCCCCTCCCCTCCCCTCCCCGTCATTTAGTCTGACATCTTCCAAGCTGTTGCCAGCAATATAATAACCCCTTTTCAAACCGGGCAGTCAGAACAGGACAAGAACAGCACCCTGCGTGGAATGTATTGTGGCTTAATCGTGCCTTCGAAAGGATCTTGGGAAACTAAGCGGGAAGGAGTGAGAAAATAACAAGGAAATTATTTGATTGGGATACTAATTGTCTTCTGCTCCAAGGAAAGTGGGTTTTAATGAATGTTTTCTTAAACCTCCCTGCTGTTTGAGGCAGTCATGCTGTGGCTTTAAGCAGACAAAAAAATGCAGGTTTTTGTCTCTTTCCACCCCTAGTCTCCCCACGGGAATCTAGCAGAATAACACAACAAAGTTAGAAGGGACCTTGGAGGTCTTCTAGTCCAACCCCTCGCTTAGGCAGGAAATCCTATCCCATTCCAGACAAATGGCTGTCCAATCTCTTCTTAAAGACCTCCAGTGTTGGAGTACCCGCAACCTTTGGAGGCAAGCAGTTCCACTGGCTAATTATTCCCACTGTCAGGAAATTTCTCCTGATTTCTAGGTTAGCTATCTCCTTGGTTAGTTTCCATCCATTGTGTCTTGTCCTGCCTTCTGGTGCTTTGGAGAATAGGTTGACCCCCTCTTCTTTGGGGCAGCCCCTCAAATATTGGATCACTGTTATTATGTCACCCTTAATCCTTCATTAAACTTTTGTTGTTGTTAGTTGCGAAGTCATGTCCGACCCATCGCGGCCACATGGACAACGTTCCTCCAGGCCTTCCTGTCCTCTACCATCCTCTGGAGTCCATTTAAGCTCACGCCGACTGCTTCAGTGACTCCATCCAGCCACCTCATTCTCTGCCGTCCCCTTCTTCTTTTGCTCTCAATCGTTCCCAGCATTAGGCTCTTCTCCAGTGAGTCCTTCCTTCTCATTAGGTGGCCAAAGTATTTGAGCTTCATCTTCAGGATCTGGCCTTCTAAGGAGCAGTCAGGATTGATCTCCTTTAGGACTGACCGGTTGGATCGCCTTGCAGTCCAAGGGACTTGCAGGAGTCTTCTCCAGCACCATAGTTCAAAGGCCCAAATTCTTTGGCGCTCAGCCTTTCTTATGGTCCAACTTTCACAGCCGTACATTGCAACTGGGAAAACCATAGCCTTGACTATACGCACTTTTGTTGGCAGGGTGATGTCTCCGCTTTTTAGTATGCTGTCTAGATTTGCCATAGCTTTCATTAAACTAGCCATACCAAATTCCAGCAACCTTTCTTTATGTGTTTTAGCCTCCAGTCCCCTAATCATCTTTGTTGCTCTTCTCTGCCCTCTTTCTAGAGTCTCAACATCCTTTTTATATCATGGGAATCATTTGCAGCATTTCAAGTGTGGTCTTACCAAGGCATTATAAAGTGGTATTAACACTTCATGTGGTTCTTGATTCTATCCCTCTAGCTCAGTGTTTCTCAAATAGTGGGGCGGGCCCCCCTGGGGGGGGCGGAGCGATGCCAGGGGGGGCACGTGTGACCCCGGGGAACATGCGTGGTCCCTCTCGATTGATTCCCCTGGACGGGGAATGTTTTCCCAGTTGCACGCTGCTCCGAGCCCAGAAGAGTAGGTGGCCAGGCGGGGCAGGGCGGCTGCATGGGTTCTTGTTGTTCTCGGCGGGCGCCATGGTAGCCATGAACGGCATGGTGAACCTGCTGCTGGACAAGGAGGAGCATCCTCTGCAGCTGGGCGAAAGCTTCGAACGGCACCCTAAAACCTCCTTCCACACCATTCGCTGTGAGTGCCTGGCAGAGGCGGCGCTTATGGGCCAGGCTGGTGACCCCAAAACATCGGCTTGATTAAGCTGGCCTGGCCCCGTGTCAAAAGAGGGCCCTAACCACGGTAGCCTATGCCTGCCTAACCGAAAACAGGCTCCACTGAGTTCAGTGTGACTTACTCCCAGGTAAGTGGGTAGAGCAGCCTTCCCCAGCCAATAGTTTGCTTGCAGCTTATAATAAGTAAAATAATAAACGTTAACACTAAAATTCCATTGGGGCCCAGATCGGAGAGTTGGGGGGGCGCGAAATGTTTACTTCTTCCTAGGGGGGGCGTAACAGAAAATATTTGAGAAGCACTGCTCTAGCTCAAGTTTTTGTCACCCGCAGAACTGTCAGAAACAGGGTCATCAACCTGAGTTCAATAAACAGAGCGAAGAAGGCAGATGTTTTATTGCTGTGGATTGTGAAAAGAAAGGCAGCGACACAGTGAATTTTCGTACAGATCCTCGTCTTAACCATGCAAGGAAATTACTAACCAAGCTTGTTCCCCTGTTGCTTTATCTTATGATGCCCCCACCTGTCCAGAATTTCCAATTTTTTTTAATGTCAGGATGGAAAAATCGTAGATTGCCAACATTCCTTCTGTGCCCACCCAGAATTGCTAGAGCTAAAAATTCCACTGTGCCTTAAAGATACTTAAAAAAGCCAGTTTCCCCCTTAAAACTCCTGACGGCCCCTCCAGAAATGCCCTCGGTCCCCAGCCGCTATTGAAATGCAGTCTCCCTAGGCTACTCTGACCCAGGTTGGCCCCTCAGACAACACACACAGGCTTAAATGCAAAAACCGACTCACCTTAAATATTTGGAATAGGCTGAGCATCTTGCTTCCAATGGAGGGGGTCTATGGAGGTCTGTGAAGATTCTCAGTCATCCAGGTCATGGTTGTCCCAAAGGTGTTTTTTTCAAAAAAAAAGCAACTGGGCTTTGTTTGTTTTTCCTTGAAGATGTTTCGCTTCTCATCCCAGAAGCTTCTTCAGTTCTGACTGAATGATGCAGAACGGAAGGACTGCAAGGAATATCTGTTCTCCGCCATTCAGTTAGAACTGAAGAAGCTTCCTAGGATGAGAAGCGAAATTCCTTCAAGGAAAAACCATGACAAATCCATCACTGGTGGTCTTCAAAAAGAGACTGGACAACTTTAGAATTTAGAATTCTGGGAGTTGAAGTCCACAAGTCTTAAAGTTGCCAAGTTTGAAGACCCCTGGTTTAAACCAAAGCAGAGCTCGTATCACAATACAGGGAGTCCTCAACTTACGACCAAAATTAAGCCCAACATTTCCGTTGCTGAGTGAGACATTTGTTAGGTGAATTTTGCCCCACTTCACGTCCTTTCTTACCACAGCTGCTAAGTGAACCACTGGAATGGTTAAGTTAGGAACATGGTTGTTAAGTGAATCAGGCTTCCTTATTGACTACTTTTCAGGTGGTCACAAAAGGGGATCACATGACTCCGGGACACTCCGACCGTCATAAATATGAGCCAGTTGCCCCACGCCCAAATTTTGTACATATGACCATGAGGATGCTGTGAAAAACTGTCATATCTCACTTTTTTCAGTACCGTTGTCACTTCGATCACTAAATGAACTGTCGTAAATCGAGGACTATCTGTACTGTGGCTGCCATCTTGATTTTTGTGAAAATCAGACATGCAGGTAGAATGAAAGGAACCCTAGACAATATCCAACTCAGTGCAGGAAGAATTTTTTTTTTTACTTTTTAGCACAAATTACTATAATTTATTGGAAGTTACGGGAAAGACTAAGATGTTGCATAATTTCACTGGAAATCTTATTTGCACCCTTAATCCAGAAGTTAAGCCACTGAGATGCATTCTCAAATGCATGCTAAAATTATGGAAGACTACAGCTGCATTTTTTTTCCTGGCTACTGAAAGTTTTCCCGGCTTTGGGCATTTTAAGAGCCGAGGTGGTGCAGCAGTTAGAGTGCAGTACTGCAGGCCACGTTAGCTGACTGTGATCCGCAGTTCAGCGGTTCAAATCTCACCGGCTCAGGGTTGACTCAGCCTTCCATCCTTCCGAGGTGGGTAAAATGAGGACCCAGATTGTTGGGGGCAATGTAAATAATATACATTGCTTACTGGTGTAAACCGCTTAGAGAGTGCTTGCACTATGAGGCGGAATATAAGTCTCACAAATAAATAAATAAATAAATTCCAACCCAGCCAATTTCAATTTTGAAAGACGGTACCGTTAAAACGATTTAACAGTGATTAAATGTTAAGAATTTAAACTCGTTTGCCTAATGTAACATCTTGACCAGGTTGTTTTTCACACGCTGTAAAAATTTCAGCAGATACAGTAACTTGCTTTCAGACTACCAGACTTCCCATACAGGTAGTCCTCAACTTACGACCACAATTGAGCCCAACATTTCTGTTGTTAAGCGAGATAGTTGTTAAGTGAATTTTGCCCCATTTTACGACCGTTCTCGACACGGCTGTTAAGGGAACCACTGCAGTTGTTAAATGAGTCACACGGTCGTTAAGCAAATCTGGGTTCCCCATTGACTTGACTTGCCAGAAGGTCGCAAAAGGGGATCACATGACCCCGGGACACTGCAAACGACATAAATGCGAGTCGGTCGCCAAGCATTGGAATTTGGTCACGTGACCATGGGGAGGCTGCAACGGTCATAAGTTGAAAAACCATTGTAATAAGTGCCGTTGTAACGCTGGTCATTAAATGGATGGTTATAAGTCGAGGACTACCTGAAATTAACGTTGTCCTTTCTCTGTGTTTAAACTTTTTTTTACTACATTTCTATCCCACCGCATAAACAGGGAGGGCAAAAAAGTCAAGATGGCAGCCTTACTGCTTTTCTGTGTGTGCTACAAAACACGTTAAACAGAGATGGGGCTTCGATTATGCGAATGTGACCTTCAACCAGGGGTGGGCTGCTGGGGGTTCGCAGGGGTTCGGGAGAACCTCTAGCTAAGATTCTGTGCAGTTCGGAGAACCCCCAAATCCCCCCCTGGCTGGCCCCACCCACCCTGCCCCTCCCAGGAGTCCCCACGCAGCCTGTTTTGGACGCAGGTAACTGCAGGGCGCGTGCGGAGGCTCGGGGAGGGCGAAAAATGGGCCTACTGGAAGTTTGGGAAGGCTGGAAACGGGCCTTCCCGAACTTCCGGTAGTCCCGTTTTCAGCCTCCAGAGGGCCTCCGGAGCCTGAAGAGGCTGTTGTCGCCCTCCGGAGCCCTGGGAGGGCAAAAACGCCCCCCCCCCCCCGTGTTGTGGTGCAGGAGGCCAACTAGGCCACACCCACGCCCACCCAGCAACCAGGCAGAGAATCCCTTAGTAAAATTTTTGAAGCCCACCCCTGCCCTCAACTCAACCATTTAACACACACACACACACCCCGACACCCTGGTACAGAACTCAAAGCTACATATTTGCCCCCGCTTTACCAAAACAACAACCCTGCAGGTAGTCTGTGATCAGAGAGATCGACTGGCCTGAGATTCCCCCAGTAAGGAAGCATAGGGACTCAATTATTATTATTTTTTTTGCCATTAGATGCAGTGGAAATAAACAGCCGACCACTAGGGCTCACGCCCCTGTAGATCTTTCATCTCTCTTTCTACTCTACCCCCTTGCAATGACCCTGTAGCCTTTAACATTGTGATCGCAGGCAGAAATCCAGCCGGGGAGAGCTTTGGCCACCGTGAACATGGGCAAAGTGAAGGCGCCAAGGATTTCCTGCCTCCTGTGAAGCAATTCAAAGGCATTTGGGTTTCCAGCTGCTCTTACTCCCTTCCTGGCTCACCGTTGGGACTGGATAGTTGGTGTGACCTTGATGTCCTTGTTGTCCAGCCTGCCCACCCCACCCACCCCGGGTTCGAGTCTGCGACCCGTCGCCTTGTCTCATCTGCCTTGTTCCTGGAGAGTTTGCATCTTCAAAATCTGGAAGAGGATTCGTTGGACGTCTTCATCCATGTGGCCCTGAGAGCAGCAAAAAAGGAAAAGAAAAAAGATGAGATTGTGAACATCTGGAGATGTTCCTCAGCATCTAACCAAGTGTTTTGGCTGATAGTGTTGTGCCTTGCCCGCGTCCAGCGCAGATGATGGAGGATCCGGAGGACGTGGAGCCGCTCATGGTACAGCAGTACCAGCCCATGTGCCTGGCACCGGAGTCGGCCAGTGATGAAGACTCAGTGCCAGAGCAGGACGATCAGCCAGGACCTTCTGCACCTGCGCAGCAGAGTGAATCATCAGGGGATGAAGAGCCTCTGCTGGATGCTAGGGCTCGTAGAGCAGCCAGCAGACAGGACTGGCTTAGCAAGTGTAGGTCTCCTCGGAGGTAGCACTGAGGGCTAATTGGGCCACGCCCTTCAGTGTCTATATTAGTCCGGCGCAGTCAGCAATCAGTGCTGAGAACAACGTCAGCGATCTGCAAGCACATTCAGAGTTTTGTTTGCATCAGAGTCCGGCTTGGAAATCTTGTATTTGGAGAAAGCAGCTTCTGAAAGGCTTATTCCGGGAAGCCAGCCAACTTGTGAGATAAGAAGATACTTAATGGGTATTTGTTTTGAACATTTGAACGTTTGGTTATTAACCCCCAAAGAACCAAACGAACGTTATTCCCCGAGACTCTCCTATTGTTTGTTTATGGACTTTTAAAACCCCTGAGCTTTTACTAAGAACCCTCATTAGTAAAAGGACCCTTTTTGCTTTAATAACAAACGGTTGTGTGTGTGTTTTTCTGTGGGTTGCGGTGCTGGGTCACAACAGATAGGAGGACTTTTGCCTTTGTCCCCACAAGATGACAGAGGTCCAACAACAGATTTGTAATCTCACTATTCAAGGAGATTGTGCTCGAGGGAATCCCGACAAGATCAGTGGTCATGATCTCTCCGATAAAGGAGAATGTTTGTAGCTCAGGGTTGACACGAGGGGTTCTTGGTGCTCTCTGAGCTTGGTGGTTTTCTGTCAGACGTTTCATGACCCAACTAGGTAACATTATCAGTGCTAATCACACAAGCACTGATAATGTGGCGCGTGTGGTGATGGGTGTCCCTAGATACACCCATGTGACACCCATCCTTTGCGAACTGCACTGGCTGCCTATAGGTCTCCGAGCGCAATTCAAGGTGTTGGTGATTACCTTTAAAGCCCTACATGGCTTAGGACCAGTTTACCTCCGAGACCGCCTCCTCCAACATACCTCCCTAAGACTGATTAGAGCCCACAGAGTTGGTCTGCTGGTGGTCCCGTCAGCCAAACAATGTCGGCTGGCGGGCCCACGAACGAGGGCCTTCTCTGTGGTGGCACCGGCTCTGGAATACACTACCCCCCCCCCGAGATCCGCATTATTCCCACCCTGCCAGCCTTCAGAAAAGTGTTAAAAACATGGCTATGTCGACAGGCCTGGGGCCAATGATTTTAATACAACACCGATTATTCTTGGCCCCATGAGTGCATCATTGGGTTTTTAAATTGTGGTTTTTTTAAAATGCTTTAAAATGTTTTAATTGTTTATATTGTTTTAATTTTGCTCTTAAATCTTTTAACTGTTTTTTAGATTTTGTATTCAATATGCTGTGAGCCGCCCAGAGTCCCATTGGGAGTTGGGCAGCATACAAATCTAATAAATAAATAAATAAATAAATAAATAAATAAATAAATAAATAAATAAATAAATAAATAAATAAATAAATAAATAAATGTTACCTAGGTAGTTGGGTAATGAAACATCTGCAAGAAAACTACCAAGCTCAGAGAGCACCAAGGACCCCACACTCTTCCTCCTCCTCCTCCTCCCCCTCCTCTCTGTAAAGAAAACCTCACTCCCTTTTGCACTGATAATATTACCTAGTTGGGTCATGGAACCCCTGCGAGAAAACAAGCTTAGAGAACACCAAGGAACTCTCCTGACCTCTGTGAGCTTCATTGATGGCCAGTCGGCTTCTGGATTCAATTCCTGCTGCTGGTTATGACCTGTAAGGACGTATGTGGCCTGGGGCTGGGATGATCTGAGATACTGTATTTTTCAGAGCATAAGATGCATCTTTTTGCCCCCCCAAAAGAGAGTGGAAATGTCGGTGCATCTTATACACCAAATACAGCAATTTTTGCCCCCCCGAAGCCCCGCCCCTGCATCCCATTTTTGCTAAAAATGGGCCCGTTTTTCGCAAAAATGGGGTGCACAGAGGGTTTGTGAAGCCTGCAGAGCACTCCTAGGGGGTGGGGGAAAGCAAAACACCCCTGTTTTTGCAAAAAACTGGCCATTTTTTTGCAAAAACGGGGGCATTTTACCTTCCCCCACCCCCTAGGAGTGCTCTGCAGGCTTCCCAAACCCTTTTCATGCCCCATTTTTGCAAAAACGGGTGAAAAACGGGCCGTTTTTCGCAAAAACGGGGGTGTTTTTGCCTTCTAATTACCCCATCTAGCATGACTGGAGGAGGAATTCTGGGAGTTGAAGTCCACTAGTCTTAAAGCTGTCAAGTTTGAAGACCCCTGGGTTAGGGGTTAGGGGTGCAAGGGTCTTCAAACTTGGCAAGTTTAAGACTTGTGGGCTTTAACTCCCATTCCTGAGCTAGCATGACTGGAGGAGGAATTCTGGGAGTTGAAGTCCACTTAAAGCTGTCAAGTTTGAAGTTTGGAAAAAGTGTACATGGTTGTAAAAAGTGTACATGGTTGTAAAAAGTATTCTGCTACACTGGTATTTTATTAAATAATTTGGTTCAGAATATTTTTTTCCTTGTTTTCCTCCTCTAAAATCTAGGTGCGTCTTATACTCCGGTGCGTCTTATACTCCGAAAAATACGGTACTTCCTCTCCAGTTTTATCCACCCATCCCATCAGGTCTGGCAGAAGAGGCATGTTAGGAGTTGTGTTTTCATTGTGATTGTTGTTTTGTGGGCTGGGGAATTCTGGCAGTTGAAGTCCGCATATCTTTAAAGTTGCCAAGGTTGAGAAACGTGGTTCTAAAGGATTTCAGGGGGAAAACATTTATTTTTCTTTCCTTTCCATACTTTAACTCTGGCTGGAAAGATAAGAATTTGGTCCAGGAAGAACTAGGTGGGGAATTGAGCCTGGAATGCGCTATCTTGTTCAGAGGCTCTGATGCTGACCAGTTGGACATCGGCCTGCATAGTTTATTCCTAAGGTGGCTCTATGAAAGAGTCAAAATAAATTGAAATACTGCCATACAGGTAGTCCTCAACTTACAATAGTTCTTTTAGTGGCCATTTGAAGTTACAACGGCACTGAAAAAGTGACTTATGGCCAATTTTCACACTTATGACCGTGCAGCGTCACGTGATTTACACTCAGGTACTTGACAATTGACTCACATTTATGACAGTTGCAGCGTCCCGGACAGGGGTGGGTTCTAACGTACCTCGCTGCCGGTTCGCTTCCTCCCACGCTGCATGGCCGCGCCTCATGGGCACGCAGTGCGCAGTGCAGAAAAATCCAAATTTTTTTTAAAAAAAGCCGAAAACAAGATGGCGCCGCATGCGCAATGCTGGAAACTCAGCTTCTGCGCATGCACAGAAGAAAAAAAACCCAGAAAAAAAATCCCCCAAAAAAAGATGGCGGCGCCCATGAACCGGTTCCGTGATGTCATCATGCGAACCGGGAGGAGCCCACCTCTGGTCCCGGAGTCACATGATCCCCTTTTGCGACCTTCTGACAAGCAAAGGCAACGGGGAAACCACATTGGCTTAACAACCGTGTTTACGAATTTAACAACTGCAGTGATTCGCTTAAGAAATGTGGCGAGAAAAATTGTAAAATGGGGCAAAACTCACTTAACAAACTTCTCACTTAGCAACGTAAATTTTGGGCTCAAATGTGTTCATAACTTAAGGACCACCTGTGGTGCTCTAGCACGAACAATAACTAATTCCTGATGCAAAGTTTTATTGCTTGAACAGGACTTTTAAGCTGACACGTTAGTTATTAGGGATGGGCAGCTATTCAGCTCCAAAGCCAAAAGCAGCTTTGGAACAAGCATGGGTGTGCGTGCGTGCACTTGTTGTTAGTTGTGAAGTTGTGTCTGACCTATCATGACCCCATGGACAATGTTCCTGGAGGCCTTCCTGTCCTCTACCATCCCCCGGAGTCCATTTAAGCTCACGCCGACTGCTTCAGTGACTCCATCCAGCCACCTCGTTCTCTGCCGTCCCCTTCTTCTTTTGCCCTCAATCTTTCCCAGCATTAGGCTCTTCTTGCTTCTCATTTGGTGGCCAAAGTATCCAGGCAAACACCCACAGACCCCCAAATAGAGGGCAGGACAAGAAGCAATGGTTGGAAACTAATCAAAGAGAGAAGCAACCTGGAATTAAGGAGAAACTTTCTAACAGTGAGGACAATTAACCAGAGGAACAGCTTGCCACCAGAAGTTGTGGTTCATCACTGGAGATTTTTAAGAAAAGACTGGACAGCAATTTGTCTGAAACGGTGTAAGGTCTCCTGCTTGAGCAGGGGGGTTGGACTAGAAGACCTCCAAAGGTCCCTTCCAGCTCATTCTATTCTAGATGTTCAGGCAAGCCCTGTGCACTCTCTCACGTTCACATTCAGACCAACAACTGGGTCACTGTCACTATTTATTTATTTATTTATTGGTATTTCTTATATGCCGCCCAACTCCCGGAGGACTCCGGGCGGCGTACAACAGAAAAAATACAAGAAACCAATATAAGCATTTAAAACAAATATAAAAATTAAAAACCATAATCTTAAAAACATTTAATATCAATTCGACGTCATACATACTTGGGGGTGAGCTCAAATGGATTACGCTCTACCCCCTGCCTGCAGGAAAAGCCATGTCTTAACAGCTTTCCGGAAGGCCAGCAGGGTGGGGATAGTTCGGGTCTCTGGGGGAAATTGGTTCCAGAGCACGGGGCCCCCTACAGAGAAGGCCCTCCCCCTAGGGCCCGCCAGCCGGCATTGCTTGGCTGACGGGACCTGGAGGAGGCCAACTCTGTGGGCCCTAACCGGTCGAAGGGAAGTGTGAGGCAGAATGCGGTCCCAGAGATAACCTGGTCCTAAGCCATGAAGGGCTAGTTGTGTCTTCACGCTCAAATGGCAGTCCAGTCCTCTAGCCCCCTCCTCCTCTCAACTTTGGGTCCCTGCCAAACATATTCCAGATTCTTCTTTTACCACCCACCCACCCACCCTATGAAATATTTCTGACTCACTGTCAAGAAAGTGATGTAGGGTTTCCTGCCTAGACGGGGTTGGACTAGAAGATCTCCAAGGTCCCTTCCAACTTTGTTGTTGTTGTTATGAAGACGGAGGAGGAGGGGGAGGAAAGAGGAGGAGGAGGAGGAGGAGGAGGAGGAGGAGGAGGAGGAGAAGAAGAAGAAGAAGAAGAAGAAGAAGAAGAAGAAGAAGAAGAAGAAGAAGAAGAAGAAGAAGAAGAAGAAGAAGAAGAAGAAGAAGAAGAAGAAGAAGAAGAAGAAGAAGACCTGGCCAACTCACCTGGATAGCATAGAGAAGGTGTCCTCTGTACAAAGAGATGATATTGTTATGGCGTCGCTCAGATTCCTAGTACAAAAAGAGAATTAAGAGAAATTAAATCGTTAAATAAAATAAAATAACCGAAATGGCTCAGCTAAGATTGTTTCAGGTGGAGTCCACTGCGGTCACAAAGATCTCCAAACTTTTTCCTTGCCTGAGGAGAGCTTGCCTGTTTAACAGCCATCACTCTGAATTTACCAGGTGAGTTTATTCGGTTATTAATGGGATTCCCGGTTTGCTATTCTCGATCCTATGAAGATTCTGGGGGTTAATTTTAAAGTTTTTTACAGGCCATTGGGTTTTTCTGAGGCATTTAGCTAACCACCGCAACTTCAAGAGTTGGTCCGTCCCGTCTCATCTAATCGATTCCATCTCATGCGAATTTCTCCCTTTTATTCAAGCGAAGTATAGTTATGGCCAAGAACGGTTGGTTGGTTGGTTGGTTGGTTGGTTGGTTGGTTGGTTGGTTGGTTGGTTGATTACTGTGTGTGCCATCAAGTTGTTGAAAGAACTGTGCAACTACATGGAACACAGGTCATCTCTATCTCATCTGGAGGTGGGATTTTAACAGAATAACACAATTGGAAGGGACCTTGGAGGTCTTCTAGTCTCTCTCCCTTCTCACATATGAGACCTTATATACCATTTCAGAGAAATGGTTGTCCAGTTTCTTCTTAAAAACCTCCGGTGTTGGAACACCCCCAACTTCTGGTGGCAAGCTGTTCCACTGATTCATTGTTCTCACTGTCAGGAAATTTCTCCTTAGTTCTAGGTTGGTTTTTTCCTTGATTAGTTTCCACCCATTGCTTCTTCTCTTGCCTTTGGATGCATTGACCCCTCTTCTTTGTGGCAACCCCTGAGATATCGGAACACTGCTATCGTATCTCCCCTGGTCCTTCTTTTCTCTAGACTAGACCTACCCAATTCCTGCAACCGTTCTTCGTATGTTTCAGCCTCCAGTCCCCTAATCAAAAGAGCCGAGGTGGCGCAGCGGTTAGAGAGCAGTACTGCAGGCCACTTTAGCTGACTGTGATCCGCAGGTCAGCGGTTCAAATCTCACCGGCTCAAGGTTGACTCAACCTTCCATCCTTCCGAGGTAGGTAAAATGAGGACCCAGATTGTTGGGGGCAATATAAATATACATTGCTTACTGGTGTAAACCACTTAGAGAGTGCTTGCACTGTGAGGCAGTATATAAATCTCATAAATAAATAAATAAATAAATAAATAAATAAATAAATAAATAAATAAATAAATAAATAAATAATCCTTGTTGCTCTTCTCTGCACTCTTTCTAGAATCTCAACACCTTTTTTACATCGTGGCGACCCAAACTGGATGTAAGTGCCGTGGTGGTGCAGTGGTTAGAATGCAGTATTGCAGGCTGACTCTGCTCACCGCCAGCAGTTCGATCCTGACCAGTTCAAGGTTGACTCAGCTTTCCATCCTTCCAAGGTCAGTAAAATGAGAGCCCAGATTGTTGGGGGGCAAAAGGCTGACTCTGTAAACTGCTTAGAGAGGGCTGTAAAGCACTGTGAAGCGGTATATAAATCTAAGTGCTATTCCAAATGTGGTCTTACCAATATATTACTGTTTGTTCATTTTCTGAGGAACACCCAACCCATCTCAAATGAAAGGAACCAGACAATTGATCTTGAAGGACCCTCCTAAAACAACTTTTTGAGTTTCTCCTTAATTCTCCTTTCCTTCTTTTGTAAGATACTCACAATCAACTGCTGTTCCAGATCTTTAATTCTCCTCTGGAAGGTAGCTACGTCCAGCTCGCTCTCTGCCTTTGGTAAGAAGATCCCTTTAGGGGAAACACCACTAGAGAGCTCCGAAAGATCCTTCAGAGCTTCTTTCAGTTTGAAGACCTCTTTGGAGAGCTCTGTGATCTGCCAAGGAAGGAAGGGGAATAGTGACACCAGGGCAACCCATTATTTTTCACACCCAGTAAGCCACACATCTGGATTCCTCTGCTTGATGCCCAATTGACCTCTCTGCCAGCGGGCAGGTGTGTGTGTGTGTGTGTGTGTGTGTGTGTGTGTGTGTGTGTGTGTGTGTGTGTGTCAAAACGTCACAATGTGCACTCCCCCTGAACAGAGGTCTTCAAATTTGGCAACTTTAAGACCTGTGGACTTCAACTCCTAGAATTCTGGGAGTTGGAGAACACAAGTCTTAAAGTTGCCAAGTTTGGGGACCCCAGTTTTATAATGTGGTGACCAAAACTGGAGGCAATAGGACAAGCCCGAGATCACCTTTTTGGACGAACCAAACAGGACTCACCTTTTTGTCTTTCTCTTTGACCAGCTTGGCCGAGTCTTCGATGTGGCTGTGCAGCTCCTGGAGACGTTCGGACTCCGCCCGCAGGCTCTGCAGCTGCTTCTCGGCGGCGGCTAGCTGTGCCTCAGCTGCGTGCTTTTCGCTCTTCATGAAGAGGGCCTCCCGCTGCACCTGAAAGACTTCGGTGCAGGTCCGTTCGTGCTTGCAGCCCAGGTCGCTCAGCTTCGCCTTCAGGGCCTCGATCTCAGCCTGCGAGGTGGCCCTGAGCTGCTCGTGGGCCTCTGTGGAGACGGCGCCTTGACGGACCTCGTCCAGCTGGGCCTGGAGATGGGAAGCCTCCCGGGCTTTGGCTTTCAGCTCCTGCTCCAACAGCTTTGTTTTGGCCTTCAACTCCCACAAGGTGCCCTCCAAGGCCTCCTTGGCCCGGGCATGCTCAGCCAGGGGTACCGACTCTTGCCTGTAGGCCTCAGTGTTCTTCTGAAGTTCTGCCAGCTCGGTTTGGGTGGAGGTGTACTTCTCTTTCATCTCCAGCAGCCTCTTCTCAGCTCCGGAAAGGGCGGCCTTCAACTTCTCCACCATGTCTTCGTGGTCCACTCTGGGGACGCACTGAGAGGCCAGCGTCTCCTTGGTGGCTTGAAGCTCCACTTCCAGCTTCTCCCGGCCTTCTCGGAGCTCCTCGACCTGAGCCTTGACTTCTTCGTGTTGCTTCGTCACGGCGTTCAGCTGATCTCGCAGCTTGCTGGTCTCCTCCTGAAGGGCCCGGCTGACCGAAGACCTTCCTTCAAGCATCTCGTGTCTTTCCTCCTCTAAGGAGGCCCTCAGTTCTCTTAGTTCCGTTTCCGCAGAGGTGCATCTCTTTAGAAGAACCTCTTTCTCCTGGGACATTGCATCCAAGGAGGCACCAAGGGTGGCTTTCATCTCCTCGTACGCCTCGACGGGGCAGTTTCGGGCCCCTCTTTCTTCTTGATCCCTGAGCAGCCCCTCCAAATCCTTCACCTTCTGGTCTTGCTCCTTCAGCTCCTCCCGACTCTGGTGCAGAGCGGCCTTCACCGTCTCGAGTTCAATTCTGGAACTCTCCGTAGCGTCTTTCTCCTCCACGGACAAGATGCCCAGCTCGATCTGTTCCTCAAGGAGTTTGACTTCAGCTAAAGCTCCCTGATATTTCTCCTGGGTCTCGCTCAGCTCGTTCATCAGCTCCTCCATCTCTTCTCGGGTTACTGGCTTGAATTTGCTTTTTCCTTCCGGCTCCGATCCGGCTTTGCTTTCCATCGCTTGGTTCTCTCTGATCTGATCATCCGGGAGGCTGATCTTCTCCAAAGCTTCCTTAAGGGCTGCGATTTGCTTCTCGTAATCCTCCTTCAGCTGTTCGTAATCCTCTGCTGAGACAAGTTTACGAGGGCTTCCATCTGCTCCGTTGCTTTCCAGGGACTTCAGGAGCTCTTGAGCCTCCAGCTGCTGTCCTTTCAGCTTCTCGAACTCGGATCTGAGCGAGTCGTACAAAATGACAGGGATGAAGTCCCCGGAAGCGTCGGCCTCGCTCTGGTCCTTCTCGTCCTTCTCCAGAACCTGCACAAAATGGAAATTTGATTTATTGGATATGCGCAGAGAGGGCAAAAAAACCCCCACAAACATGTTCAGGACAGAGTTTAATGCATAGCCTCTCAGTGACTGTGTTGCATGCATATAGCTAGTCCTCGGCTTTTGGCCGATACTTTTAGTTCTTCTACTGCAGGGGTGGCCAAACTATGGTTCTTTGAGGACCTGTGGACTTTAACTCCCAGAATTCCTGAGCCAGCTATGCATGCATTGCTGGCTCAGGAATTCTGGGAGTTGAAGTTCACAGGTCCTCAAAGAACCATAGTTTGGTCACCCCTGTTCTACTGGATTTTACCTTCCATGTCGCTTTACCTAAAAGGGAGTTTATTGTTGTTTACAATAACAATAAAATAGAAACGATATATTGTTATTCCTCGATTTAGGACCACAATTGAGCCCCAAACTTCCGTTGCTAAAGCGAGACAGTTGTTGCTCCATTTTAGGACCCTCTCTTGCCACCGTTAAGTGCATCAGTCATTGTTAAGTGAATTTGGCTTCCCCATCGACTTTGCTTGCCAGAAGGTCGCAAAGATCACATCACCCTTGGACGCTGCAACTGTCGTAAGTACGTGGCAGTTGCCAATTGTTCGAATTTGGATCACATGACCACGGAGATGCTGCAACGGTCATATACGTGTGAAAAATTGTTGTAAGACACTTTGTTCAGTGCCGTTGTAACTTTGAACCGGTCACTAAACAAACTGTTGCAAATCAACACTGTTACCTGTAGTTTAGAATAGAATAGAATAGAATAGAATAGAATAGAATAGAATAGAATAGAATAGAATAGAATAGAATAACGAATAACGAATAACGAATAACGAATAAAGAGAGAATAGAATAGAATAACGAATAAAGAGAGAATAGAAGAATAGAATAGAATAGAATAACGAATAAAGAGAGAATAGAATAGAATAGAATAGAATAGAATAGAATAACGGATAAAGAGAGAATAGAATAGAATAGAATAGAAGAATAGAATAGAATATCGAATAAAGAGAGAATAGAATAGAATAGAAGAATAGAATAGAATAGAATAATGAATAAAGGGAGAAGAGAAGAGAAGAGAATAGAACAGAACAGAATAACGAATAAAGAGAGAAGAGAAGAGAATAGAATAGAATAGAATAACGAATAAAGAGAGAATAGAATAGAATAGAATAGAATAGAATAGAATAGAATAGAATAGAATATTTATTTATTTATTTATTTATTTATTTATTTTATTTATTTATTTATTATTAGTGATATTTATATACCGCCTCACAGTGCAAGCACTAAGCGGTTTACACCATTAAGCAATGTATATATTTACATTGCCCCCAACAATCTGGGTCCTCATTTTACCTACCTCGGAAGGATGGAAGGCTGAGTCAACCTTGAGCCTGGTGAGATTTGAACTGCTGAACTCAAATGATCAGTCAGCTAAAGTAGCCTGCAGTACTGCTCTCTAACCACTGCGCCACCTCGGCTCTTATAGAATAACGAATGAATAGAATAGAATAGAATAGAATAGAATAGAATAACGAATAACGAATAACGAATAAAGAAAGAATAGAATAGAATAGAACAGAATAACGAATAAAGAAAGAATAGAGTAGAATAGAATAGAAATAGAATAGAACAGAACAGAACAGAACAGAACAGAACAGAATAGAATAGAATAGAATAGAATAGAATAGAATTCTTTATTGGCCAAGTGTGATTGGACACACAAGGAATTTGTCTTTGGTGTACAGTATATGCTCTCAGTGTACATAAGGAGAATAAAATACATTCATCAAGAATAAAAAGATACAACACTTAGTGATAGTCAAGGTTACTAATAAGCTATCAAATCCTATTAGGAAACAAATAAAAAACAATATAATTGAAAGATGCAAGCAACATGGTTATAGTAATAAATGGGAAGAGATAGATACTAGTAAGGAAGAGAAGAATAATAGTAATACAGTCTTAGTAAATTATTTGACAGTGTTGTGGGAATTATTTGTTTAGCAGAGTGATGGCATTCGGGGAAAAACTGTTCTTGTGTCTAGTTGTCTTGGTGTGCAGTGCTCTATAGCGTCGTTTTGAGGGTAGGAGTTGAAACAATTTATGTCCAGGATGCAAGGGGTCAGTAAATATTTTCACAGCCCTCTTTTTGACTCGTGCAGTATACAGGTCCTCAATGGAAGGCAGGTTGGCAGTAATTGTTTTTTCTGCAATTATCCTCTGAAGTCTGTGTCTGTCTTGTTGGGTTGCAGAACCGAACCAGACAGTTATGGAGGTGCAGATGAAAGACTCAATAATTAACTCAATGGTTAACTCAAGCAATATTTCTCCACAGCAGGTGAGTCAATGCCCAGGTGGTCAAAGCTAGGATTTACCTGTATTTTTTCCATTAATTTTTTGTTCTTCTGGGTTAGGGACTCTATCTGGCCCTGCAGGGTTGCTAAGAGTTCTTCCGTGGAGGCACTTAAGGTTTTCCTGGAGAGAAGCTCAGCAGTTGCTAAAAAGAAAAGAAGAAGAAGAAGAAGAAAAAATAGAAAAAAAAGTGAAAACGTGCAAAAAAATAGATTAAAGCTGGTGGAGAAGCCCATCCCAGGCTAAAGTTATGAAAATGCAGGCATCCTCGACTTATGACCACCACTGAGCCCAACGTTTCTGTTGCTAAGTCAGACGCTTGTTCAGTGAGTTTCACCCCATTTTACCACCGTTCTTGCCACCGACATTAAGCGAAACATTGCCGTTGATAAGTTAGTGACCCCGTGGTTAAGCGAATCTGGCTTCCCCATGGACTTCGCTTGTCAGAAGGATGCAAAAGGAGACCACACGACTCCGGGACACTGCAAATCGTCATAAATATGAGTCTGAAGTTTTGATTACGTGACTTCAGGGATGCCGCAACGGTCGTAAGTGTGAAAAATGGTCAAAAATCCCTTTTTTAAGTTGTTAAAAGAACTGTACAAATACATGGAACACAGGTCCTCTCAGCTCATCACCACATGATTCCCCAATCGTCATAAATATGAATCGGTTGCAAAGAAGATTAAATTTTGTTCACGTGACTGCGGGGGATGCTGCAATGGTTGGGTGAAAAAAATGGTCATAAGTCCCTTTTTTCCATTGTAACTTCGAATGGTCACTAAATGGACCGTTGCAAGTTGAAGACTACCGTATTTTTCGGAGTATAATTTTTTTTTTTTTTTTTTTTTTGCAAAAACAGGGCATGCAGAGGGTTTGGGACGGGTGAAATGCTCCCGGTTCGCTCTTACCTGTCGGTCGTCACAGAGCCGATGGAGCCGGTGGAGGTCGCGGCGCGGGGCTTCCCCCGCCCGCCTGGATGCCACCATTTGAGTTCTTTTGCCTTCTGCGCATGCAGAACGCTTTGCGCATCCGCAGAGGGCAAAAGAACTCAAATGGCGGCATCCAGGCGGGCGGGGGAAGTGGGCGGGGGCAGCCCTGCGACTGCCACCAGCTCCATCGGCTCTGCGACGACCGACAGGTAAGAGCGAACCGGGAGCATTTCACCCCTGGTTTGGGAAGCTTGAGCGCTGCTAGGGGGTGGGGGAAGGCAAAAACACCCCCGTTTTTTGCGAAAAACGGCCCGTTTTTCGCAAAAATGGGATGCGAGGGTGGAGCTTCGGGAGGCCAAAAATGGCTGTATTCGGTGTATAAGACGCACCGACATTTCCAGCCTCTGGGGGCAAAAAAGTATGTCTTATACTCCAAAAAATACGGTACCTGCCGACAGGTTAAGACCCAGTCCTTACCTGGAAACTCCAGCAGTTCTCCCTCTTCGTCCTGCAGGGTTTCAACGTCGTAGCTGGTATTTTCCTTCTCGTTCTGCACAAAGAGAAGACAGGGTGGGAGATTTCCCCAAAAGTGGGAATCTTAAGACAAGTTCTACGGAGAAGGAGAGGAGCCGACAGACTCCGTTCGACTCAAGGAAAAGACAGTTGTTTTGGAAAATGACTTTATGCAAACGCCCAGGAGGTTTAGATACTGTCCAGATGTGATGGACGGTCATCCAAATTCTCAAGAGGGAGGGAAGGTCCTTGATGCTCTCTGAGTTTAGTTGTTTCTTTGCGGACGTTTCGTTATCCAACTAGGTAACATCATCAGGGCTAGACCAGAGTGGGGTTTTGGGAGAGGAGGAGGAGGAGGAGGAAGACTATGGGATCCTTGTTGCTTTCTGAGCTTGATATGTTTTCTTGCAGACGTTTTATTACCAAACTAGGTAATATCATCAGTGCACAGGGAAACGTCTACAAGAAAGCAGCCAAGCTCAGAAAGCACCAGGGACCACACAGTTCTACATTTAGGCAAGGAAAACAAAATGCACAGGTACAGTATATGTGGTACCTTGCTCAACAATAGTAACTGCGAGAGGGATCTTGGAGTCCTAGTGGACAACCATTTAAATATGAGCCAGCCGTGTGCAGCAGCTGCCCAAAAAGCCAACACAGTTCTAGGCTGCATAAACAGAGGGATAGAATCAAGATCACACGAAGTGTTAATACCACTTTATAATGCCTTGGTAAGGCCACACTTGGAATATTGCATTCAGTTTTGGTCGCCACAATGCAAAAAGGATGTTGAGACTCTAGAAAGAGTGCAGAGAAGAGCAACAAAGAGGATTAGGGGACTGGAGGCTAAAACATATGAAGAACGGTTGCAGGAACTGGGTATGTCTAGTTTAATGAAAAGAAGGACCAGGGGAGACATGATAGCAGTCTTCCAATATTTAAGGGGCTGCCACAAAGAAGAGGGAGTCAAGCTATTCTCCAAAGCACCTGAGTGTAGAACAAGAAGCAATGGGTGGAAACTAATCAAGGAGAGAAGCAACTTAGAACTAAGGAGACAGTTAGAACAATTAATCCGTGGAATGACTTGCCTCCAGAAGTTGTGAATGCTCCAACACTGGAAGTTTTTAAGAAGATGTTGGATAACCATTTGTCTGAAGTAGTGTAGGGTTTCCTGCCTAAGCAGGGGGTTGGACTAGAAGACCTCCAAGGTCCCTTCCAACTCTGTTATTCTTCTATTCTTATTCTATTCTATTATTATTATTATTATTATTCTCCTCCCCCTCCCCCCCTTCTAGGACTGATGATGTTCCCTACTCAGGTCATAAAACGTCTGCAAGAAAACAGCCAAACTCAGAAATCAAAAAGGACGTCACAGTTCAGCCCTGAGCTACAAATATTCTCTTCCATCAGATGGGGGTTGTAAAGGAGCCACAACTCAGTTCAGATAGTTTATGTAACGATAAAGAAGACAGCTCCTCCCTAACAGTTCTCAGAGCATACATTTTATGCTATTCAATTATTATTTATGAAATTCGTTTGCCACCCATCTTTCTGCAAGGCAACATTGGGTCATGCTTTATGGTGGGGATTGTTCGCCTGCTATTGTTTGACAAGATTCCGTCTACGGGCGAGGAACCATAATGAAACCTCCTTGAAAGAATCACAAAATATCTTTCTTGGATTTAGCAGCCCAACACTCCTGCTTTAACTGGACCATTGAGGGGCTGGAGTCCCAGGGGTGGGGCTGCTGGGGGTTCGCAGGGGTTCGGGAGAACCTGTAGCTAAGATTCTGTGCAGTCCGGAGAACACCCAAATCCCACTCCTGGCTGCCCCTCCCAGGAGTCCCCACGCAGCCCATTTTGGATGCAGGTAAGTTCAGGGTGCGCGCGGAGGCTCGGAGGGAGAAAAACGGGCCTACTGGAAGTTCGGGAAGGCCAGAAACGGGGCCGTTTCTGGCCTCGAGAGGGCCTCTGGAGCCTGGGGAGGCCATTTTCGCCCTCCTGGAGGCTCGAGGAAAGCCTCCGGAGCCTGGTGAGGGCAAAAAGCCACCACCCCCGCCAGGGGCGGGTTCCTAATTTTTTTACTACCACTCTGTGGACGTGGTTGATTTTGTGGGTGTGGCTTGCCAGCCATGTGACCGGGTGGGCATGGGCCTTGGGAGCTTGGCAGCGGCTGGAGAAGCGGGGGGCATTGCCCACCCGCAATGCAGCCCCCCGCAGCGGAAGCAGCAAGACCGCGGCAGCGGTTCTTCTAGGAGGCTCCGTCTGGCCTGAATGCTTCTCCCCATTCAATGATCCTAGGCTCCTGCCGCCCATTCTTTCAGCATCTCATGCGCTCCCTCAGCCATCCTCCCCTGCTTGGACTCACTGTGGGGTAGGAAGGCAGCGCATGCACAGTGCCGGAAGCTCGGCTTCTGGGCATGCGCAGAATAAAGGTTTTTTAAAAAAATAATTAAAAAATGTGGGCGCCCAGGCACCGGCAACCGACCACACCGGTACTGTGTTGTCACCAGCAGGCCACTACCGGTGCTATAGAGTGGACCGTACCGGTAGGAACCCACCACTGACCCCCGCTGTGGTGCAGGAGGCCGACTAAGCTACGCCCACCCAGCAACTGGGCAGAGAACCCCTTGCTAAAATTTTTGACGCCCACCCCTGGGCTGGACAACTCGGGCGGTCACTCCATCTGAGCGAGACAACGCATCTCAGGGTCATCTTAAAGGAATGACATGACCCTCAAATCCTCCTTCGGTACCTCGCAAAATGAAAGCCGGCTTCGCAGCACCTCCACTTCCTTCTTAAGATTTTCCTTCTCATTTGCCATCTCCACCAGTTGGTTTTGGAGATCCTCTACCTGGTTAGACAACAACAACAACAAAAATCCCCAAAGATTTTATTCCGATGGTAACGCTCGCCTATTTGGGTATCTGATGAATTCTTTTGAACTGAACTGAAAGTCCTAAATACGGAGTTCCTGATGTACTTTATAGAGTTACTGGCTAGTTGAGTTCACATATTGTATTGGAAGAAAACTTCCTCTGTGGATTCGAATTTCCCGGCTGGGAGAATGTAACTGGCGCACACAAGAATTTAGAAGCAAGCTGGATGAAAGCAAGGTTTCCTTTATTGTTTCAGAAGAGCCGAGTCCAGCAGAAGCGTGAACCAGCATTCTTGGGTGAGCTGACACCGACATTACAGTAAGTGTACATTTTTAATACCCTTTTCCTTTATTTGAAGTTCTTTGTCTTTGGGCTATGGTGTGTTTTCTTTTTGTGGGCCGACTCTCTAATGGCTCTAATCTAAGGTGACCAGACGTCCCGCTTTTGGCGGGACAGTCCCGCTTTTTAATAATTTGTCCCGCGTCCCGCGTCGTTTCAAAAAAGTCCCGCTTTTTGAATTTGAATTTGCCCTGCACACCCCTCTGCCTCCTGCCTCGCCTGCCTCCTCCTGCCAGGCGGGGAGGGAGGGCAGTGAGAGCGGCAGCGGCAGTCTTGCCTGTTCGTCGCCGCAGAGCCGAAGAAGCTGGTGGCGTTCGCGGCGCGGGGCTTTCCCCGGCCGCCAGGACGCCGCCATTTGCGTTCTTTTGCCCTCTCCGCAAGCAGAACGCTTTGCGCATGCGCAGAGGGCAAGAGAACGCAAATGGCGGCATCCCGGTGGCCGGGGAAAGCGGGCGGGGGAAGCCCCGCACCGCGAACGCCACCAGCTTCTTCGGCTCTGCGGCGACGAACAGGCAAGCCTGTTCCCGGCTGCGATGAAGGGGGGGGTGTTTGGGGGCAGGTGCACAAAGCTGCAGGACAAGAGAGACGGACCCCTCCCGTCTTGCTCCCCTAGAGCCCACCCCCCCCATCAATGGTGTCCCGCTTTACAAATATTAAAATCTGGTCACCTTACTCTAATCCTGTCTCGTGTTTGTTATTCCTGCGCCCTAAAATTAATCAATGTGGGGCGTGGGTGGATCCCGGTGTCTTCTAGTGTGTTAGTCATGTTTTAAACGTTTTCCTTCTTATAGGTTTATTGTTCAGTCTTCCCCGTTAGCTAGTCAGTTCTTTGTGCTTCTGATTGAATCTCTGTCCTTCGCCCTGAGCTAATCATTTCTTTGTGCTTCTGATTAAATCTCCGTATTTGCAAACAGACGCTTTATTAGTTTCCTCTTCCTGCACGTTCTAGATCTTGTGTACTTTGTACTTTGTATAAAGTACAATTATTTGTACTTTGCAGCTGTTTCTAATGGTCCTGGTACCCCTTGTGATTATTATCAGAAGATTCTTTTAAACTGCATACTGAGTTTCTATTTCTGTGGCTTGGGCGTTTGTGAGTTATTGGTTGTTTTGTTATTCTAGTAATTTCCATCTTGGTTCCCCTTTTTCTAGTGGCAACCCTGTAATGTTTCTGGTTCGGTTTTCTTATCACTACACTGCCTCAGTGTTGTTCCCTTACTACACCCACAAAATGCTGAACTGGACTAAGATAGGCTGTGGAGTTTGTTGTAGGAAAGTGGATGTTTGACTCTGCAATAGGAAAGATGATTCGGATCGACACGTTCCCAATGAGAGGGTCAATCACTGCTTGTGTGAACTTTGCAAGTCGTCACAAGCCAAAAGATGGCTTATGGTTTGAGCGTTTGGGGTCACTTATAGCCATTAGGTGCAGTGGTGGGACTCAAATAATTTAACAACCGGTTTTCTGCCCTAATGATTTCTTCCAACAACCAGTTCAACAAACTGCTCAGAAAGTTAACAAACGGTTCTCTCGAAGTGGTGCGAACTGGCTGAATCCCACCACTGATTAGGTCCTCCCTCCCTCCCTCCCTTCCTCCCTTCCTTCCGTCCTTCTCTCCCCTCCTTCCCTCCCTCCTTCCTCTCTTTCTCTCCCTTCCTTCCTTCCTTCTCTCCCCTCCTTCCCTCCCTGCTTCCTCTCTTTCTCTCCCTTCCTCCCTTCCTTCCGTCCTTCTCTCCCCTCCTTCCCTCCCTCCTTCCTCTCTTTCTCTCCCTTCCTTCCTTCCTTCCTTCCTTCCTTCCTTCCTTCCTTCCTTCCTTCCTTCTCTCCCTCCTTCCTTCCTTCCTCTCTTTCTCTCTTCCCTTCCTTCCTTCCTTCTTTCTTGCCTGCCTGCCTGCCTGCCTGCATTTTGGTTGTAAATCGAGGACTACCTGTATTAAATATGCCATGACTTAAGAATCTCTTTAAGAAGAGATTGGATAACCATTTGTCTGAAATGCTACAGGATTTCCTGCCTAAGCAGGGGGTTGGACTAGAAGACCTCCAAGGTCCCTTCCAATTCTATTCTATTCTATTCTATTCTATTCTATTCTATTCTATTCTATTCTATTCTATTCTATTCTATTCTAGTGATATGCATGGGTTTTAAATTGTTTTAATGTTTACGATGTTTTTAATGTTTATTTTGTTGTTAAGCCGCCCAGAGTCCTTTGTAGGAGCCGAGGTGGCGCAGTGGTTAAAAGCAGCACTGCAACCTACTTCAGCTGACCGCTAGTTCAGCAGTTCAGCTGTTCAAATCTCACCAGCTCAAGGTTGACTCAGCCTTCCATCCTTCTGAGGTCGGTAAAATGAGGACCCAGATTGTTGGGGGCAATATGCTGAACTCCGTAAACCGCTTAGAGAGGGCTGTAAAGCACTATAAAGCGGTATATAAGTCTAAGTGCTATTGCTATTGCTATTTGGGAGTTGGGCGGCATATAAATTTAATAAATCTAATCTAATCTATTCTATTCCATTCATTCTTCATTCCAATATTCTATTCTATTCTATTCTATTCTATTCTATTCTATTCTATTCTATTCTATTCTATTCTATTCTATTCTATTCTTCATTCCAATATTCTATTCTATTCTATTCTATATTCTATTTATTCTATTCTATATTCTATTCTATACTATTCTAGTGATATGCATGGGTTTTAAATTGTTTTAATGTTTACAATGTTTTTAATGTTTATTTTGTTGTTAAGCCGTCCAGAGTCCTTTGGGAGTTGGGCAGCATATAAATTTAATAAATCTAATCTAATCTATTCTATTCATTCTTCATTCCAATATTTATTCTATTCTATTCTGTTCTGTTCTATTATTCTATTCTATTCTATTCTATTCTATTCTATTCTATTATATTATATTATATTCTTCTATTCTATTCTTCATTCCAATATTCTATTCTATTCTATTCTATTCTATTCTTCTGTTCTATTCTATTCTTCTGTTCTATTCTATTCTATTCTATTCTATTCTATTCTATTCTATTCTATTCTATTCTATTCTATTCTATTCTATTCTAGTGATATGCATGGGTTTTAAATTGTTTTAGTGTTTACAATGTTTTTAATGTTTATTTTGTTGTTAAGCCGCCCAGAGTCCTTTGGGAGTTGGGCGGCATATAAATTTAATAAATCTAATCTAATCTATTCTATTCATTCTTCATTCCAATATTTATTCTATTCTATTCTATTCTATTCTATTCTATTCTATTCTATTCTACTCTACTCTACTCTACTCTACTCTACTCTACTCTACTCTACTCTACTCTACTCTATTCTATTCTATATTCCATTCCATTCCATTCCATTTGCTATTCTATTCTATTCTATTCTATTCTATTCTATTCTATTCTATTCTATTCTATTCTATTCTATTCTATTCTATTGATATGCATGGGTTTTAAATTGTTTTAATGTTTACAATGTTTTTAATGTTTATTTTGTTGTTAAGCCGTCCAGAGTCCTTTGGGAATTGGGTGGCATATAAATTTAATAAATCTAATTTAATCTATTCTATTCTATTCTACTCTACTCTACTCTACTCTACTCTACTCTACTCTACTCTACTCTACTCTACTCTATTCTATATTCCATTCCATTCCATTCCATTTGCTATTCTATTCTATTCTATTCTATTCTATTCTATTCTATTCTATTCTATTCTATTCTATTCTATTCTATTCTATTCTATTCTATTCTATTGATATGCATGGGTTTTAAATTGTTTTAATGTTTACAATGTTTTTAATGTTTATTTTGTTGTTAAGCCGTCCAGAGTCCTTTGGGAATTGGGCGGCATATAAATTTAATAAATCTAATTTAATCTATTCTATTCTATTCATTCTTTATTCCAATATTTATTCTGTTCTGTTCTGTTCTGTTCTTCTAGTCTAGTCTAGTCTAGTCTATTCTTGCAATTAGCAAGCTGCCATTAGGCTCATTGCGTCACTGGGGTTATCATGTTGTAGTGTGTGACATCATTATGAGTTCAACCACTTGTCTAGTGTCTTTGTGTTCTTCTGTTCCAGAATAACTCACCTGCAAGGAGCCATTCTGAATCTCCAGCTGCTACCAGAGGCAAAAAAAAAAGAGAAGAAAAGAGGTAAAGTTTTTCATTGCCAGGAAAAAAAATCTGATTTATTAAAGGATCTTTTGAAGCTACTCTTCCCAATTCTGGATGACCAGAAAGTAAAATAAAGCATGGAATTATCGGCCGTAAGTTGAGGACAACCTGTAGACAACGGGAACTTGGTGAGTTAGCGGACCTCCTTTGACATGCCTTTAATTTCTGAAATGTGGTTTCTTTTTGCCCCAAATCCGTGGGTCAATCCAAGCTTTGGAGGAAGTGCATGGATGTGGGACTTCCCTTTGTCAGCCTTAATGTGCCTGTTTGACCTTGGAGGTCAAACACAGAGCATCAAGGAGAGAGAAAGAGAGAGAGAAAGGGGGGGAGAGAGAGGGAGGGAGGGAGGGAGAGAGAAGATAGACAGTAGATCAGGGGTGTCAAACTCATGGCCTGGGGGACGGATCCAGCCCAGGGGGTTCTTAGATCTGGCCAGCGGGAGCACCCTGGAAAGAGCAAAGGACCGGCCCATGGTGCCTCTGCCAATGAAAACGGAGCTCGGGAGGCCACGGGTTGTCCTCCTGAGCTCCGTTTTTGTTGGCAGAGGGTTGCATGAGGCCGTCGCAGCCAAAAATGGAGCTCATGAGCCCGTTTTTGCTGGCAGAGCACTCGGGCCACCACAGGCGCCCCCGACACGAGTGATGTCGAGCTGGCCACGCCCACCCTGGCCCCGGTCAAACACAACCCTGATGCGGCCCTCAATGAAATCGAGTTTGACACCCCTGCAGTAGATAGAGAGAAGATAGATAGATAGATAGATAGATAGATAGATAGATAGATAGATAGATAGATAGATAGATAGATAGATAGATAGAACATAGATAGATAGATAGATAGATAGATAGATAGATAGATAGATAGATAGATAGATAGATGATAGATAGATAGAACATAGATAGATAGATAGATAGATAGATAGATAGATAGATAGATAGATAGATAGATAGATAGATAGATAGATAGAACAAAGATAGATAGATGATAGATGATAGATGATAGATAGATAGATAGATAGATAGATAGATAGATAGATAGATAGATAGATAGATAGATAGATAGATCATAGATAGATAGATAGATAGATAGATAGATAGATAGATAGATAGATAGATAGATAGATAGATAGATAGATATAACATAGATAGATAGATGATAGATGATAGATAGATAGATAGATAGATAGATAGATAGATAGATAGATAGATAGATAGATATAACATAGATAGATAGATGATAGATAGATAGATAGATAGATAGAACATAGATAGATAGATGATAGATAGATAGATAGATAGATAGATAGATAGATAGATAGATAGATAGATAGATAGATAGATAGATAGATAGATAGATAGATAATAAATGGATGGATGGATGGATGGATAGATAGATAGATAGATAGATAGATAGATAGATAGATAGATAGATAGATAGATAGATAGATAGATAGATAGATAGATAGATAGAGATAGATAGATCATAGATAGATAGATAGATAGATATAACATAGATAGATAGATGATAGATGATAGATAGATAGATAGATAGATAGATAGATAGATAGATAGATAGATAGATAGATAGATAGATAGATAGATAGATAGATAGAGATAGATAGATCATAGATAGATAGATAGATAGATAGATAGATAGAACATAGATAGATAGATGATAGATAGATAGATAGATAGAGAGATAGAGAGATAGAGAGATAGAGAGATAGATAGATCATAGATAGATAGATAGATAGATAGATAGATAGATAGATAGATAGATAGATAGAACATAGATAGATGATAGATGATAGATAGATAGATAGATAGATAGATAGATAGATAGATAGATAGATAGATAGATAGATAGATAGATAGATAGATAGATAGATGATAGATGATAGATAGATAGATAGAACATAGATAGATAGATAGATAGATAGATAGATAGATCATAGATAGATCATAGATAGATAGATAAATAGATAGATAGAGATAGATAGAGATAGAGATAGATAGATAGATAGAACATAGAACGATAGATAGATAGATAGATAGATAGATAGATAGATAGATAGATAGATAGATCATAGATAGAACATAGAACGATAGAACGATAGAATGATATAATAGATAGATAGATAGATAGATAGATAGATAGATAGATAGATAGAACATAGAACGATAGAATGATATAGATATAGATAGATAGATAGATAGATAGATAGATAGATAGATAGATAGATAGATAGATAGAGAACATAGATAGAACATAGAACGATAGAATGATAGATAGATAGATAGATAGATAGATAGATAGATAGATAGATAGATAGATAGATAGATAGATAGATAGAACATAGATAGATAGATAGATAGATAGATAGATAGATAGATAGATAGATAGATAGATAGATAGATAGATAGAACATAGATAGATAGATAGATAGATAGATAGATAGATAGATAGATAGATAGACAGACAGACAGACAGACAGACAGACAGACAGACAGACAGACAGACAGACACCAAATAGCAATAGCACTTAGACTTATATACCGCTTCATAGTGCTTTTACAGCCCTCTCTAAGCGGTTTACAGAGTCAGCCTATGGCCCCCAACAATCTGGGTCCTCATTTTACCGACTTCGGAAGGATGGAAGGCTATGTCAACCTTGAGATCAGGATCAAACTGCTGGCAGTGGGCAGAGTTAACCTGCAATACCGCATTCTGACCACTGCGCCACCATGGCTCTTCTGCTGGGTTTTCTAAGAGCGCTTCGTTCTAGCATCTTCCTCCAGGGTCTTTCTTCAAACACTCACTTCCTGTTTGTGTTTGTCTTGGAGCTGCTCCAATCCCCGGATCTTCTGGAGGAACTCAGCCTTCTCCTGCCGTAGCCTGGCAATCTCTTCGTAGGCTTCCCGATCCCCCTAGAAACAAGGAAGATAGTTGGGTGAGCTTTTTTTGGTTTTGCCCCGTTTTACGACCTTTCTGGTCACCTTTGTTAAGTGAGTCACTGCAGTCTTTAAGTTACTAACAAGTATATGGTTATACTTATGATGGTTGAATTATCCCCACGATCACGCGTTCAAAATTCAGACACATAGCAACTGACTCATGTTTATGACGGTTGCAGGGTCCCGGGGTCACGTGATCCCCTTTTGCGACCTTCTGACAAGCAAAGTCAATGGGGAAGCTGGATTCACTTAACGGCCGTGTTACTAACTTAACTGCAGCGATTCACTTAACAGACATGGCAAGAAAAGTCATAAAACGGGGCAAAACTTACTTAACAACTGTCTCACTTAGCAACATAAGTGAGGCTCAATTGTGGTCGTAAGTCAAGGAGTACCTGTGTTCGCATCGGAGACTGAGCCAAGTCTAAAAATGCTGGGGAAGTCCTGGAAGCTTGGCATTCGGACAATTCAGCCATCGATCGACATATAGAGATAATTACAATCCATTCCAAAGGGACAATAAAGAAGGAGAGCAAAAGACCAAAGCGTCTCCAGCAGACAACATCCAAATAAGCAGGGATTAATCCCAGACAACAAACAGACAGGAAATGATACATGAATGAAGGAACCTTCAAGGACAGAGGTCCTCAAACTTGGCAACTTTAAGACTTGTGGACTGAAGTCCACAAGTCTTAAAGTTGCCAAGTTTGGGGACCCCTGTTCGAGGAGGAAACTACACCACCAAACAAAACTGGTAAGTGCAATCCTACACTCACTGGAACTGATGACGTTATCTAGTTGGGTAATGAAATGTTTGCAAGAAAACCACCCAGCTCAAGAGAGCAGCAAGAATCCTACAGCCCTTTTCCTCTTCCTCCTCCTCCTCCTCCTCCTCTTCCTCCTCCTCCTCTTTCTCCTCCTCTAGCACTGATGACATGAAACATCTGCAAGGAAACAACCAAGCTCAGAGAGCACCAAGGACCCCAAAGCCATGTCCTCCTCCTCCTCTTTCTCCTCCTCCTCTTTCTCCTCCTCTTTCTCCTCCTCTTTCTCTTTCTCCTCCTCCTCCTCCTCCTCCTCTTTCTCCTCCTCCTCCTCCTCTTTCTCCTTCTCCTCTTTCTCCTCCTCCTCTTTCTCCTCCTCCTCCTCCTCCTCTTTCTCCTCCTCTTTCTCCTCCTCCTCCTCTTCCTCCTCCTCCTCCTCCTCCTCTTTCTCCTCCTCTTTCTCCTCCTCCTCCTCCTCCTCTTCCTCCTCCTCCTCCTCCTCCTCTTTCTCCTTCTCCTCTTTCTCCTCCTCCTCCTCCTCTTCCTCCTCCTCCTCCTCCTCCTCTTTCTCCTCCTCCTCCTCTTTCTCCTCCTCCTCCTCCTCCTCTTTCTCCTCCTCCTCTTCCTCCTCCTCCTCCTCCTCCTCTTTCTCCTCCTCCTCTTCCTCCTCCTCCTTGAGCACTGATGACATGAAACATCTGCAAGGAAACAACCAAGCTCAGAGAGCACCAAGGACCCCAAAGCCATGTCCTCCTCCTCCTCTTTCTCCTCCTCTTTCTCCTCCTCTTTCTCCTCCTCCTCTTTCTCTTTCTCCTCCTCCTCCTCCTCCTCCTCTTTCTCCTCCTCCTCCTCCTCCTCTTTCTCCTCCTCCTCTTTCTCCTCCTCCTCTTTCTCCTCCTCCTCCTCCTCCTCTTTCTCCTCCTCTTTCTCCTCCTCCTCCTCCTCCTCTTCCTCCTCCTCCTCCTCTTTCTCCTCCTTGAGCACTGATGACATGAAACATCTGCAAGGAAACAACCAAGCTCAGAGAGCACCAAGGACCCCAAAGCCATGTCCTCCTCTTTCTCCTCCTCCTCTTTCTCCTCCTCTTTCTCCTCCTCCTCCTCCTCTTTCTCCTCCTCCTCCTCCTCCTCTTTCTCCTTCTCCTCTTTCTCCTCCTCCTCCTCCTCTTCCTCCTCCTCCTCCTCCTCCTCTTTCTCCTTCTCCTCTTTCTCCTCCTCCTCCTCCTCTTCCTCCTCCTCCTCCTCCTCCTCTTTCTCCTCCTCCTCCTCCTCTTTCTCCTCCTCCTCCTCCTCCTCTTTCTCCTCCTCCTCTTCCTCCTCCTCCTCCTCCTCCTCCTCTTTCTCCTCCTCCTCTTCCTCCTCCTCCTTGAGCACTGATGACATGAAACATCTGCAAGGAAACAACCAAGCTCAGAGAGCACCAAGGACCCCACAGCCATGTCGTCCTCCTCCTCTTTCTCCTCCTCCTCTTTCTCCTCCTCTTTCTCCTCCTCTTTCTCC